>JAWNKX010001061.1:0-174050 GCA_035041755.1 Cacoxenus indagator
CCGCTCCTCCTCTAGGCCTGTTGCTGGGAAGGTCTGCCTTGTGAATGTTGTAGCCAGGTATAAAGATCTGGACTCCAGTTTGCAGCCATATCTCAGTGATTAGACCCACATCAATGTTATGGTCGGTTAGGAAATGCTTAAGCTTCTTAACATGCCCAGAAATTCCATGAGCATTCCACAATCCAAGGCAATGTTGTTAAAGTTGCAAGATCTCTTCGGAGGATTAGTTATATGCAAACCAGCACGTAGTGTGTCTGCATATGAAGTGTATCCCTTGACCATTACCGCCGGGACGTAACTCACTCTTCTAATAGAATCTTCCCTGTTTCTTTTTGAAAACTCGGCCGTCCTTACTCCAAGCAGCATGTTTCTCACCGCAATTTATGCAGGAAAGGTCCTCCACACCCAGACATTGGGTGGTGATATGGTTTTGCCCACATTTTCCACAAATCAACTGTCGCAGGCAGTAATTTTTGGTGTGCCCAAATCCAAAGCATCTATAGCACTGAATGACAGTCAGGTTCTTTTTTGGAATTTCCACCAGGACACGTTGCCTGCCTTTATGCTGAATTTTCAGAGCCTCCTTATTGTTTGTTGCTTTGGCAAGGTTGATGAAGAAGAAGTTGTTTGGTACCATCTTTTCAGTGTCTGCTCCATTAACCTTAGTGATTAACTTGCGGGGGTTGGGATTAAACACACCGGTGACATTGTGGCCTTTGGTATAAAAGGCTTCCTTGATAATATTGTGGGGGAGGTGCTGGCCAGGTTGCGAACAACTACCCTGAAAGCTTTATCCTCCTTAAGCTGGTATGTGTAGTTTTTATTGTTACGCTCTTTTAGGTAACGAACCAAAATACGATACGAATCAGAATCCTCAGTATAGACCCTTACAGTGTAATTTCTTATAACTTTAGGCGAGAAACTGTTTGGTCCGGAGACCAGAGCCAGCTCCTGTTCCAAAAGGTGAGCATTGCTCACATTATCAATGTTGATAGGGGGTGGTTTTCTAGTCCTGCGAGTGGTTTCAGTATCAATTCCCTCAAGCAAAGCATCAGCGTCAAGGAACATTTTCTCGGCTTCGGCAAGTGTTTCAGTGGTCTCATCCTGATTCCCACCGTCAGATAGCAGAGCAAAGCAATTTGATGATGTGCTAGGACTTTCCAGAGAAATATAAGATTCCACGGTTTGGTCAAGCCCCCTTTTTCCCCTTTACCCTACTATGACGGGAAAGTGGACTGGGTGGTCCTTTTGACGCAGCCGTCTGCCAACACACCTGTGCACAAGGAGTCGCAGTTGTGGTACAAATCGGGACCGTGCTAAAAGAAACAGCTGGCACCGGGGCAGCGCCAGTCAAAAATTGACTCTACAAATCAACGAACGAGCACATTTCAGGTAAGGCGCTTGAATGCGTCACTATATACTTGGAGACATTTGACGTTGTTGTTGTTGTTGTTGTCGTAGGTGATGTACAGTTGTCATGTAGCCATGAGGTATCATTAGGAACCCACCGCAACTTGGAGTCAGATAGATTTGAGTCATCTCTGTTAGAAGTGCTAACACCCGAAACCTCGCTAAGATTCCGAATTTTTACCATTTTTAATGCATTTGCCGCAGCGCGGCGAACCGAATGGCGCTTAATTTTACCCGTTCTTATTTTTAATTTTATTTTTAACTGAGGTTATAGCAAAAGGAATTTCCTTATTTAATTTATTTTAATTCTTCACTTGACGTTTTTGACACAAGATACTCCAATCGTCAGGCATGTTTCAGCTATCCATATTTTGCAGATGAGCTTGTGCCTGTTATTAACAAGCGTATTGTCAGCGGCTTTAAACAATTCAGCAGGAAGGCCATCAGCACCAGCCGCCTTATTGTTCTTTAGACGCTTGATAGCGACTTTAACCTCATCATAGCTGGGGGGTGGTACTTCAGTTTCGTCCTCCACGATTGCATCTGCTTCTACGCTGGTGGTATTGTCGGTATAAACACCTGCAAGCAACTGTGAGAAATGGTCTCTCCATAGACCCAGTACACATTGCACTTCTGTGATAAGATTCCCATTATCATCACGACAGCCCAGAGATGCCGAGGTCTTAAAACGATGATTCTCGGCCGCTTCTCGTTCACGCCTTTCTTGCTCGACCTTTTTTCGCCTGAAAAGGCGTTTTTCTTCTCTCCTCTTCAACTTGTAATAAATGTTCATGCATGGTTCGCGTAGCAGTCGAATGGAGCGTTTTTCTATAGTCTGCGGCCTTCACAGCCGTGGGTACAGGGAACTCGTCGTCATAGTATTGGTTTCGATGTAGTGGGCGCTAAAACCCAATGGTTTCATCCGCAGAGAAGCGCATGGAGTGTGATATGTGCGCCCATAATCACCAATGTCATGGATAACCGAGGATTGATTGAGGAGATCTGAGACTCGAACGGAAAACGTTACCGCAGTTTCTTGTGATTGCAGCGGGTTTCTCTGAAAGCACTTAGACGGGTTCTTACCTTGGCTGCAACAAGGTAGTGGTCAGAGTCGATGTTGGGACCACGGAAACTCCGTACATCAAGTATGTTGGATGCATGCCTTCCATCAATCACGATGTGATCAATCTGGTTTCGAGTAGATTGATCAGGAGACAGCCATGTTACCTTAAGAATGTCATGATGTTTGAATTTTATACACGTCACAGTTTGCTTGTCTTAAACAGCCTTGTCCTGTCCAGCGCATTTAATATCAACGTTACATTTGTTGAGGGTGTTTACTAGTTGCCTGGAGGCACTTGCCCTATAAAGGGTGCGGACGTTCCAGGTGCATATTCCCAAAACCTTATTTCGCCTTATTTCTTTTGCCATGGTCTTCAACGTTAAGGGGAGTTTCTGTATCTGAGGCTATATTACGTGTATTCATTATATATGTTTTTTTACGTTGTGGGTTATAAGCCCTACGCACAACCTCCACCGAGGGTTTCTTTTGTCTTCTCACCTTAGCTGGATCCTAAGACGACTGTCTTGGCTCCACTGCCCAAGATCGCAATGAGGAGGCGGTGAGCTGCTTGACGTGTATTTGCAAGGATCGCTCTGGGCTTTGCCAAGTTAAAGCCTATCAGACACTTTACCTTGTAGTTGCACCCCCGATCTCGCCAAATTGTACAAAGTCTAAATGTTCAAATATACGAAAGGAAAAAATCAAAAAACTGAAAAATACGAAAATAAAAACAGTCAAAATTTTAAGACGGAACGGAGAAGACGTGACTATCAATTCTACTAAATAGAAGGCATATTAATCGATCAATTAAATACAAAAAGCTGCAAAATAATGCCACCAAAAAAGCATAATTTGGAAGAAAAACAGCCGAAGTATAGCGAATAAGTAGAAATAGAGCACTTGAAATAGAAGAACAATGAGAAACTCGACTAGAAACGGAAGAACAACGTGACTCTCGACTTGAACAAAACCACAACAGAGCATCACATTAAGGGCTGCAGAAACTGAAGGAAGAACAACGAGAATCTCGACTTGGACAAAAGTGAACAGAGTATCAACATCAAGGACTGCAGGAACAAAAGAACAACGACAATCTCGACAAAGTCAAACACTGGAAGATCAACGAGAATGTCGCAGCAGTAGACAAAGCGCAGAGCTGCTGAAACATCCAAAGAGCGAGATGCACTCGAAGGCAGCAACACGCCGGGTCTCTGCTATTATTAAATATAAATTTTTAATTGCAGAAAAATTAAAGTGCAAGCGAGAGTTCATTTGCAGCAATGGACAAAGTGTAGTAAAACTTTTTCGTTTGTGCTCGAATTTTCCAGTGTTCAGGAAATTATACAAAAATCCAAAGGGTGCTATAAATATGCACTGCGGGGTTCAACACTACCAATGCTCTTCATATAATTACAATTATAGAAAAATTCAAAGGGTCAACTTTTATGCTATAAATATTCACCACGTGGTGTTGACCAATGCAATTAATAATTAAAATACATTAAGTCCGAGGAAAAACTTAGTTATCAGGTGTTAACATAAATTTTTAATCTGCTCACACAAAGTAAAAATAAGTTTAAGTACATTAATGTTTTTTTACACTTTTATATATGAAAACGAAAGTTCTTTATAATTGTATGCATTTTGTAATAAAAACGAATTTTTAACATAAGTGATTTTTTTCAATTCAATAATATAAGTAATGTATTTATGCGTGTGAACTACACGACGCCGATCTCCCATTTAGTTGGTGTGCATATCGCTGAGGCTTTGCTGTTATATGTCATATAAATAATAATAAATACATCATTGGATAAGGTAAGCCTAAAAAGGGTGAGCTATAAGTGTGCGTTTTTGAACATAATACTACTAATTATATAGACCGAAGAAAACGCTGACAAAGAAAGAGCGCACATATTTTGTTGTTGGGTATCACGAGCTTTGAAAGAAGAGCGAGAACTCTCTCTTTGTAAGTGGTTTGTGTAGTCTATATAATTTTATGATCTTTGAGAATTGACACAAGGAAAAAACACAAAACGAAGCGCATCAAACAAAATTCATTTCCAAATAGCATTAGCCAAGCAGAATGAGAAGCAAACTAAAACGGCGGCGACGATGATGGTCCTCATTGACAGAGAAATGGGAAATGGCAAAAGTACCGAAAAAGGGTAGACCAACGGCAGACAATTTTTGTGCTATTTCAAATGCGAATGAAAGACGACAAAATCGAATATTAAAGCTACTGCTGGGTTGTTCTACTATCGTTGACGCTACAGGGCAGCGGTCGTCAAAGTGGTGGTCCGTGGACAACTAGTGGTCCACGAGCACATTTTGCTGATTCCCAGAAAAATGTAGTATATACTTATATATATATATATATATATATATATATATACATCTATCATACTAGGAATGTATAATGCTAAAAGTTTGATATACTTAAACCATTTTTTAATTGTTTTGTTTTACATTTTTTGTTTATTTGGTTTATTTTTGTATAGTTTAATAATAAATTAATCATTAATAAAGCTTTTTTTTATAAATATATTTAACACCTAAATATCCTATTAGTGTTCCGCAGGATTCAAATTATGAATCTACTGGTCCGTGAGGTCAACAATTTTGGTGACAGCTGCTATAGGGTATCTAGAACATTGATGCCAACTACCTATCGCAAAAACAGAACAGATCGAACCAGGGACAAATGAAAGAAAAAAGGACAACAACAGGACACAATTTTTTAATTTTTATTTTTTATATTTATTTGTTAATTAGAACTTATGAGTAGGTAATCATATTAGTTTCATTGCCTGATCTATTAAGTCGTTGTCCTCTTCATCTGCGGTATTACTGTATGAGGCATTCGTTCCAATCATATTTTAATATTTATCCGTCACCTCATACGTGTTGCACCATGCGTTGTTCCATTGAAGTCCAAATCTAATAAAAAGTGGATTGTTATAAAAAATATATAATTTCTTATACAATGTTTCTTATTAATTTTCTTATTATTTTCTTATTATTTTTAATTTCTTATGTATACATTTATCTGATAGCTAAAATTGCGTTTAAAGCCTGCGTTTGCATGCGATTTCGCAATATAATTTCCACCAAAGCTACTTGGCTGAATACTCGCTGAACAACAGCATTTGATCAAGGCAACGACAACAAATTCCCTGCTGAGTCCTCGTAACTAATAGTAATAATAAAACAGTGTTTTCAATAATGTGCCACTTTATCAAGTGAATATTATTATATTGTAATAATATTTCATCGATTTCGTTGCTGTTAACTTTAAATAGCTCCAACATTTCAGCTATTGGCATGACCGTATGGCATGGAAGTCCGCCTTAGAAGGGATAGATTTTTGGATAAGGGATGTTTGACATTTTTCTACGGCTAAGTCAGTTTAAAAGAGGACTGATCTGTCCGGAAAAAGGCTAAATTGGAACACTGATCTATATACCACTACTTCTGCTTTGACACGACGCTTGCTACCACAGCACTTCGAAGAAATTCGCCGACAATATGATTGTCGCCTGTGGATTCCGCTTTATTTTTAGAAGAGTAAGCGAATCAATTAATTGCAAAAATCTCAAAAGTTTCCAATAAATGCATGATGTCAAAGCAGAAACCAGTAGACGAAATGACTCTTTTCGTTTCGCATTGTGATTTGTTACGCCACTTCTCACAAACTAAGGCACACACAGAGACTGAACTTTTAAAGCAGTAAATTCTTTCTGTCAGCTTAGCATTCAATGTGAACTCAATTTTAAAATGAAATTGGGCCAATTCCAGGAAATTCACTTTTAATTTATTGCAGACGCCAACAGCGCCCTTATTGCTGTAATGGCCGAATGGTATAGCATCACTTTAACGCCATCAACATTTTCGTTTATTTCCTATGCCAATTAATTAAATTCGTTGAAAATTGTGCTTTCCGACTAAGTGCAGTTTCCATTAGCTTGCTCTCTGGGCCTGTCGTTTTTTTACTTTGTTCACAGATTTGTTGTTCTTTGTCTTTGTCTTGTGACTTCAGCGCACAGAAAGGAAACCGATTTACTGCAACCAGAACACTGGAAGAAGATAAATATTTGATTAGCTATGAGTTACTCGTAAGTAAATCTTGAAATTAAAACTATTAAAGAAAAATTTAGGGCATACTTTTAGATAGCAAATCGAATTAGAAAAAAAGATAAATGTCTTATGTTATTGTAGTTGTAACATTGATTACACATACATATAGGTCAAGCAATTAATTATGAAGAACCCTTAAGTGAAATACATACTTACATCGCTCGTGACTGGCTAACGTCATATTGATTCTATGCAGTCAAAATGCTGTCATTTTTTTTTAATCTTTCAAGGCTTAAAATCACGAAAATGCATACCAAGTGGATTAAATAATATGAACGCCAGCGAATGCACAAAATCATATGTGGCTATTTTTAATTTAAATTTTTAATGTACTTTTAATGTACCGAAACCATACCATAATTTATTTGTGTAAACGTAAATAGGAAACGTAAATGTTTTTGTATGTAGCTATGCACACAAGAAAGCCATGAAATGGT
Organism: Cacoxenus indagator; assembly: GCA_035041755.1. NCBI lineage: Eukaryota > Metazoa > Arthropoda > Insecta > Diptera > Drosophilidae > Cacoxenus > Cacoxenus indagator. The sequence goes on from JAWNKX010001061.1 coordinate 7,048, forward strand.
TCAAGAGATACCAAACCTTGAATTATTCTTAGTAGAAATTATTTCAATGCAAAGACTCCAACAAGCAACAAAAACAACCAGTAAAAATAAGTATAATCACTTGATTATGGACGTTAACCATTTGGTTAGCCCAAAGTAAACAACACAACCGAAACCAAACAAAAATGGTTACTCGCTTGATTCGCCAAACAAAATATATAATTATAATAATAAACGTAAGCAAGAAAGTAAACATGCCGACACACAATGTGGACCTAAATGTACAATTTTACTTGAAGAGGCACAAAAAGCTAGAAGTAACCACAAATAAGTATCAATGCGAAAACAAAATTTTGCGCCGGAAACGGCTGCAGTGGCTAGCAGGTATAATGGATAATGGTATAAAATAATTATTGTTATAAGTAACTTTTTCAAGGCATGTTCAACAATTGAATATTTCCCACTAAGCTACAAACACAAAACGTTGAAATGAGGAGCGACAGTTTTTTTAATGACTGCCTGAATGCGAGGAGCATACCCATAGGCGTTATGGTCAATGTAGCGAATACAATGGATGCCAAATCGAATACACAAACATACGTGTAGAAATCAACCTTGACGGCGTCATCGAGACATGCCACAATGCAAATTCAATGAAGCAACCAACATGCCACGCAGTAGGAAAATACACAAAGAGCATTATCAGTCAGATCTCAATGCAATCACACACATATAGGAAAATGTTAACAAAATATCCAATTCACCATCAACAATTTCAATGATGGAATAACATTCAAGCTAGGGATATTATTACAAAAGTTCACCTGCAAAAGTCGCATACCTATAGAAAATACTTCTACACAGGCACGCAATGCAAACTGACTGACTGTCGATTCGGTTTGTATAATCAGCAACAAGCAGCAGGCGAAATCAACATTCTTTTTTGCTAGTCTTCTTGTTGCTGTTCTTCGTGTACGTGTTAGCTCTACATAAAAGTGCAAAGCGACAATTTAGTGTAGGTATACGAGTACAACTTATTTATAATGAAATTAATATCCTTCTGTTGGCGAATAGTATAATATGGTTTATCCATCTTGACAAGCGATAGTCCAGTTGGTTAGGTAAAGGATATTCTACTTCCAGTGATTTGTGGGTTGCTTGTCTGTGAAACATAATATTAAACAAAGAATGCCCCCTAATAAGTAAAAAATCCCCTCAAAGTAACAGCATCATTTAAGTGAAACAAAAAAAAAAAAAAAAACAAACACAAATACTTTAATCAAAAATTAGCTGCTTCTAGTAATTTAACCAGCTATTTGTAACTTGTAACTTGTGCATAGGTAAAAGCCATACAATATCCCTTAACATCACAACACCCATTTCGACGCCTTTGTTTAAATTGTTGTTATCCTTTAGCAAGCAAATGGCCGCAGGTGTAATGTATCACGGGTAATAAAAATGAAATAAAAACAAAAACAACAGCAAACATCAACGTAACAAAAGGGGTTAACTGTGGTTAAGTGCACATTTGTTGGTTAAATAAAGGATTGGGAGTGCATACATTTATTGTCCTCTGTATAACGAGCATTTGTATAGTATTTCTTGTGAACGTAAACGGTAATAAGAGTTGGCCGTTTGGCCATGTTTTAGTGGGAGTGAAAAATGTATCAAATATTACTCCCTCTTCTTTTAACGAAGTTTACACTAGCAACCAGAAGCATAGTTCTACTTCCTGAGCTAAACATCGTTAAATCCATTATTTATCTACACATTCTAAACCAATTTGCCAGCTTATACTTAGTAAACTTGAATATAAGTTACTCACATCAGATAGTATGCAAACCAGATGACAGCCAGCTTTATTAACTCAAGCGCCAGTTGATGTCTTTTGACAAAGCACTTAAATGTGTGTGTTGGATTGACCCTGTAATCAGAGACAATAGTACTCCATCAACATTAAAACCGATGCTGCTGTTTATCAACAAGATAATCATAATCATCACCTGGTATTATGATCAATATAAGCAACAATTATAGACATGAGCCTAAGAAAAAAAACTGAAAGTAAATTAATGGTTCCGCAATGACAGTAAACAATTTAAACATCGTTGCTCAAAAGTACTTAAAAATAATTTAAAACAAAAAACTCAACACAACCAGTACCAACATTCAAGAAAATTGAGACTGACCAACAAAAAGGCAGATTTAAATAAGAAATGAAAAAAATATATTAAGTGTTGGCATGCCGCTCAGTTGATATTTTGGTTTGGTGTATTATGGGTTTGCTTCAACTCGACTTGAATCTGTTTGGTTTGCTTTCGTTGATATTGCCAACGTAAATTACAGTTCAATTGGAATTTTCGCCATGAGTAATTGATAATGCACATGAAAAATAAAGTGCAATTAGTAAAAGTGTTGAGCGAAGTGCATGCGTAATATGCTGACACATTGCGAAGCGAGCGTGTAACATTTTTTGGTTTTATAAGCATGACAAATATATATCGACTTAATGTCGTCAATTGTCAATAGCAATTATAAAGTAGTTTATTGCATGGGATGCTGTGCAATTACTTATTGAGTAAGCAATGAAATATACACAAGAAAGACATAAATATTAGGCAGACTCCATTCATGCCAACGCCAAAAAAATAAAGTTTTATTCTAGTAGGCAACTATGATACTTGCCGAGCATTGTTTTTGGAAATGATGCTTATTTAAACCTTTTCATGGTAATAGTCTCAAGATTTCTAGCGGCTTTGATAGCTGGTGGTGCTAGATGCATCTGATGTGAGGCAAAGTTTTCATTTAAAATTTAAATTTTTAAATTTACTTCTTTTTTCACTTATTTTTATTTTATTTATTCATTTTTTTCCTATCTTATTTATATTAACAGTTTTTACTAATTCGAAGCTTTCTTCAACGACGAACCTTCTCTGTGGCGGTAAGAGACAAAATTTCCACCTTCAGGCACATGAGAGCCGGTGTCCCGCAGGGGAGTGTCCTAGCTCCGGTCCTCTACTCCTTATATACCTCTGATATGCCTACAACTAGAGATGAGCATTCGATTATTGCTACTTACGCGGACGATACGGCAGTTATTTTCAACTCTGCCTCTCTGAACGAAGCTGCGGAGAAATTGTCCAGCTACCTGGATAGATTCCACTCATGGGCTAGGCGTTGGAATATAGCCATAAACTCTGAGAAATCAGCTCACTGTACCTTCACATTAAGGCAAGGCGTCTGTCCGGTTGTGACTTACAACACAAGAATCATTCCGCAAATGGAGCAAATCCGGTATCTCGGTTTGATCCTGGATAAGCGTCTTACCTGGCGTGCACACATTAAGGTAGTTACAGCGCGCTGCTATCAAAAGCTCAAGAAACTGGAGTGGCTCCTCCGCCCATCGAATAAGTTATCTTTAACTAATAAAAGGCTCATCTATCTGCAAGTAGTGGCACCTGCTTGGCGCTACGCCATACAAATTTGGGGCACTACTGCTGCCTACAACATCAGAAGAGTGCAGGCGTGTCAGAGCAAGGCTCTCAGAAGATTTATGGGCGCCCTTTGGTACGTCCGCAACTCCACGCTGCATAGGGATCTTGCCGTGCCAACTGTTATGGAGGTGATTAATTCTCACAGCTGCCGCTATCACTACAGACTTTTGTCGCACCCAAATCCTCTAGCTTTCTCCCTCACCCGTATCTCAACAAGGCGTAGACTGAAGAGGCTGCACCCACATGATCTCCCTCTAAGAAGGAAACAGCCTTCTTTAATTAATTAAGTTAGTATAAGTCTAATTTTTTATTTTTATTGTCACGTCATTATTTTTTAAATCCGACAAATGTTTTATGCAGTTTACTGCGTTTAATGTTATAATTTAATTTAAAAAAAAAAAAAAAAAAAAATATTTATATTATTTTGCTTTTATTTTATTTAATATCTTGTTTTTATACTTCGCGCAAAATGAGTTGCTGTATTCGGGCTTGTACCAACAAGGACAACTTTAATAGTGATAAGCTTAGAGGTGTCTCTTGTTGGATGTGCGATAACATCGGCCACCTTAAGTGCGCTGGGTTGACTGTTCACGACTATGACCGACTTTACGGTACGGCTAAACCTGCATGTGGTGGCATCAGGTGGTCGTGCCGCACCTGCTTCAATCGCCAGGGGGACTTCTCATTGATGTACCACCTTATACGAATTAAATATCAAAAACTTAAGAAACTATTCACTGAGCTAGCCTCAGAGATTGATGCTGGGTCAAAAATGTTTTTGGAGTACTCTTTCGACTTGACTCCAACGGCTAATGCAGTACAACTGCCACCATTATCCCCTCACAATCTTGCGCCTACCACAGCGCCACTTATTTCTTTTTCGTCTCCTCAACCCCCTTTTTGTCATTTCCCTCCAACTTGTTCTACTTCTTCCCAACTTTTACCTACTTACTCTTATGTACTTTATTCTACTTCTACTCAACCGCCCCATCCTACTTCAATTCTTTTAGCTCCTTCAACCATTATGCCCTCTACTATTTCTTCATATGTCGCTTTGAACTTTCCATCCACTACTTGTTCGTCTTCCTCGATTCCTTGTCCTACTTCTGTGATTTCAACTTCAACTTCTCCAACTTGTTCTTCTTCTTCCCAACCTTTACCCAGACACTTTTCTGTACTTTCTTCCATATCCACCCCATCGTCCCATCCCGCAATCCAATACTGCCTCTACTCCAGTGCCATGTATTTTGAAGGTGCTGGATCCTCGTAAACATGTTTTTATTTCCAGGTTGGATAAGGAGACAACCTGTGACGACGTTGCAAGCAATATATCATCAAAAGCATGCAACCTTTCGAATATTAATATTCATAAGTTTAAAATTTCTAGCCCTAGAGAAGGCTCTTCTTTCAAGCTTTCAGTTGGAATGAAGTATTTTCTGTCATTTGTGGCGCTAATTTCTGGCCTGCACATATGGTGGTCCATGAGTTTATTCCTAAGAAAAAAACTAGGCTTTTGCAGGTAACCTTACCAGTCACTGCTTCAGTTTCATCTTCTGCTTCTTCTACTACACTTTCAAAGTATTAGAAGGCTAGGCTAAAGTGTAAACTTTCTTCATTTTATCTTAGAAGTTTTTCTATCAGTTCTGTCATTATCGTTGAGACTTTGCTTCGCCGTTATTTTCTAAACTCTGAAATTTCCACCTCTACATTATTGGCTTGATTGAATTAATGCATAACTTACTTTCTAAATTTGTAATCTAAATTTTTGTTTGAATTGTCTATGTCATTTTAGGTATTGAATTCTAAATTAAGTCTTAGATTTAGTTTAATATTGCATGTTTATTAGAGGTTGATGATGTTGTTATCTGTAGTCAAATATTTAGTACGTAGACATTAGCTTTGGTATCGCATGATCACCAAAGATATTAGCAATTAAGGCCAGCTGAGCCCAGTCTATGTGACTGGGTGAATTTTTATGCCACCTGGGCCTGCCCCATGTGAGATCAGTGTGTGGTCATTGCGTACCTACTAAGTCGATAAGTCGAAAAAAAAAATCATACAAAATGGGTTTGTAACCATTTCGCCTATGTGCCAGTGGTATAGTTTTTGCAATAGTTGGCTGTATACTCTTATTTCCCAATTGGGTGAAGTTTCAGTACTTCACCTTTTGCATAGTGGAAGGAATATACAAGGAACAGAGGTACCAAGGAGGTCGTACAAAGGACAGTTAGTTCCTTTTTTAATAAATTATTCAAAAATTTTTAAATGAAGCAGAATGTGGTGAACAATTTTATAGAGCATGAGAGAGATGAAGAAGTGCTAAGTTATTGCACAACTTTTTCTTTGTTTGTTCAAACAAATATGTATACCTTTACAAAAAATACGTTTTAAAAATCAAAGATTTAATTGAATCGTGCATTTTTATAGGCACTTAACCTAACATAAAAATGTCAGGTTAAGAATATATTTTTTTATTTCCATGTTGATTGGTTTAATTTATTTAAATAAAAGTAAAGCATTGCACTAAATAATTCACGAAACATAATAAAAAATATTTCAACAGCATTACGTATATATATGATAATTAATTAACTAATTATCTTTCTATTAAAATAAAAGTTTACACACATAAACTAAATTTCATTATCTGGATGTAAAGCATTAATTTTGTATGTAGAAATACATATTCGATAGTCGCGAACTATAATCATATAAATAAAATATTGAAATGTGTCTGTCAATATGCAATCGAAGTTAGGTTATCTGATATATGAGTGCGAATAAATCACAAAATAGAAATAAAATAAAATAAAGAAAAAACAACCAACAAATAAATTCGAACTAAATAGTTTTATAACTAAATTTAATACTGAAATAAATTAAATGCGCTGCACGCAAAATATGGCGTATTTATAAGAAGCCGAACAAGAGACGACTACAGCTAACAAGCCACAACAACGTGCGCCATAAATGACAAACACAAATGGCGCCATCATCTTAATACTGCTGCTCCTATTGTTCTTCGTTCACATTTATCATAGCGATGAAATTAAAAGCATTTTAGAGAACAGCTTTCTAGACTAACGAGCGTAATGAATATGTTTGAACTTTATTCAACAATAAGTCTAAAAGACATAATAGTTCTTCATGTATTGGAGCTAACCATTCTTCTTGCTACCTCAGCATATCCTTTATGGCTTTGTGTTATAAATTATTAGCAAATCGAATAATCGTATAGAAGCCGCTGCTGCGTTCAACAATTCTGCAGGCAAGAACTTGCCTAGCATTGCCTTGCCTCGCTTTTTGAGTACGTGCCAACGTGTTGCATCCTTGTTTTAATAGCTTGCATTCATATATAAAGTGTCACGAGAACAAAAGGTTACGCACCACAATTCATGAGGATAGTGAGGCTGCTAGCGATAGCGCATAAGATATATGGCTCTTAACGGAGTAAAGTAGATTAGAATTGAAATGACCAAAGTAGATGGGACCACGTTAAGTTCAATGTGAAAATATTCGTTTATTTGGTTTGATTGAAGAAAGGCGCTAATCGGGAAAATTTTGCATACTTCAACTTCGTCTAAAGCACAATTAATACATAATTGAAACCTAAATGAACAAGGTTTTGTGTCCCTAATATGTTCTTTCATGAAAAATACGCAACGCAAACACAGATAGTCCACTGAGTGTCTGACATTAACAACTATTGATTAAGACGGAGACTTTGAGTGCACATGGACTTCTATCCACATTGCAATAATAAGCATAACACTGTATTAATACAATCATTATAATTGGCAAAAATAAGCACTAAAGTGCGGGTGCCACCACTTCAATCTTCCCAACTTTCATCAGCTCGATTAGTCGAAACAGGCAACAGCCCATCATATTGTACACCCTCTCTCCACATAGTCTACCATTATAGATCAACCTGGTTGTCTGAACAGTCTGACGCCATATACATACATACATAATGAAGATGACAGCAATGATTGACATCGTTGACTTAAGTCATTACACATTGCAGAAGTACGCGGCATGCATGTAGATCGGACTGGCAGTCAGTCAAATCAACGCATCGTCAACTTAAGGGAAAGAACCGGCGCATATTTGTTTGTATGTGTGATTGTCATCATCAGCTTAATTTGTTTGCAAGTCGAGTTGTCTGATTTTGAAGTGTCGGTAAAGATAAATTTCCCGTAGGGATCGGTTTAAAATTTTTATACTATGACTAAAAAGTATTCCAAGTTTCAGGTCCGTATCTACATTTTTTGAACTTCTGCCAACAAATTTGGATTTCGGACCAGTGTGCGATGGCAGCTTCGTAAAAGTGAAATGCTAACTGAGAGCCACATTCATCCATTTGAAACCTGGTAGCATCTGTCTTTCTGAAGTACAACACAAAACTCTTAATGAGCTTAAGCTGGCACACACTAATTAGAAGAAGAATAAAGTCAACCAATATTTCACTGCTCATACAAGACGCCTACATAACAAAGCAATCAAGACGCCTAATATTTTCTTATCTAAAACCTCATAACCAACGAACATATAAAGAGAATGGCATCTCAAGACATAAAAAGTACCTAATTGATGATCTGATGTTTGCTACGTGAGTAACTAAATGAGTAATTTGAGGATTCGATTAACCAACCCACGAACGCACGTTCTTACTCGAGAACGCATCTTAATTTATAAACAAACAGTTTATGTATGTGTAGCTGTGTAGTGGAGTGTTTCAGCTTATGTGCTCTCCAAGCGCTCTGAAGTTGACAATGAGCATGTAATTAGATATGTGAAGGGTCACGAAAGTCATTTTCACAATGCCAAGGAAATGTTATTCGCTATGAACAAAAAAAAGGTAATACAAAGGAAAATTAATGAATAAGTAAAATTTTGCAGCAAAGGCAACCGAGAGCAAATAGGAATGCATATAAAAACTAGTGTAAAAAAAATATTGCAAAAGCTTTTCATTTTGTTTACTGGCTCTTCCGCCATTACCGTTGACACTGCGATTGAGATTCTTCTCGAAAAGGAGTAGCAGCGCAGTTAAAGTGACGGAATCATTAACGCTGCAGCAACATTTGTGGCTATGTTCTGGTGGGAGCAATCACATGATTATGCAAAAGTCACGGTTTAAAGGGTGAAATTAGTGTAAGTAGTGTAAAGCAAGTTAAAACTAGAGGAGAAAAAATATGGAAGCAATGAAAATGATGTTGGTATGAAAAAACCCAATCTCTTTGTACCGCATTCTGCCAGAGAGAAATGATAATTCTAGAATGAAAAGAATTAAAATAAATAATATAATAATTCATAAAAAAAAGAAATAAATATAATAATAATAATAATATAAAATAAGGAATCCTATCTCAAGTGGTAGAAAACCAGACAAACCAATAACGATACTTCCTCGGAGATCTAATCGGGGTCAAACAGTCATAACTTATAAGCCATAAAAATTATCTTAGCAGTAGCGAATTAGGAGAGTTCTCTTCATAAAGAATATGACATTAACTGGCATTAACTGATAATTTTGGTTTTCATTAGAAGATTAATTAAAAAATATACAGCCCTCTATGATTCCTTCTTAAAACTGGTAAATGAAATATCATGGAGTCATATAGATTTTTCGAACCTTTTGATGTTCTTCAGAATATTCACATTTAGTTTACGTATTTACAAGTTTTTTTATGCAATTTTTACCCTACCCATTACTTAAGTTATCCATAGAACATATCTTCCAATTAAGTTTGTTGTGTTTCCCTTTTTATAAAATTCAAATATTTTAATAATTTTAGTGATATGGTTTATTTTCGATTCACGATATTAGGCGATAATCAAGCTTATTGTTGTCTTAAGTGGCTTGCCTTAGATATAACTTTATATTTTTAAATTAGTTGCCAAATTGTAATATTATTGCACGGTAGCTACGATTTTGTATTATCTATTTGTTATGCTTTATATATATTGATTTATAAGTTCGTCGTTTGCTACACTAATTATGCTTTTTCTTATGCTATTTTATTATGCTACATAGAAGCATAAAATTCAACAAAATCGCAAAAAATAATGTAATAATTATAAATAAAATCAGAAAAATGCAATTAAAGAAAACATAAATTTTGATTAAAATACGGTCCTGTAAACAGGAATGGTGTAGCAAGAACAGCAGCCGAAAATAAACACCGGCATATCGCGTGGGCACACTCGCATGTGATAATTATATTTTTTCAACACGAAATACTGAAAAAGCATAAGCTATATACACGCTGCACCTATATGTATATTAAAACTTTTAAAATATATGACAAAAGTCAAAGAATCCAGTTAGGGCGAAATGACTAATAGACTACAAGAAAGTCATACTTTTGGGATATGTAAATGAAGACTAAAATATGCTGATAAAAGAGAACGAGCAAGCAATTCTTGAATTACTAGTTACATAAAAAATGAAGAGAAAGAAAGTCAAAATAAGAAGTCAGCTGTTAAATGCAAGAAAAATATTTATCATGTGTTTACTTGCAGCTCTTTCGACTTCAACACCGGTCTTGTGTTGTATTTACGACTATAATTGCCAGCAAAAGCAAAACGAAACAGAAGTTCGCAATAAAAAATAAAACCAAAACAAAAAGGATACTTTCTTCACCATATATAATTCTCACAGAAATTTTCCGCTAAACTCAAAGGATGTTGCCATTTTTATGTATATTTTCACCTACATTTATTTTATTTATATGATAGGAAAGAAGAACATAACATAAAAAGCAAAAGAAAAAAAAAACACAAAATACAACAGCAGCACTGAAAAAGGGCAACTGAAAACACTATGAGAAATACAAACGCTTGAAAGGATGCTGCTGCCCACAAGTTGCCCTCTCCATAGTTACTGAAATTCCGCAGAGATAAAAATGGAGCGAAGAGGAGCTGGCGTTGTCGGCAAACTAAATGTTGAACTCTGTATAGTATAATGTAGTATAATATATATATACCTAAATATGTAAGTATATAAAACACATGAATACATGCCCACGACAACTAGGAATCTGTTGCTGTCTGCTTTGTGTACTCAGCATTGTGCACACAAACGCTTCTATGTGCTCATTTTAAGAAGCCCGACGTTTCGTCAGATTGGTGGGAGAGAAGTATGTCTCTAGGTTTATGTTTTTATATGAAAAGTGACAAAATACTCAAGTCAACATAAAAGCACACAAACTTAGAAAGGCAGAGGCAAATGCTACATGAAAACAAAAGCAAAAGTTCAAGATTTAAAAGTTAAGACTACTTAATGCTCAAACATACCTACTCTACTATTACTATCTGCAGAAAATTGTTTATTTATAAATTTCGCGACTATAATCACTAAAGTCAATTTAAAAAGATTATAAAATTACAATAACCCTTAGATCATTTATGGTGTTACTCAAGTGGGGGGTACTGCTGATTATGCACCTTATAAGATAAATCAATGAAAACCGCAAAATTAAGATTCATAATTGAAGTAAGGGTACCGGTACTGAAAAAAAGGGGTAACCTGCTTATGGTCGCTTAAGCAACAAGAAATGCTTTTCTAATAAATTCCGCAAGATAACCTTCACTGTATGAGAATGCGATTTGTGGCCTTGAAAGCTGTAACCTAATGGAAGCTTTGGTGTATTGTGCAGAGCTGAATTTAAGGTGATCGCTTTATTAGGCGTTTCATTGTAGCATTATTATTTTATTAGACATAAATCTAGAAATTTATAAGAGAGCAGAGATTCTCAAAATGCAGTTAGTACTTCCATTCTTTCTAGTTAAAAGCCATCACGACATGAATGTGCGCTAGGCGCACGGCCAACCCCAAATACCGTGTAATCTTAATTTGTAAGCACTCATTAAATACAGGGATATTTTGCCCACTATTCTTTACAATTTATAAATACGAATATAGAAATCATCAACTAAAAATAACAACAACAAAACTACCTCTTAATCACGCACTTTGAAACTAAGGCGATTAAAATCGAAACCCAAACATAATTTTTTTTCAAAAACTTTTTTATATCATTTTGTCTTCTCTTTTGGCATTTTCTGTCATTCTTGTTGAACTTTTATAATTTTATAATCTTTCACTTGATCAACAAACAACAACAATAATTTTAAACAGGCGACAAGGGTGCATGCTTGCCGTTGCATCATTTCATACCCCTCGTCCCTGTTTTTCACTTCAGTTGTTTTCGATCGTTTTATGCAAACTAAAAGTGCAACTTTTTCTTTGCAAATTAAGCAAGTATGAACAAAAATTCTCATATAAGTAATCTCGCACACATTCATTCGCATACACAATTTATACAAAGATGTAGCAGCGCTTAGAACTTGCCGACGTCACACACACACACACTCACACAAACATGCTGCTGTATGCCTTTTAGTTCATACATATACATATGTAAGTTTAAAATATGAAAATGTGTGCAGCATCTTTGCAAATTGTTTTTATTGTTGTTGCACTAGTTGTCGTGCAACCCTACTCTCAACGGTGTTTCACCCACCTCTCACACTTGTGCTATACATTATTGTTACAAGTTTATCTGAATCATATCCCTACCAAATAAAGTGGTAAATATATTTGCCCTTTTATATATAATTTAGTTATTTCCATTTGTTTTTGAGTACTTTTCGTAATAAGCTTTTTTTATTTTTTGTTGTGGAAATATTGTAGCCGAATTGTAAAAGTTTTGGTTCAAAAAAGTTAATTAAAATTGTGTCAACAATTAATAAGTTGTTAAAATATGACAATCCAAATTCTGTCAACACACAAAAAATCAATCACAGTTTGGTATCCTTTATCACACTAAACTCGTTTGCAGTTTACATAAGTAAACTTGGCAAATGATTTCTATTTTAAGCAAGCCTCCCCATTTGCTCTTTCTTTCCTATTTGTGGGAACTTTGGCTACAAATTATCAGACATAGAAGATCTTTTTACACTTTGAACGCGTCTGCCTGAATGCTAATTTTGACGTCTCCCTATGGCTGCGGTTGTTTGGTAGCTTGTCTGATTGACATGCCATCCTTCGTTGTATTTGCTTCCATTTATTCAAACTCAGGAATAAAAAAAACAAACAAAAAATATAATAAACGAAAGTTTTTGCTTGTTTGTTTTTTTCAGCCTGCGTGTATTTGTGTGTGCCCGACACGAACATTTTATAGAATTTACAGTCAGCTGTCACTGTTCAAAAGGTTCCTCTTAGTTAAGTTAAGTTAAAAAAAGTACTACGCGTAGTATTGGCCTTTAATGTTAGAGGCTATATATCTCTTTCTAAATTATCGTTTTCGCTTGACGTTATTTTAAATAACCCATTTTTCATTGCTAGCGCCATCTTCTCCGTATACGTCACACAGTTCTTTTAGATTGAGCTAGATTGTTCCTCCCTTTTCGTAAAGAAAATAGCATAATATGCCAAAAAAAATCACTTCTGCTTTCCGTGGTTAATCAGCTGTAACATCTACAAATATTATCGAATATCGATCAATTTTTACCGATAGTATTTAAGACTCCGTTTTCAAGCTTTTAAATGGCACTCATATTTGGCCTTCAAGTCTCACCGCCTATTTAAACCGATTTCACTATCGGTAAAAATTGATCATTACTATTTTTAACTCTACTCTACTCTACTCTACATTTTCTATTTTAACTCTACTTTTATTAATTCCTGCTTATGAAATATGTGCAACAATGAATATCATGAATAATGTAAGGTATCATTTGTGAACTTTGAAGATAAAAACCGAAAAGTGAGCAACACATTGTGAGTAGTAGTAAGAAATATTGATGAAGTACGCAGAGTATTGTGAAAATCCAATGGTATAAATATACTGTTAACTATAACTTCAAATTTAATTTATTTATTTATTTTCTCTTTTCTTAACATAAATAAAATAAATCTATTTTATAAATCCTGTTATCTAACCACTTGCCACCTAGAGGATCTTCCTAATATAATCCTCTCTTAACATATATTTTTAATTTAAAATGTAAATTTAAATGCATAACTTTTAAATTTTAGTTGACTACTTTTGTATAGTCATTAGTTTTTTTGTTAGTTTTTACACTAATTAGTTTAAGCTGCCAATAAAATAGGTAGTAATTCAAGAAAAATGTTTAAAAAGTGTAAATACTAAAAAAAATTTTTTTTAAATATCTAACACACTTGGCAACTAAAACCTTAAGACTGTAAGAAACCATATAGAATGCATGCTTTATACCGTAGGTATTTTTATTGTATTTCTTTCATAAAGTTCTTTTAATAGAATTTGTATTATTATTATTTTTTATTATTTAATTATTTAATTTAATTTTTTTATTCCACATTTATTTATTGCATATTTCACTAAACCCATTAAAGTATGGAACAAACATTTTCAAAGTGATTGACGCACAATCAATTGACGGTTAAAAAAAGAAATATGTTTTTATAATAAAATAAAACAAAATTATTTGGAAATTGATCACTTTAATTGTGTTCCAAATAGCGATTGCAAGCACTTTTGGCATAATTCACTTGAATTCTCTTTAATTCATTTGTTTACTATTTTAGAAAATGTTGAAAACGTAAAATCATAATGTAAATGTAAAAAACGTGTTAACAAATTTCCCCGACCTGTGATGAAAATCTAACTTTCTACAGACGTTTGTTGCACCTACATACCATACTTTTTATAAATAGTCATAAAGCACAGTTCACAAAAATAAAAGCAACAATATAAAAATGAAAATATTGCATAACAAATTAAAGAGTTAAATGAGGGCAAACACATTTTAAGACACAATTTCACTCTTGATATTTTCTTTACAGGTTTTATTTGTTATTACAGCAATATGTCGTAAATTTCTATTACAACGCCAATTAATTAGTCCATACATTTTTAAATTATATTTTCTGCAACTGGTAATGTAAAAAACATTTACCGCACAAAAATACACAAACACACACACGCTAACATTAAATTTCGAACGCACGAAAGGACACGTTGTTGCTTTAACTGGAAAACATGCGGACCAAACTAAAAAAAATCATGGAGCAATCAGCGTTAAATTTTAATAATTTGATCAGCAAAATAATTCGGTAGTAGTTGTTTGACGCCGACAAGACATCGACGTCAACAAAGTTAAAGACGACAACGAGAATGACGATCCACGACGAAAAAACTCATAACGCGAAATTTACTAACGACAAATGTTTGCGAAGCGGCTATTGCCACACAACTGATGGGAAAGGATACATTTCCGTCGCCCTCAAGTGGCAGTGAAATGCAGGAGAACGAAGTGTTTATGAAAATGCAACGGAACGAAAAAGAAACAATTACGAAACGAAAATGGAATGACCAAGCATGGAGAAAGGACGAATGAATGAATCTACGAATGAATCAGCGAATGAACCAACCAACGTAGAGAACTGACTCCTGTGGCATATATCCCATGGTACAACAACAACTGTAAGCAAGTGAGTGGGCAAAGGGATGAGCAACTAACCTACCGCAAAATAGTTGGGTAGGCGACTTAAATTTGTAGTCGTATTCGTGAGTGGTGTTGCAAATAAAACGCATGCGCCAACTCTTCAGGAGTTCTGTTGATAGCGTAGAGGGTGAGTCTGATGGCGATTTTGAAGACAAAGACAAAATTATAAAAACTAAACAACAATAATTTCAGACCTAGGAGCAACATAATGACAAAATGGAAAATAAATAAAAAAATCAACATCAAGTAAATATGCAAAGATTACTCGTAGAATAATCCTTGAACATTTGCCAAAGTTGAGACGAAACTTGCAACAACAGCGTCGACGATGAGGATGAGGGCTGGGAACGGTCGAAGTAAACGTTTAGAATGTGCAAACGTGAAGGACGAACGATGAATCAAGAAACAAGTCAAATAAGGAATGTGGAACACAGAGCTAAATCTAGCCAAAAACAAACATTAAGTTTTCTTTTATTTTCCTTTCGTGCCTGTCTGTGCAAGCGTATTTTCCTGTAAAAACTAAGTGGATGTAGTATGTGGCTTATGTGCATGCTTAGTTGAATGTGTAAGGGTATGTAAGGTTAGTACATAAATATACAACTTCTTGTGGTTGGGGCAATTCAGCAGGTGGCTTCATTTTATAGACATAAACAAAAGGCTTAATGTTTGGTTCAACGTAATCTTTGCACCTAATCTCAATTTATTTGGTACTATCTTATATGCTAGTTGGTCGATACCATTCTAGAAAAGCATCAATGACAATGAAAAATGTATTAGGAATTCCAAGAAGTATGACAACCGGCCATTGTAAATGAATCAAACTTATTGGAAATGACAATAACAAGGGTATTTCCTAAGGTGAAATCTGCATTAAAAGAAACAGGATTTCAGCCCGTTAAAGCTGTGAAAAAGAAAGCAGCACGCGTCCTGAAGAAGAAAACTTTTACACGCTTCGAACATTGGATGATTCGCATGGAGCGCTGTAGGGTAAATATTATTGCATTCACAGTAGTAATAGATAGATAGATAGATAATAATAAAGAAAATGGACCGAGCGTCACAATAGGCAGCAAAAACTTTGAGATGGTCAAGGAGTTCGTCTACGTCGACTCCGCAGTAATTAGGGACAATACCATCAGTACCTAAATCAAATTACTCTTGCCATTAGCCGTTTCTTTGGCTCAAGAGGCAATTGAGTGGTAGATCCATTTCTTCCATCTCTCGAAATGCCAAACTGGCTTTATACAACACTCTAATCGCCGTAGTCCTGGCGCAGAGTCATGGACTCTATTGAAACCAGCTTGGTGTGCGCAATTATTGGCAGCTGGTAAAAGAGCGGGCCGGCTGGAGGGGTTTGTTGGTTGAGACCGTGGTCTACCCTGGACTGTAGCGCCAAACAAAGAAGAAGAAGCATACTTTCGGAACTTTACAGCGTCAGAGTAAATGTTAAGGACAGAAAAGCAAAAGCAACAGATAATCCGGAGAGTAACCTTCAGGATACGCCAGAACAATTCTTTTAGTGGCATTATTAAAACGGCTTTGCATTATGCTCATAATTATAATAATTTTTTGACAAATAAGCATGAACCATTTTAACCATACCATTTTAACCACACTGAGTGAGTAAGTGAGCTTGCAAAAAAACTTCCAGGATGTAACTTCACGAAATATTAATATGCGTAATAAGACCTAAATCTATTTTAGGTAATTATGCAGTCAACAACGCACAAAATATGCCAATTCAGGGAAAGTCGGTAGCTCAAATCAATTTTCCACCAGCGAGCACAGTGATAGAAAGCCATAGCAGTGAATGCAATTTCAACGAGGATACCGTTTCTTGAGTTTCACGAAAACCTTGTGCAGAGGCTGACACTCAATGCGACAACGATCTCAAGCCTGGCGATAAAAGCCATTAAATTAATTATTTAGAAAAACATCTCAGACCACTGAACAATAAAATCTCTTAGCAGTAGACGGTATTTAAAGCACTTTAACATATAGATAACACACACATATAGATACATGTGACGACTTCTGCTAACGAATAATTTTAATCAACTGGTTGTACAAATTCTAGTATAGTGTGCACACTCTTGTCTATTGGCTTGAGTATTTTGTGCTCTACTCTAATGTTGTTGGGCTTAAAAATGTGTAATTTAATGAAGATGTGGTTTGTGCCCCTAAACAGCTCGGCTCCTTAAACTGTTCTGAGGTAGTAATAATCAATTTAAGGAGCATGCCTCTAGTCGATATTAGAAATGTTTGCAGTCAACACACGAATTCGTTGTTTTCGAACCGAGATTTAGGGGCTAACCAAACACTTATCAGTTAACCAAATGGAATGCTTCCTTTTTAGATTTTTCAATTTAATCCACCAACGACTTTAAGTTAAGTTTCCAGAGAGGTGCCCAATATGTAAGAGTGGTTAGGAGATCTATATGTATATGCTGTGCTACGTTAGGATATTTAATTTGATTTTAACTTCTAGTTTAATGTGGAAATGTGTGAGTGCAATTTAAGTGCACAAAAAAAGTATGACAAAAAAATTATAAAAAAATATAAATAGAAGAATTTAATGCAAGCGTAATTAGCGTAAATTAAACTCTTTTATGCACTAAAGGCATGCTCTAGAAGTACTTTTACTGTTAATCTGTTTGCAAATGACTGCACAGGCACACTTAACTGTTGACAACCATAGTGGTGTGAACGGAAATCTCGTCAGAACGGAAATGCAAACTTCAAAGTTTTGTAGGCGTGCATACTTACAAACATGTGCATTTTTTACAACCAAATCGTCCGCACAACTCAAGCTGATGAGTACTTTTGGGCAAACTCTCCTAATGTAATGTAGCTTGAAATTAGTATATTTCATACTCAGTGCCATTTTGACGACTGCCCTCAAACTTTTTTTTAGCCAAGGTACAATAGCAGCAACATAATGCAACTAACTGCATGCAACTGATTATGGCGCGATGATAGAATGCATAATTATAAATGATTATCAAGGCACAACAACATGCTGGACTCTCCGTGCGCCGAGTTTTAGCCAGTGCCAACGGCAATGTTACCACTTCCACAGTTGATGCACACTTCTACAGGCGAAGAGTAAAGTTAAGTTCATTTTGCTCACGTCAGTTCAAACGTCATAATAACAGACATAATAATTCTGCGCCTCACATTCGAACAACTTCGACTTAGACGATTGCATCTCCTCGTCATATGATGTGGCAGGTTTTATATGTCCTTTATATACTTTTCCTTTAGAAATTTCTGGGAAGTTTATGACGATGATAGCCATGCGATAGAAGAATGTGGTGCACACACAATGCTTTTTACTTACTTATTTTTTTATTTACTTTTTATCAAGGATCCACAAGCAATTTTAATTAATATGCGAAAATTTATTTATTGAAAATGAATGGTGACAGTGAGCAAAATTGCTCAGCCTGCACTTTACACATGATGCAAATTGCATACTCAGTACATGACAGGGTAGCCATTTTAAGCTTCGAGTTGTTTTAATTGAAAAATATTTATTTAATTTCTTTTCACTTCCTGAAAAGCAATGTAAGAAGTAATTTAAAAAAATGCAATCGAAATAATGGAGCAATGGTTGTGTGTGAAATGTAAAGATAGAAAAAGCAGAAAAAAGTTGGTGAAGCAGTGCGTATGAGTAATTTTAATTTACCAACAACTTGCAAAAGTAATGGCGGAACATCAAAGACAATTACAAAAAACGCACAATGAGCATACATATATGGAATACACTCATGCACTAAAGCTTCAAGATCCGACTTAAAATGAAATTGGAGAAATCGAAGGAAAGAATACAAAAATTCAAATACTTTAAACTTCGGGTAAATATCCTACAGGATTACAACACCGGAACACGCAGTGACCTAAGCAAATCACACATTTGCACAAACACAACAAAACGAGATTTCGTACAAATACCCTCTTTGCCTAACTCTCCAAGCAAAACAACTCAAAAGCAAGTCTTTCCAGGAATTGCTTTACTACACATTTTTTAGCTTTGGCTTGATTTTTTTTCTATTGGTCATACTCAAATATGGTCAGTGTGGGATTGTGCACCGAGCTTGCTTAACTTTTAATCTTTATACCACTATTTCTACCAAATTAAAGGGAGAACTCAAAACTTTGAACTTGTGAAGGTTTGCATACCACACCATGATTGTATTTGTGTTTGTGAAACCGCCATGCTGCGCTCTGTTATCTATCTGCCCGACTTATACTGCCAATCTGAAATTTCAGAAGCCGAGCAAAGTGTTGAGTACGCGTTTGTTTAACTTTTTTGTTAAAAGTGGGTTATCATCATAACCTAACACGTTACGTGAAAATTAGTGAATTATTAAAGCCCAACTAAATAAGACGTAGACCAAGCTGCACCACCATTCAGCCACGAGTAATGTCTTTATAATGTTTAAGCTTATGGCGGAGAGTTATTTACCTAAACCCCGCAAATTAATCGCTGATTTTCTCGGTGTGTGAACCTAATTAATTGATACATATACAGTTTTAAACGCAGTCAAGCTAAGGAGCATGTAAGAACATTCTGACACTTCAAAGCATATAGATAAATTTAAAGACCATAAAATAGTTTTATGCAAATTTACGTATTTGAAAATATAATATAAGCGTCATAAAGAAAGCTTTCCACTTCACTACTTGCATTATTTTCGTTCTTCTTGCATTATTTCCGTTATTATTATAATTTTTTTTCATTCGACTATTGATAGCATTCAAATGCATATTAAGTTGTATAAGTGAGAAGGAAAGAAATAATAATAATAAAATAAAGGAAACGAACTAAGTGAATGAAAAGAACTTTATGCAGAACAACTGCCTACTTGCATGACTGAGCTGAAGAAGAAGTTTTCTATCTTGTTATGCAAAGCAGGCGCAGCAGCAACAGTGAATGCAGCCTTATAAGGACCAAATAATGGCAATGGCGGCTCAAAGTGTTCGTCGCAGTTAAACCACCCAGCAGAGCCAACGTGGTTGGAATTTGCAAGCAAATCGAAGTTGAAGTACAGATAAATCCATTCTAAACGCACGTTTGCACATACAAAAGCTCAATTTCTAAATACTTTCGGGCCACACAACTCAGTGCAGTTTACTGAAGTCACAGACGTGAAAACGTAATGACGGCGGTCTTGTGCACCAGGGCTTTAAAAATAGTCCTGGCATCAAATACTACTGTTCTTAAAGAGGAAGTTAAAAATGTTATTCTATTGAAAAACTACGGCTTGAACATTCCACTGCCATTAAGTTTATATTAGAAAATATCCACAAGACTTCCTGAGATGTTAAAAATTCCTATGGTGGATCATGCTTAGTACTGCTTTATAATTTAACCACTGGAAAAATTCCTTTATTCACACTATAATTAATAGTAATAAAATAGTATTAATCGAAGTAAAAGTGTTAAGTCAAAATGAAAAAACAAGTTGTTTAAAATTAATTCAAAAATCATTAATCTAGTTGTGATTGCGAACAACAGTAAACTTATTACAGCAATTAGAATGAAGAAGTGATGGAAACTGTGGTTGATATTACTTTTAAAATTCGAGCGATGGCCACCAATAAAAACAGCATAACAAGCTGTATGCAACGGATAAATTGAAACCAAGCAAAACCAAACAATAAACAAAATCCCAACAAAGACGCAGAAAAGCAAGAAATAAATCGGCCGTTAAAGCTGTTATATCGTCGATTTCTCCTCACCACGCACTCCTAAAAATCTCCTGCCAACTTACGGCTAAATTAGCAAATTGTTTTTTACACTTGTAATTTTGCACAAATGTGGCGACAACACAAGCTATGTTTGGCAAGACTATATATACCACATGCCACAAGTCTAGTCAAGAAAATACAAAAAAGTAACAATACACATATATAAACCCGAAAAATGGTATTTGATGACGCTTTGCAATACCCCAAACACACTCACGCTCGCTGAAGCTTAGCGAAAGTGTATCCTGTCAAAGGATATTATGCAACAAAATTATTTTATTTGTTATGCTTGCCAAGACCAATAGTACCAGAAGCAGAAAAAGACTACAAGAAACAAAAACAAAACAGCAGAAATAAAGGAAGCGAATATAGTAATATTTGTAGAGTGGCGCTCAAGTACAAATATATTACAAAACCAAAAAACAGGAAAATTTTCGTTCGCCAAATAAACACAACAGGAATCGGTGTCATAAACAGCCAAAACGTCCTTTCACTGCAGGGGCAATAACTAATTTGTGTGTGTGAGTATCACATACTATCTGTCAGTAACTGCAACAAACGAACGTTATCATGGTGATGCACTTACTTTACGAACACGTGTGAATATCTACGGGTTAATGTTTCTTGAAACTCATTCAGATGCGCCGTGAAACCTTGTAATGATTTGGTTTACATTATTTTAAGGATTACCCGTTTATTTTGAGTTAATGCATAGTGATTTCGCAATTACATTTGTTGATTGTTCATAATTAATTTTATAAAATTAACTCAACTGAGTTACCTTAAATTTAAAAAAAAAAACATATCGCTATTCTAAACATTTGAAGCAGCACGGCAGAATACTTTCATTATCATTTGAACCACTTACTTCCACACAAGTATCTGTATACAACAGCGACCAAATCTGCAAATTAATTAATTAATTCATTAAATATTATTTAGTCTAATATTTCGATTGCGTTGGAATTGTTTATTGTTTTGTTCATGGATTGTTTTTTAAAAGTATCGTATTTACTGCATTAAGTCAATGCGTCGGAAGCAATTGCAAATCAAACGGAAGAAGGAAGGTGTACAGCTAACAATCGAATCAGACAAAAAATGGCTCAAAGTTATAATTTTTTCATTAATTTTCTTCATTAAACTAGACTGAGCCACTGCGAGGTCGGATCATTGGTATTTGGTTCAGTCTGCAAATTCTGGAATTATAGTCGAATTTCAAAAGCAATTTAAATTATGTTTCCAAATGACGAAGAGAAAACATATTAGATTATTCGAAAAGTAATCTCGTTTTTTCTCGATAGTGGGTTTGATTGTATGTTTTCACACCCAACTTCACACGTAAGCCGATTAATCATTAAAATGTTTTGGCACCTGATATATCAAGGCTTGTGTGTGAGAAGTCAAATTAATTCCACGCAGTAGAAGAGCGAAAATGAGCATTTTCTTGATATTTTACTCTTTTACTATAGAAAGAAGATGCACCACGTTCTGGAAGGCCAGTTGAAGCTGATACAATATTACACACAATAACGAGAATAGTTGATGCAAACCGGCGAATAACAACAAGTGAGATCGGCGAGAGGTTAAATTTATTAAATTCAATGAAAACTCGGTGCCTACTTTATCTACGCATCAATGAGCTTTTTGTATATAGGTAAAACTGAATAATCGAAATGAAACCACCTTAACAACATCTATCAGGCCGCCGAACGAAAGGTAAACATTTTAGTTCGACAGCCCTTATGGATGCGGAGAACATACGATTCCTACAAATGCACAAACGATATTATATGTACAGAAATATTGGTTAAAGTTTCTTTCCTTTATCGCAATTTTTGCTAATTCCTGTTCTCCTTTCTTCTCTGCGAAACTCCAAGTATTTTTGCTATTTATTTATCAAACATTTTGCAACTGCTATATTTTCCATACGTTTTTAAATTTGCAATACCGTACACATGACCACTGATACGCCCAAGTTTACGCTCACTTAAAAATAGATGTGCAGACTTATAGACAGACTGAAGTATATGACTCAGAGTAAAAGCAAATATATAGGAAAGCATCTTAAAACATAAACCTTTAAAAAGGAATCCAAGGAACACCATAACTTAAACTGTGTAAAAGAAAATTCAGAGTTTTCATACTTAAATTTCATAACTTTGTTTTTTTTTTTTTTTGGGCTGCAAATGTTTGTTTATTTGTGCAGAATGATTTCATTTGACATTTGTAACGCAGCAGTTGCATTATCGACACAACTTTTGGCATTACACTGCCTAAGTATTAAGCGCCGGTACCCAAAATTAAACGCATTTGTATTAAATCGAATGTGTCGTTGTTGAAACCTGATGCTGCTCTTACTGGCTTCTGCTTAGTCTTCTCTGCACCTCCTGCTGATGCTGATGGCATCTCGGTTACTATTTTTTCACATTTCGTCTATGTCTCGCTTTCCATGTATTTCTATACAATTTTTGCACTTGACTGCATGTATAGAAGACATTTTAGAGCTCTACTTATACTTGAAAAATGGCAATGAAAAAAAAGCCTTTTCAATGTGTCTTTCCCTTTCTTACTACTTTTATTAGTACATAAAAGCAGCAATCAGTTGAAATTGAAACCTGCACCAAATCGTCTTTTTTGACTTTTCACGCACCACGTGTCTTATATTTGACCCTTGCTATGTTCACCAGCCCTACCATTCTCGTCATTGTTGCCCTAGATGCAGCTTACCTAGGCATTTTCTGAACGCTTGAGCAAATAAACCCTTTTTGTATACCTAATTTTTAGTGACTCACTCTGCCTGGTTCCATGTGCATGACTTTGGTATAAACTCTTTACTTCAAAATTGAATATTGATTTCAGAAATTATACTCACATTTGCATGAATTAGTTTTTTAGTGAACGTCGCAGACATCTGCCTACATCTAAGTAACTCATTTCCGCTACCTACCTCGTTTCAATGAACTGTAAGATATAACTATTTCACGATTTCCCAAAAAAAGTACAATTAGATTTCTCTAGATTTTTCCGGCTGTCTGTCAGTCGTCCTAATAGGTTATTTTCCATGTGCATGTCCACGTGCGAATTACATTAACAAGCAGTTGTTGCTGTTGCTGTTTATGACTTTTAAAGTCATTAAAAAAATAATAATAATACTTTGTAGGCCAATTAATATACACGTCTGTTTCCTTTCACAGCACGACACAGACTGACTTTATTTATTTCGCCTTTTGGGCATTCATACTTTTGACATTCACACCTTCGACATACACAGAACTTTCTTAAGCTACGTTATAATTTACATGCTTAAACTTAACATTAACTTAACTAAACTTACGAACTAACTAATAATTAATACAACTTATATTACTACAACTTTGAGTTAAAATAAAAAATTAATTACTTAAGTAAACATACCACGAATCCCGTATGTTTCAAGCAAAGCTTTATAACATAACCTTTGTAACCTAAAGCAGTGTGTCATTTTGTATGAAATATGGTTTAGTGAGAAATATGAATCGATGGTAATATAACCAAAGTACCTGGCGTCGCTGCGCTGTGACTCAGTCCACTCTAATAAACAAGAGTTGTTCATTGCACAACTCCCGAACAATGCCGGGGCATCTACTAGTGTATAATGATAGTATATACTATATGTCTTTTGCAATATTATTATTATTATTATCATTGCTATTATTATTATTATTATAATTTTTTTTCTTTTTTTAAGATTATGATTAATCTTAAAAAGATTACTACTATCCTGACGCGGCAAGCGTTGTTTTGCTATCAAAGAACGTTTTTGCATTTGTTAATTTCGATAGGTATCAAATTAGTATATTAATAAGAGTTGCCTGTAATTGAAAATCTTCATAAATTTTCATTTTACGTACAATATATCTAAAAGTCTAGTTAGTTACACCACTTTTAACTCAAGAACGGCTGGACGTTTTTTAATGATCTCTGTTTTGTTGAATTCGTCTCCACCCAGTATAGCAGAGATTTACTTTTTGGGCTGCAAATGTTTGTTTTCTGTGCGGAATGAAATGCAATTATTTATTATTTAGCTCATAGGTTATATTTAAAAGTATCGTATTTACTGCATTAAGTCAAGGCGTCGAAGAAGCTCAAACTTAAGTCGTTGTACTTGTCGTACTTGTCGTCGTACGCAGAATGCCGCAAGCGATTGCAAATCAAACAGAAGAAGGAAGGTCTACAGCTAACAATCGAATTTTACGTTGAAAATTAATTTTCAAGATAAAACATATCTCGTAACCGCTACATCACGTAGCCGCGTCATCGCATTATTTAATTTTTATTTTCTTTGCTAATACCGAAAAGGGCAGAACAACGTCTGCCGGGCTACGCTGGGATGTATATATGAAATAATTCGCATTTAAAACTGTGACAGTTAAACAGTTAATGATGAATGAAAAAAAATATGATTTTAATATAAAACAAAAGGTTCGTAAGTTACTTTCAAAAAACCGAACGACTGGCTTTACCTTGAAACAATTTAGAACAATATATAAAATTTGAGTGACAAATCTGTGCCAAAAAATTTGCAAAATTGCGAAGTACTAATGATATGGCAGCACGCATCAGTGTTTATAACGATGAAAAAAGAACTGCTTCTCACGGATCAATTTTAAATTCAGAATCAGAAATTTCTAACAAAATTAATAAAAGTGTGAACTCAGAAGTAAACTTCCCAAATCCATATATAACATATAACAGACTTTTCAGCTGAAGTGAATTTGCAATGTGTGATTGATCACACTGTTGCGCGGATAGTAAAAGCACATCCAGCTGCATTTGAGGGCCTTATGTACAATGTTAACAACAATAACAGTATATAAATATTGATGGAGACGACGTAACCATTCAAAAAGAAGCCAAGTACTTAGGATTATATATTGACAGTAAACTAAACTGGAAACACCATATACAAAAAATGCGTGATCAAATCAAAATGAAAATAAGACAACTGCACTGGCTGCTCAATCCAAATACACACATTTCACTTGAAAACAAGCTCCTAATCTATAAGACAATTATTAAACCAATTTGGACATATGGAGCCGAAATATGGGGAGTTGCCAAAAAATCATATATAAAGTTAATCCAGAGGCAACAATTAAAAATTATTCGCACCATCACAAAAGCCCAATGGTATATCACCAACACGGACCTTCATCGAGACCTAAGAATTGCGACAGTAGATGAGGAAATAATCAATTTAAGCAGAAAATACCAAACCAAACTTTCCTAGCATTCGAACGATGGTGTGAATACATTACCATTAGATGAACTAACTCGGCAACGTAGGCTAAAAAGGCTGAGACCAGTGGACCTCACATAACACATTACTTCATTACATTACTTACTCATTGTTAATTGGTGTTATCTTTAATTGTTTATTTATTATTAAAATACATGTATTGTTAAATTCCAGTCACAACACGACTTTACAAACTGATTGTAAAATTAAAATTCACCCACTTGTCCTAAATATTAATCTGTACAATAGTCGATTTATTTTTCTATAATAGACAATGTACTCTTCTTTTGGGAAAATAAAAAAAAATAAAAATAACAGTGTAGTCATTACCGGCTCTCGCTTTAGTGTTTCTGAAACTGAAGCGATTGATGAGCATTTATTTGCAATATGCATAGTGCCTTGCAAATACAAAAAGGATGTACAGTACTGTGGCCAAACAATCGACCTTCCTCCACTCGGTTTTGCAGGCTAATTAAAACAATTTTTCAAAAGGAGACAGCAGATTTAATCCGTGCCGAGGTTAAAAATGCTAAGAGTCAAATTTTACAGATTCTTCCAACAAATTTGAATTGTTTCGAAATTAATCATTCAAATCAATTTTTCCCCTCTTAAGTTTTTACTACTTATAGAAAATTTCAGACCAACGATTGCGCCCTTTTTAAGTTATTAAAATTAATCCTCACCAGATTGGTCAATTCTCCCACTATGCATCGCCGCAATTGGTTGCACACTCAATGCATTTTATTTATTATATGATTCTACAATTTACGTTTAAGTAAGGTGAACGCGCATATGAAATTTATCTTTTGTACGGAATATTGTGTGAAGCAGTTGGCTGGCTGACTAACTAGCACCATGCCCAATCATAGTCCTTGCCAGACAAAATCGCAGTTAGAATGTTATGAGGTTTGTGCAGAAAGGCGACGACGATTGCATTAAAAGCGAAGCAACGGATGTGAACAATAGAAACACGTATGTTTGTTATGGTTGCTGGCACTTATGGTGATCTACTCCTTCCTCATGGGTTGTATTACATTATGAATTGCTTACACTAGCATGCATTGCTCGTCTTCAATAGTATGAACCACGCTGTGCCTGGCAGATGCCGTTTCAGCACCGAATAGGCTCTGCTGTTCGTCTGATCAAAAAGACTACTGACTAGTTTTGGCGGAATCAATTATTCCCATATAAAACAGAGAATATTCAGTTTCATTCATTCATATCCATAAAATCCTATATATTATCTTTGCCAAATGTGTACAATAAAATTCGCCAATCAAACAATTTTCCTTTATTACTTACCTTATTGACTAACCTTATAGTTAATAAGCTAGGAGAAACCCATTGTTTTGACTTCTATAAAGATTCGGTTGTAAAATGCAAATGCTCGGAATCTACAATCTCAATCTATTTTAATATGTGATCGCAAAAAGCCACATCGTATATTGCCAATGTTTATAATAGTATAAGAGTACAATTCCGATTCCTTGGGAGTTCAAAGACAAAGATTTACGTGGAACTGCTCAAGAAACAGAAATGTGACAGTGGTTAGCTCTTCATCTCAAAATACAAGATATTGGCAATACTATGAGCATAGGAAAAAAGGATTACAAAACAAATTGATTTCAATGCACTCACGAAGATTATCAAAAATTAATTTAACTTTTTTAATTGAAACTCCTAAGGGCGCATTGGTAGTGAAAATTTGCAATGTTTTGGCGCCGGGACTCCGCGTTCTACGACAGAGATGGACAAAAAATATGTAAGATAAACAGAGAAGGAATACACCGCAGACGTACAAATTTTGTGTTTGTATTTGTGAGTTGCTTGAAAATGTACAAACCTTACTCTGTCTTGAGCACGCACAAAAGTATTGCGCTCTTCGTTGCGTTCCTTTGTATGTGATGTTCATCATTATGAGGCGTCATAGTGTCATTGCGTCATCGGATTATCGTTCTGTTTTTCTCTAATACTTTTCAATTTATGAATAGTGTCAAAAGCCCACAAGGAAGGCAATGCCTGATATTTAGTGCAGCTTATTTCAACTTTGCTTTGGCAATGCTTTGGCAACATCGAGCCTCGAAATTATCACCATCATCGTAGTTATAACGTCAACGTCATCCTTCCTTGTAGGCGGCCATTTGGATTTCATTACATTTACGAATTTTTACTTTTGCTTTGCTTCGAATGTTTTTTTCCAATTGATGGTTTTTTTGGTGTCATACTTTGGTTTTTTTTTTTAATTTAATTGAATGATTAATACGCCATCTGTTTAAATTTACTCTCATCTTCTTCGTTACGTGTACAAATTATTAACGCAGTTTATTTTTCTTTGACAGAGTTTCGATTTCGAGAGATTTGAGAGACTTTAATTCTTCTCAAAAAGTATATCAGTCTAAAAAATAAATACAAATTCATGCCTTAATTTGTTGAGAAGCTCTAATCTGGCGAACGGTTGGCTAATTTTTGGTACATATATGGATTTTATCATGGAGAAGGTTAGGCCTAACTACTTTATTTTAATACGTTAAATACGCTTAATGTTAAGACCACTCAATTCAAATATAAGAAAACAAAGAAACTTCACACACTCCTTAAACTGTAACCAAACGCGCGAATTAAGTAGACGAAACGAATTTCTCTTCTAATTCTATAGCATAGTTTTTGTCAATTGCTTTCATTTATTTCATTGCTTTCATTTCATTATTGATCGGTGTTTACACGAATCTAAAAACCGACAAAAAAATAGGATGTTTCATTCGGTCGTTGATTGTCTGTACACCTTAGTATTTCTATTATTTTGTAAAAACTGTGACAGGGCCCAAACTCAGGTTACTCACATGTCTTGACACTTCAACAGATATCCAGTTTTACACACATTTTCTACTTTGTTGTAGTTTCATTACGAGCAAAGATGATAATGCCTCAGGTGGTCTTGATTTGTCCTTATTGTGACAGACACGTTGTCTCTAACATGCTTTATATTATTTTTTGTCTCCAAAAACAGTCTTACGCATTTACATAATATCTGTTTTCATAGCGAGCTGACCATTGCTTAAGCTTTTATTACTTTGGCCATTTGCTTAGTTTCTGCTAAGCCTATTGTCTACATGCTTATTATTATTTGTCTGATGAATTGAGACTAATCCGAATAGTTGAATATATAGTAGTTAGTAGTCTTGATAAGCTGTGTGGTCAAGGTTTGCTTATATTGGTTAGATTATATGTTATTATGCTTACTTTGTGTATAACCAAATCATTTACTGTTTGCACATTTATTGTTGACTGCTTTTGTTGCTGGCTGAAATATTTGTAGCTGTTATATAACTAACATTCAAAAGGCTTTTGTTATGTGCGGCTGCCAGTTATATATCTTGGTTCTGCTGGTCAACATTTACTTAAATGCTTTCTTGTTAGGTTTGGCCACCTAAACATACATTTACACTTGCCACACAGATAGTTGGTAACCATCATACAGTGGTTTCGTATATCCATTAGAAAATACATTTAAATTAATCGAAAATAGACACGTTTAGTTATGTTTAGTTTAGTTATGTGGTCTGAAAAACCAGTGACAAATTAAAATGCTAAAACAAATAGGGAGAGGTAGACAGTTAGATAAATGTACATTGTCCAGAGTTTCGGTGTGTTAAAGTATTTGCCAAATAAAATAACTAAGAACTGGTGCCTATGCGCGCTCTTCGCCTTTAAGTGAAAGCAATACGATTCAAGCAACTTTAGTGTCTGTCATCAAATAAAACGGGATAGACCTTGGTTTGTCCACCATATCTGCTTCGAGTAATTATCCTTTCAAATTTATTGCAAAAATAGTCATTAGCTGGAAAGGAAGTTTGTGCTTTTAAAGTTAAACATCTCTGTGGTTGTGTTTTCATTTTCTGTTGAATACTCTCTTATTGTATTTATTTGAGAAAAAAAATATTTTACTCCACATTTAACAATTGTCGGCATGTCTCGATGACATGCATTTTACAGAAAGACCTTCGTTCAGAGTTGCAACATGCACACAAGGACCCCATGTTCCGTTGCGAGTTATTTTTGCTATCCATTGTCAATGTCGCCTATACTGTGTGTTTGTTCACATCTTTTCTAGCTGCTGTTTTTTTTTTTAAATACGATTTCTGGCACCAATTCAACACTAAATTGATTTCGAACAAAGAAGTGAAATTAGCACTCAAGCGCAATTCGACCAAAAACTGTTGTAACTGTTGACTGCCTGGCTAACTGGCTTACTGGCATTGGGTTACGTTTTCGTTAGAAAATGGCAGTTTTATATACTTATTTATTGCCACTATCTCGGCAATTTATCTGGGCAGGACTTTCACTACACCGCAGCACAATTACGCTTTGTTTTGTGCTTCCAATGAATTAGATTTTTTCTTTTCAACATGGCTAGTGAGCAAATAGAAAATTATATAACACTAAGTCGTCTACAATTAAAGTCGAACAATTTAATTTCACACACCATTCGAATAAAACTCGAATAAAACTCCATGAAACAAACAAGAAAAATTCACAAATTTTATTTAACATCAACAAATTGTCAAACATAATAAAAAACCACAAAAAGAAACAATTTGTATTCGCTGCTAACGAGAGTGAAATTTGCAATGAAAGTTTGTAATAAAATTGCCCGCAATAATATTTACAGCTGAAAAAAAAAAGAACACAAATAAAATCAGAAGAACAGAATACATTGAACATGGTGCTCTTTTCTTTATCATTTGCAGTTTTAACGCTCGAAACGAGTCGACATAATCAGTAGTTGTGACTTCCTCTAATGGGTTTCCGGTGATTCAAACCATCCTTTTGTTTTATTAGTTTATTTGTAGATTGGTTGCCTAGTTTGGCTGACATTTTCTGTGTTGTTTGCCGCTGCGGTTTTCCCATCCTTTGAGTATTCGATGGTGCATGCATAATATTCGACAGTTTGACAAATATCCTGCTCTGCATGGCTTGGACTATCAATAGTCTTCTTGCGCATTCTTGGCACTTGTTTTACTTTTGCGGATTTTTATTTCACTATAGCTGTCATATTTGTCAAGTTGGCAACATTTTAAATCTATGTGCTCTTATATGTATATTTTAAAACCATTAAAAAACAAGGTATTGCAGTTTTCAAGTTACGAGGATCCGATGACCGTCTTTACATTAACCGATCAGCCACACATTCAGGTCTCAAATTATGATTCACAGCTTTAATAAATAAAATTAAAAAAAGGTTTAAAAACCCCAGTAATATCTTTTTGGATAACTTAAAAAGACTAGGAATTTTTCCAACGTGGAATCCGTATGCTGCCTGAAATATGGAAAAAAGCTAACTGTTTTCTCGTTGATCTTCCAGTGCTTAAATTTTTGGGTAGCACTTCGTATTCCTCACATTTTGCCTTTTTGCACCAACCATCTAAAGGCTATTATAGAGATTCGCTGAAAAATTCATCAAAATTGGTACAGCGGTTCCGGCATCCATAACGGACATAAATCATTTTATTCCGCTTTCTTTTTCTGACACCCTCTTTATCTCTATATGTTTAGAATAGTAAGTTTGTTCCTCGAGTCATTATTAATTAATTTTCGTACACTCGTGAAATGGACAAAAAATTTCTTTGATGTAGTTTTATAGCCATCGACCAACTTGACCTTGACAAACACTGAATTCTAAACTGTATACAAAAAATGCAAAAATCCGTTAAGTAAGGATAAATAGGCACACATAACTCACATTAAAAGAGGCAGGCATGGAAGTTTCAGTAGTTATCGTAAGGTAAAGCCGCAATGCATGCCACAAAACATTAAAAGTTTAAGGTTGAATAGTTGGTACCGGGCACCTTTCATTAATATTTATTAAGCCCGAGCTATCGATTATTTGAAAAATACAACATAATGCCAAGAGTATAAACGGACTGCGATTTAAATCACTCCTCATTATACAAGTATTGTTAACGCTATTGGCGGAAACGTTATTTATTTATAATATAATTTTCACCCATGAAGTTGGTAACAACATGAAGAAGACTATGTATATACCCATTTACTGGAAACCTACTGGAAAATATGGAAACAATTTTTAGTTGGATAAGTTAGTGAATAAATCGGAGATGACGTTATGCTTGTAGTATATAATAGGCAAACTGATGTTGTATCTTGCATTCTATTACAAGATCAATTTATGTAATAATCTGTAATTATTAAAGTTTGGAAGCATAATTTTTGAAAGTACTAAACTAAAGTATAGAATTGTTATTTTTGGTATAAAATGTAAATATTTTATATTTACCAGGAGCATGTTTATATCTCTTTAACTTTCATAGAACTTACTAAACAATTACTTATTTTTTCTTGTAGTAAAAAAATTTTATATATGTATTTAAGATACTTTTTAAATACCTTTGCTTTAGAACAAGCCAAAATCATATTTTAACTGTCAGTTATTTGAAGTTCGAGCTTAATAAACACTTCAACAAGAACTCTCTGCAATGTATTAAAAAAATTAGACAACTCTCTCGCCCATTTTCACCACCCGTAATGATTCGTTTTAAAAATTGTTCCATTTCGTTACGTTTCAGCAGCATTTCACTGATGGTTATTCGGTCAATTAAATTTCTTTGCGTTAATTCAATTGGCACCCAAACATCGAGCTTCTTTAGGTGGCCTGCTCTGTTTAGATGATTCCAAACTGTCATACGATTGATCCGTGCCGGTCTTACTCTATCAGTTTGCAAAATTTCATCGACTTTTTCAGTGACAGGCCGACCAGTGCGAGGTGCATCTTTTACATCGGAATTTCCGGAACGGAACCTAACAAACCACTCCACAGCATTCTCACCGTAAACTGCACAAATTTTTCGGCATGTTTTTGTAGCGTTTTTTCCCTTTTTAATAGTAAAAAGGCATCACAAAGCGTATTTCTTCAGATATTTCACTGATATTCAAATCAGTATAACTTTTAACACGAGCAACGAATTACGCAGCTGTCTTCCTGAAATGCCACCTTTCAAACTCGTGTTCGTTTGACACAATCAGATTAGTGTTGTCAGATTTGTGTGAGCGGAGAGTGAGCGAAATAGGTATTTTCGTAACTCTCGCTCTCAATATAACAGCTCTTTGTTAAACATTCTTTTCTGATTCTCCTTACCACTTTTGGCAATATGCTGATGACGATTTTAATGTATTTTAACAAAGGAATGTTCATAACTAAATAACCTAAGCAATAAGCACTATCTGTGGTCGAATTTCGACCGCTGGGCGATTCTTATATTTTATTTTTATATTTTTTTATTTTGCTAAGGCCTCATGTAAGTAAAAGAAAAAATCAGCACTATGTATGATAACGGGCAAATATGTATGACACAGATGACACGTGATCCCATAACATGTAATTTCACCTCGATGGCAAAAAGAATTGGAATCAAAGCAAACTACAATAAGGACGAAGGCAAATAAAAAACACATTTGCAAGATGTGAGGGCAGCAAAAACTAAGACATTATGACATTATGTGCAAAATAACAAGCTACAAAAACAGATAATTTTAGCGAAAATAAGATAAATAATACAACCAGGAAAGTGTCAAAAATGAAATGACATCGAAGGCGGGCAGCCAGACGAGTCGAGCTCAAACATGTTGGAATGAGAGTCAACAAAAAAAGGCACAAAAAACAAACTGAAAAATAGAGACACCAAAAAAAACGAGTTATAGTGCAATAAAACCTAAAACTGTATTCATTCATGAGGTTAACATTGTTCCAACATCACTACCACCAGCACAACCACTAAAGTTCTGTTTTGAGTGACAGTCACACGGTATGCTGCACAACTTCCGATATTTTTTTTGTTGCTACTAGCGCACTCAAACCGAAGATTTGTGTGTATGTCAGTAGCACACTAAATATATACGATTATATAATATGGGTGTGTTAGTGACTGTTTTCCTTGAGAATTTCCTTTTTCATTACTTAATTTTCGCCTGAAGTAGAAACCATAAAAAGGATATGATGAGAAATTATGTGCTTTGACAAAAAATTAGTAATATAAAATTCTATATAGAATCAACCAAAATATCATAGATGTTAAAGTCCTGAAAAAGATTCTATAAGAGAATAGCTTCCTCTGCATTATTTAGAAAATGTTTATGTACATAAATAAAAAATATTTTACAAAATTGGTTGTATGAGAATAAGAAGGGTGTTCTTGTCGTGAATGCTACTATTATTCTACTCAGCGTCATCGTCGAAAAAAGCATTGTGAAAGGAAAAATGAAAGTGACTGTGGCGCAGATAAAGTTGTTAGATGTTCATAACTCAGTAGTACAAGAACCAACTTTTTTCAACATAATTTTCTTTACAGTTTTGTAAGGGGTAGCCCAAAAAATAAATCTTACTCTTTAAGACAATACTTTTGTAAGTTAATAGTTAAATGAAGAGCAGTTTATGAATCTTCGGGTTTATTTCTACATTTTGTCTTACTTCGTAAGCATAGTCAGAACTAGTGTGTGTTAAAAGACTAATTTTTATTGATTTACTCCTTTACTGTGACCGACATTACCAACGATGAAAGTTAATTAAAACGTATTACTTTCTAATTTTGGATCGACGAAACTAGACTGGAGGACTACGAATTGTTGCGCTCCGACTACTTATACTAATCAGAGCGACGTTATTTAGGTATTTTTGGTCCGATTCTGTGCTTTCCTTTAAGCTTCAAAACTAAGTAAACAAGAAGCGCTTACACTTATGTTCTTGAAACCACAAGGTCATAAATAAATTTCGGAGCAACAGCTAAAGTTTGTCGTAACTGCATAGTAGTGGTTGACCCAAAATGCAGTGGCTAAAATATGCTAACATCATAAAAGTAAGAGCGACGACTGCTGCATCCTGAAGTTTTAATGATATACCTAGCGTTGCTTTGATTCACTTCGATTGGAAGAGCAATAGACTGAGGACTGCCACCTCGGTAGTCGAGAATTCTTGTTGAACTCAAAACAAAAATCTCAAAATTTTCTGAATGGAATTGGCATACTAAAAATAAAGAGCATTTATGAATTATTTTAGAATTATAATATTGCATAATATTTTTTTCCGATCGATTTTTGGTGTTTTAAATATATGTATTTTACATTTTGTCAGCATCTCTGATGAGTGACTTTTGGATGTTCACATGCTGAAGATTTTGTTAGCATACTTGTTAGCATACGAATTTGGGTAAGTAATTCGCAAATTGTAGGAAAGTCTGACAACTCGCGGCATAAAATATCCACAGAACAACATTTTTACTGAGTGTAATTGTGCAAGTTCCAACGGCGGGTTTATAAACAGCACTCCCACTTAAATTATGTCCGCGCAAACAACCATTCCAAAAAAATCAATACGCCAGTAAAACCAGTAGAAAGAGTAACACAAAGAGAGCGAAATGGTCTTAGACACGGAAATAGTTTAAAGGCAATGCTTCAATTTTTCATATTTTTATTTCTTATATTCTTTTCTTAGGTATGACTTCAGTTTGAAAATTATACTGTCTGCGTGTTAGTAAGTAACCGCGTGTCAGTAAAGTGATTTACTTACTTCTCCTCTTCCGTGTAAATGAATATAAAAATACTCCTGGAGTTTTTACTTGGGAAAATTTCGATGTGCAAATCAACACTCCCATCCAACGCAGCGTATGAGTAATGTTACATAGAAGAAAGTCACAAATGCATTGAAACAAAAGCCAAAGTGTAAGCTGCCATAAAATATAAATACAATATTTTGACAGTCCATTTACACCTCGTCACATTGAGTTCTTAATTATGAAAATCAGGATATAATAGCCTATTTTATGATGGCAATTTTTCATAAATATTATATGAAGCAGTTCTGGTTTCAACAAGACGGCTTGTTAAGACTAGGAGTGATTTCCTGGCTAGTTGTGTAGCCAGAAGTTGGGGTGCAAAATTGTAGCGAAGGAGTAGACCGGTTGGCTGCACGTTTTGTTATGCACTAAATTACAAAATTATTTATTTATTCATTAAAATTCAATTCTTAAGCTTAGTTGTAGAAAATAGAGTAGGAGAGCGAAAAAGTACAGAGCAAATCAAAGCGCTGCTCTCAAACTTTTTTAAACTCAATGTAAAATTACAATAATGTTCATACTACTACTCTAAGGCAGGCCCCAACATGGCTCGATATCATATTCAAAGAGGTAATCAAATGTGCTTAAACTAGGTATAATGCAAAAAAGTGTTTCTTTCACAGCACAGTGCTGTTGTGGGCACAGTGCACACCACAACGAATTTCACTTACGATAAATTGTATGCCGACTACCACCTACACATACTAAATGCTTCAACCGTCCGTATTCCACAGTGCAGCCCGTAAGCTTAAAATTGTCTTTTCCACTCAGAGGGTTGTACTCAAAAACGGAAAAAATTGGAAATTTTACTGACTTATTTGCTAGCGTGAAAGTAGTGTGTTTTGGCTAAGAGCCACGTTCGATCAAATGCCAGCTTTGTCAACACCGACGGCGATAGCACACCGCAGAAATTAAGATTCAAATGTTATTTCGGCCAAGTGGAAATGGTGGGAGTCGTTGCTGACGCCATTTCAAATGCTGAATTTGTCGCCACTAACTCCGATTATTATGGCGCCTTTGCTTACAGCTTTACAGAAGCAGAAAATTCCATATCGATAGTGGGGTTCACAAGAAGTGTAGGGACAATGGCAAGGATGATACAGCACAGCAGAGAATGTGGCTACCAAGCCTTAAATTACATAAGAACAAGTGCACATATGCTGTGCCTTTTGAGGATTAAATTGACTGACACATTGTGACACATGAACCGTGAAAAAGGGCGGTTAAGAGGACGGACAAAGAACAGCTATAATATTCAATATAACATAGACAGAAACACGCGCTTGTCGCGTACAATATGAACTAATGTAAGTGAATACAACAATGAAAAACCACGTATAACAAAGTGATGCACACGTATATGATTTACACATTTTGTTTATTTAACAAGAACTAGGTGCCATAAGCCATAAGCGAATTTACAATATTTTGTTTGGCTAAGGAAGGCTTAATTTAATTTATTGCTTATAGAATTATACGACCCTTTGACCAATCAAAAATAATAAAACAATAATGTCTTATGAACAAATGTTCCTGTTATTTCTTAAGTTATTTTTTACTTCTTTTTTTCTACTGCATGTTCTCTTTCCTTTTAAACACCGACGGTGTTCACATATACATTTTCTGTTTTTGCAGGTTTCGAAACGCTGCGACAAGTGCTAAAAATATGTATTGTACGCACCACACGATTTCGACTTGGGCGTTTTTTCTTTGTTTTATTTTTTCTTTTTTTCCTTTATATTTAATTTTTCTGTTATTACTAGAACAACTTCAATTAGATTATATATACAAAAATTAACAAAACAACTTAAATAATAAGTGGGGATATAGTAAACTTGGGCATTGGACTCTCATTTAGTTCTTATTAAATGAAGTAGGACAACACGATTACTAATTAGGAAAAAAAAAATTATCTTTACTTGAAATTTTTGCTTTGCTCTAAAAAAACATGCTTTGGCGTACCGAGCTGAAAGTTGAAATTATTATAACTTTTTATTTTTATTTTTATATATGTGGCCAAGTAGTTCGTGCTTGCAATCATTGTATTTGCATTTGCATAATGAAATAATTAAATTTTATTGTTTGTGACATTTTGGTGTACACAAACACGACTAAGAATTATGCACAGTAGTCGTTTTCTGGAGTCACGGTTCTCATTGTTTCCGCCTAGTCGTTAATGGCAGTAACTGCGTGAAACGCGAACAGTAAGCGCACTTTCCACCACTCGGAAAACAAATCACACCAGCACAATTTGTTGCACATTCATTGCATTTAATTTGTTGTATGATTCAAGAATTTACGTTTAAGGTGAACATGCATATGAATTTATTCGATGACGTGCACTCCGATATTTTGCAAACTTAGTCAAATGCGATTTTATGTCCTCACATATCCAAGCGTATTTCTATACAGAGTGAGGCTGGTGTATACATATCATCTTGAGTGCAAATGAAATAAACAGAAATTGGTCAGACAACTGAACTAATCACACAGCATAAAATGACCTTAACCATTTTGTCAAACATTCAAACGTATACAATGTTCTTCGCTTTAAGAACACTACTTAGTACGGCTAAGACAAAATGAAGTGAAAAATTCCTGTAGGCAACCATTTCCATAAAATGCTCGACAAACACTAACAGCAACAACGCCATCACAATAACCATTGTTATAGCGTCAGAAAGTCGGGACAGGCAAGAATATTTATTTGAAGCCAGGACATACAGCAAGGTAAGCAGTACGGCGAAGACAGAGAAATTTGACAAGATAGATAATTTGACAACAAAGTCACAAAAAGCAACAAAGATTAATATTTATAATTTAACATGGTCGTCATAGCCGGTCGGCCGATGTTGTTTGTTGACGTAGATATTCAGAAGGCCAAGTGCGCTACGATGTCATATATTCCATTAGACCTAGAACGCGGCTTTCGTGTAATAAATTGCGTACAAATTCGTCCCCAATTTGATGTGCAACTTTTGAAAAACTCACTTACTAAAGCACTGTCAAAAAAAAGGCATAGCGACGTTGGCGTTGACAAAACGGAGATACTTACATTGAGAACTCCTGGTTTTATTTAAAAAGAACTTTTTGAAGTTCTTGCGAAAGAAGTTTGTCCAATAGGCTTTAGGAGGCTGTTGAAGAAGGAATTCAAAATATAGAAATTTATATTGTCAGAGAGAGTTGAACCTTTTTTTTAGTAAATTATACTAATAAAAATGAAAATGCAAAATGATTGTGCACTAGGATCTCCGGAATTTCTTAACCGATTGCGACTTTGGTATTTTGATGGACCTCGAAGTTGCATTTCGGTACCCACATTTCCATTTCGGTCTCTAAAGCTAGAGGTGTCCTTGGCTATATTAAACGCTGGTCTAAGGAATTTGATGGTAAGACCTATTCTGAAGTATGCGTCTTGTGTCTGGGATCCTTAATATCAAATATATATCGATCGTATTGAGTCGGTGCAAGAGCAATTTCTACTTTTTACTCTCAAAAACTTGCACTGGGATCCTAATGCTTGCCTACCATCTTATCGGTGTCGTCTCAAATTGATCAACCTCCCTACCTTGTCTAGTCGTAGAACGGTCATTGGTGTAACTTTTATGTATAACCTCATTTATGGTAGTATTAACTCACCTTTCTTACTTAGAATGATTAACTTTAGTGTACCCGCACGTCCAACTAGAAACTATTCTCCTATTATTCTTCCCTTTTGTAGAGCTTCTTATTTGCAACATGATCCATTCTATGTCTTATGCAAATCTTTTAATACCCACTTTGCGTGTGCTGCTCCTCCCACCTCTTCTTATGTTATAAAAACTAAATTGTTGGCATCATTGAATTAATGCATAACTTATTTTCTATACTGGTAACCAAAATTTTTCCTCCTTGTTTAAATAGTCTTTGTTATTGTAGGTATTGAATTCTAAATTTAATATTGGCTTTAGTTTAATCTTGAATGCTGATTATGTTAATGGCTGATGATGTTTTTATCTGTAGCCAAATATTTAGTACGTAGACATTAGATTTGGTATATCATGATCACTAAAGATATTAGCAATTAAAACCAGCTGAGCCCAGTCTATGTGACTGGGTGAATTTTGATGCCACCTGGCAGGCCCCCATGTGAGATCAGTGTGTGGTCATTGCGTACCTAGTAACTCGATAAAAAAAAAATAATAAAATAAAATAAAAAAAATTTAAATGCAAAATGTTTGTGCACTAGGATTGCGGAAGTTCTTAACCGATTGGGGTGAAATTTTTACAGAACGTTTCTTTTCGGATACTAGAACAAGAATTTATTTTAATTTGATTTATTTTTAACATCGCGTCATTGCATTATCATTCTTCATGTAGCATTCGAGCGTTGAGGCGAAGTTGTGAAAAGAAAAAGAAGTATGACTAAGTGTACTAGACTGAGCCACTGCAACGCGTGGCCGTGTACGCTAGTTAACGATAAAATTTATATAAAACTATAGAAAAATATTGACAGAATCCGAGTCCAAAAAGTATACCTACTCAGAGCTGTTGAAAGTGAATGAACGTAAATTTCGTCCACGATTTCTAGTTTAACGTATAATTGCACCAAACATATTTTCGAAACCTCTACAATACAACAACTTTTGATTCTTGTATTAAAAAAAAAAATTCGTATATAAAAATTCGACTTAAAATAGAGTTTGTCAAAATTTAGAAAGGACTTTTTCAACTCAATATTTTAAAAAACGGACAGCCAAATCCAACTTAAGAGTTCCGTACGTTAAATATGTTACCATCTGATCCAAATCTTTGTGTGTTTATTAAAAAAAATATTTGTGTGACACCATTTTTATAGGGAAATTGATCTATTCTTGAATGTTTTTATAACTTTAACAAAAGCTTGTCACGTCATGTGTTAATGTTCCCTAGCATGTGGTTCGTAAATCTAGGTAAAGTACGTTTTGCACAACGGACATTCGCTGTTCTTTGTTGTTTTTGTAGTTGTTTGCCACAACTGTGAACACAACAAGATTATCTATATTTCTCCTTTCCTCTTCTTCGATCTTTCTTAAAATGTTAGGCTCAGTAGTTCCGTTGATCAGGAGGGGATGTTCAATTATACTAGATTTTCTTAAATAACTTTAAAACTATTATAAAAAAATAGATAAATATGTGACATTGTCCAGTAAATTTTGAGAAAATTTGCTTTAGCGATTGGACAGACAGACACAAGAGTGATCTTATAATGGCTCCGTTTTTCATTAAAGCGTAGAAAGAAATATAAGGATTTTTCTAATAAGAACTTAAATTCGATATATGTCATGGTTGTCTAACAAAAAACTTGAGAATACAATTTATATACGTATAGACTTAGAAAGGAAGATGACTAAATAAACTCGTATTATTTATCTTATAATAAAAAAGAGAACAGTAAAAAACGAAGAATGATGAGAGACAAGTCCCAAATAATATCGTGGACCGCTTGAAGCAATGCCCGTAATTCTTGACTGGCAACGCTGTCAAGGGTGGTGAACTCCTTACTCTTCAACGCCTTCTTCTCTAACGGATAACTACGGACTTCAGAAACAGAAACGTAGTGCTAGGTTTCATTAATATGTTCAGTTTTAATAAAGTAAAATAACCATCCTTACACTCGTAATTCAGAGTGTTGGGGCTAATATTAAAATATAGCAAAATATTGAAATAATTGAGAGATAAGGTTAGTTAACAGCAAATGTGTAGTTCCATTAACATATCGTAAATTATAAAATGTAATTTAACAGTTAACAGCCGCCGTTTAAAAGCCTACGAAAATGTTAAATCTACAGTCAGAAAATGTAAAGCATAAAAACTCACCACAGGAGAAAACAAATAATGTAGATAACAGGCTACATACAGAACTGCAGCTGCCAACAGCGGAGTCTCGTGGTTAATACAAAACAAAGATGAGATAAAACGGCAAAATGCCGTACGAACACATTGTATAAAGCTTAGAACTTGTCCAATACATAATGCAATAAATAATTGCAACATTAATACAAAAATTATGATATGATATTATTATATGAATACCTATTCCCAACCAAATAAAACAGAGAAATAATTGTATTTGCAACAATCTTGTAGCTTCCAAAACTAATAAGAAAATTCAATAACAGATATAGATAGGGGTATATTAGAAAATACGAAAAAATCATCATATATTTTGTAAAACCTTTGTATATTTAGGGATTTTTGTTAATAGAAATATGTGTGTAAGAATTAAAATGGATAAATGGCACCTATTCCCGATCTCTAAATAAGATTTAATGATTCAGTTTTGTTAAAAGATTCATTAAAAGTCCTAAGTATTACTTCAAAACTATGTCCCATTCGTTAGTGTTCAATAGCTCTGACAGGCTAAGCATCCTGCATCATTCAATGAGCTTGCAAAATCGTGTTGCGCAGTTTTGTTTTAAAGCCCAAGACTTTGGATTTATGTACCTACATATGGTAAATATCTCTAAACCCGCTTAAGTAGATTTATTCATATATACCGTAGGAATAACTGATGTAACTACCAAAGTTACACACTTGTACACAAATAAAATTTTGCTGTTGCTACCTCATTCATCTGTGTTATCATGATTATGTCAGCGAGAATGATGAGTATGAGTACTAATAACATCTTTGAAAGACTCTCAAGGTACTCCTGTATAATGAGTTTTTCTGAGCTGGTCTCTGTTGCTACCGTTCTTAATGGTTTATAATTAGCTTAATTTTTTTTTGTGTCGGAGCATAACATACCAACGTGGCCCTAAAACCATGCAAACAACCTGCGGCGCTTAACTACTTCACAGTTATTAGTTAGAAAATTTTTTTGTCTTTACTAAACACAACTAAGATACTAAGATACACAACGAAGCCTGAACAGGACATGAAATCTGAAACAAGCTCACAATTCTCATGAAGTACAAAAATTCTCATCCTCACCTCAATTCCTATATCTGTATGTCAACAAATAATAAGGCCTTTAATTCTTCAGATTTTCACCAGAATACTTAGCGAGCAGTTGATTTACCTAATTGAAGAATATCAGAGTATTGCATTATTTTAGTACGATTAATCATTTCACAAACTTTTTAATTATTATATTATTATGTAACTTAATAAACATCGTCAACAGATTTACAAGCAACGAAAATGAGCATTTCACTTATCTGCGTCTTATAAGCTCTTTAAATGGCAGTTATGCTGTCGCTTGATATCTTTTGCGTTAAGGTACATCAACAAAATAATGCATTATGACGCAACAATGACTTAGATTAAAAGCCTAAAAAGCCGAGTATCGTTCATCCTTTTTTTGCTTATAACCACTTCATAACATTATATGCTTAATGGCTGCCCTGAACAGGCAAAATGAAAAATCAAATGAAATCATAAAAGGGCACAGCGAAATTACAACTATAACTCCATTGAGTGTCCATTTTCAGTTCAATCTATTTGTTCTTTTTATTTTAAAAAGCGCAGTTCACTTTTTCTTGCGTATCGTCTTACTGTCGAGAATAACCTAAGGCATCCTCTGTATCTCGGGTTTTAATTGCTCAGCGTTCCATCTGTCAACCGCTCATTCACTTATTTCTTCTGGTATTGTTTTGCACCGGCTTTTCTGTGAAGTAGGTTGTTATAATATTAAAAATATTCAAGAAGAAGTAACTCTATACGGATAATAAGCATAAAGCGGACCAACACGTCTCAACCCGGCTCCTTTATAGGACTAAAATTCTTTACAGTTCAGACCAACTCTGTACGCTGGCTTCGGAAGCGCAAATATAACTGAAGTTGTGCCCTGAAAATAGACAAGACTACAGATAGATGGATAGTACGACAGAATAACAGAGTCCAGATGGTTAAATGAACATGTCACTGACGACTTTATACGAATGTCAGTGTAAATGAGTGCAGCAGGCAAAACTGCAAAAATACAAAGAACAAGGATGTGATAAACAGAAGGCAGCCAGCTTCGTTAGTCTGCCGCTGCTTATGGTTTGTATAAATGAATGCTTTAAGTTACTCTCCACTTCATCACTTCAGTCACTAGACTTCAGTAGCCCGA
Source organism: Cacoxenus indagator (assembly GCA_035041755.1). Lineage (NCBI taxonomy): Eukaryota > Metazoa > Arthropoda > Insecta > Diptera > Drosophilidae > Cacoxenus > Cacoxenus indagator. The sequence goes on from JAWNKX010001061.1 coordinate 50,749, forward strand.
CTGGCTGGTGACAGCAGAAAGAGCAACATTAAAGAGATTTTTAAATTTCCTTATTGTGCGTCACAAAGTCTGTGGTCGTAAATAAATCATCTGAATAAATGTTCTGTAGCCGGTTGTATTTGCTTTATGAACACTGCAGACAATTTGAAATTCCATTTGTTGTGCTGTCTTTGCTAAAGTGCGTTGTAAGGTTTTTTAACTTGTAACATTTCTGCTTCGCTTGGGTTTGCGTTGATCGTGACACTCATCGGTGTCTACTTCTGCCCTCGTCGTTCCTCTTATACTCTATATATATAATCTATATATTTTAAATTTGATGCATGTTTGTTTGTTTGTTTATCCGTTATGGAAGCCGAAACCACTGTACCGATGTTGATGAAAATTTCAGGGAATCTCTATAATAGCCTTTAGATGGTTACAGTGAATTTTGGTGCGAAAAAATCTTCGAATTCGCTAAATATTAAGACCAACTCAATTCTCAGATGCTTCTCAAACTGTATAGATACAAATAAACACAATAACAAAGCAGAACCTGATAAATGAGTTTGCCGGCAGTGCTGTTCATACTGTACAAAGTCGAAATGTTGAAATATTCGAATGAGAAAAATCAAAAAAGTGCACAATACAAAATGCCAACAAAAAAGTCAAACACTGGAAGATCAACTGGAAGAAAATCACAAGTATAGACAGAGCGCAGAGCTGCTGAAACATCCGAAGAGTGAAATGCACGCGAAGGCTGCAACGTGCCGGGTCCCTGCTAGTTTATTATAGAAATCCTAAAATTTTATGCATAAATTAATATTAACTTGTTCTGTCATACTCTGCTTGATGTTTGTGCTTTGTTCAATTCAAATATGAGAATTATATCTATACCCTTCAATACAACTCAACCCTACTTAACTCGAACTCCAGCAAGAAACAACAAACAAATTGTCAACAAGACTATGAGGCGACAATATAGTGACAAAAGGAACTATGAGTGTTTATATTGTTTTAAATATTGTGATGAAAATAATTGCAATATACAAAAGCCAGTAAACAACTTGGCGACAACAGCAGAGTAAAAGTGGAAGATAAAGGCGAACCAAACCAAGCTAACATAATTGCCAAGTCAAGTCAACCAACAAAGAGTATGTTGGTGCACGGGAATGTAGTTGTTTCTTTTGATATTGATGTCATGTGATGTCTGTATTTATAATACAGCTTCTCTCGTGGCATTAGTATATTGCTGAAAAATATCCTTGGCATGATTCTCAAAAATACTGATAAAATACATGATTATGTTTTGACACTTGAAAAATATCTCTTTAGCTTTTCTTTTTTAAATGTAGTACCTAACCATTAAAGTAATTTCTCCACTTTTTTTAAAAATGTTTTTGATTTTTGGAGCGAAGTTCCTTTACGTGGCTTGTGGTAGGAGTGAAATGACAGAAATCGTAACGTAAAAGCGTAACGCCATTGTTGTTTTATTTTGTTGTATTTTTTGCTGCTGTTTGGTTTTGTTCTTCTTTTGTGCTCATGCAGAGAGCCAATTCCATTTTTGCTGTTGTTGTGCGCACAACTAAACATCAGCAACAACAACAAAGCCAACAACAACAAGACAACTGCCCGCAATTTCAAGCGTTCGCGTTTGTTCTTCTCTTGCTTATGAAGAGAGCGAATGGAATATCATTTATGAGTCCCGTTTGTGTGTGTACCCTACTCGACGCCGATCTCGTATATCGCACAGGCTTTTATATAAATTATAAATTATAATTGAAAAGCTGTTCTTAGGGAAGGTGAGCTGTAAGTATGCATTTTGAAACTTAATATTACTTGGTATGCAAAGACAAATTTTTTTTTTTGACCAGGGAAACGAGGTAATAAATGTCGTGAAACGAGGTGATGACGTTTTTCTTTAATTTCTTTCGTGGGTCGTTTATTTCAATTTTCGTTTGGCGGTTGTCGCATGGTCGAAAGAAGCAACTTAATTATACTCTTCACACCCCCGTGTGAATAGCTACATACCATAGCTGAATAGCATGTAAACACCTACAAAAATTACGTTCCACAACAATTCAAAGACAAAATTTTTTCTACAGTCATTGATTCAATTGCAGGATATAAAAATCATAAACAAAGTGCTAATTTTAGAGTAAAGTTACATAAAAAGTCAGTTGTACAAATCACAACAACAAATATTGATATATCAGATGACTTATGTAACGGTACGACAGGAAAATTAGATTTTGATACAAACATTTTAGGTAGAGTTTGGTTGAATTTTTGTGGTTCAACAACGATTGATCGGCAGAAAAGCAAAAAAGCTGCTCAGTTAGCTGCACAAAGTGGAGTTAGTAGTCTTGCTGTGCCTGTTGAACTGTGATCTGCGAAGTTTCCATTGGCATCAGATAAGAAAATTATTGCTAGTCGAAAGCCTTTTCCTTTAATTTCGGCTTGCGCTAGATATAATTTGCAGGATGGAACTTTTAGTGATTTAGTTTACAGCGAGTACAACAAATATCATTTGCAAGAACTTGTTTACGTTGCGCTATCTCGAGTAACACATGTCGGAAACTTGTATATTGTAACACCCCAAGATGATCCAACGAAATTTAAATGTTATCATAATCGAAAGCAAGCAGCTAGATCAACAGAGAAGGTGCTGTAAGAATATCAAAGATTATCGTTTAACACATTGAGGACCAGAACTCATTATACCCTTGATAGGATTTGTAAAAAAGGGGTTTTCATTATTAATTTTTAACTGCCAAAGTTGAACAATAAGTTGCTATTCCTAACTTCAATTGCATTTCTCATTTTAAACGAGACAATGTTCGTGCAGGTGGAGTCGCAATATATGTAGTAAAACTGAATACGCGGTCGACATTTGTATAGAAAATATGGGAACGCTTTTGTCAAACATTATTGATTTGAGTACTAAGCACTCATCAGTTGGTCACTTTTGTTCAGTTATTTGTAAAATAGGAATAGTGTAACAGTTTATTCGAATTTTCGAATGAATTAATTAAAATACGTACTATAACATAAGTGTCAAGCAAAGTGCATGCGGAATGCGCCGACACGATTCTCTTGTAAGTGTCTGTTGTTTCAAGCAAAGACACGAATCACACACGTTTGCCAATTGCAATTAGAAAGTTGTTAATTACGCGGGCTGCTGTGCAAATATTTATGACATAAGCAAATTTGGAAGCAGGTGAAAAAATAACACTGGTATATCTATAGCAGACACTTACGACACTTGCCAAGAGGCTTTTGAAATTTATGCCAGCTTAGACACTTCAACGTAATTACTTTCAAGGAGCGTTGCTTTGCTGGTGTGACTCTTTGGCACTACTGCCACTACCTACAACAAGGCACAAGTTTTCATTTAAATCATATGAAATGTGATTATAATTCTGTCGTGTACTATGTGCTCATGGCAGTCGGAATTATGTAGATAGGCGGAGAAGGTGACTGGATATTATCAAATAATCCTAGTTATATGGGCTGCAATCGTTCGTTTATTGCAAAGAAGTGTAGTTAAGATTATGCTGTACGTATAACTCAAAAGCTATGCTGCCGGATACAGAATTCGAGCAATAAAATCAGTTGCACAACTGCTTTTAGTTTGATACAGTTGTCAAATTAAACCACAGCTTAAAGAGCTTTAGTGAACTAACAATTTTAGAAAATTGTGAAACTTAATACGTAAAAGTTTTCATTCCGTTCGAATGCCTGTTATAAATAGAAAAATTCGTGCAAAATTTCAGCTGGATACCTGAAGAACTCAGAGACTTGTTTGAATACATTCAGATAGATAAGAGATGCACCAGTAAAATAAGACAAATACTAGAAAAATATTTATGCGCTAAACACACAACGCGACTACATCCAATAGACACAATAATATGCATCATAAATGACTGCCATTGTTGCTGTACGTGATCGCTATTTAGCATAGCAATATAACTAACAGCTTTTGGTACACGGTTTTCCACAATTATTAGCGTATTTAAAATATCTGAAAACGATTAGTGTTGTGTTGCTTGTGTTCCGACTGAGGCTGCAATTGATACTTCCTTTTAAATCAGATCCTATTAATTAATTGAATTAATCAATAAATTATGAGCAAATCGAATGTGAATCCTTATCTTCCGTCGCTTCTTAATAACATGCATTGCATGCTTATTTTATATTTTATTCATGAACAAAATGAAATGGGGACAAAAGATTGCGCTTCGCCATTCCTGATAATGACGCTGTTGTGTCTGCTTGTAAAAGCAACAAATCTTCCATCTCTTAGCAGAGAGGAGATATGATCAAAAAATGAGTACGCTGGACGTTGAGAAACAACAAGTGTTGCAAACGAATGGGAAAAAGGAATAGATTGAAAGTCGCGAGAGTGTCAAAAGAAAAGCATCACCACAATTAGCGAAATCATCACAAGCCTAAATCAGCTTTATAAGCATTATGTACCCAACTCACTTCGATTTGACGCATAAAGAAAGCACCAAACACCCACACCTCTCGAACTATTTCATTTTTATAAAACCTGATGCCGGTGTGGCGGCTGACTGGCTGACTAATTCACTTTATATACGTATGTATAAATTAAATGAAGATGGCAAAAATGATAGACTTCGTTGACTTAAAGTATTAAACATTGTGGTGTAAGTTTATGTCAGACAGTCAAGTATGTGTGATTGTCGTTTTCCTTGTTGCATTCCTGTCATCGCCGCTGTTCTCGTGTGCAACTAATGGCTGCATAATGTTTTTGTAAAACTTTGTGCAATTGCAAATTCTTGTGGAGCGCTACACGAAGTTTTCACTGACGTTTCATTAAACAAGTTTGCAAAAAATCTCAATTTTACTTAAAGTAGTATGAAATTAACGTTTTAATTAGACCACAATGTGGTAAATAATACTACTACAATATGTGGGTTAATACCTAAAGTTGATTTCACCTAAAATGAGTAAATTTGTTTAAAACTCAATGTTGCTGTGTTGTGGCTGCGATGCTCACTTCCCGTAGCTTTCTTTTAATCAGAGTTGATTTCCAGTCGACAAAGTAAATTACTGAAATGTGTGGTCTGCTTAGCATGGACTGATAAAGAAAGGTTAGCGAGCAAGCAATGAGACTCACTATCATAAGCGATTGCATATTGGAATTAACAACTAGGTCGGCGAAGCTACTGGAACTCGAATGTGAGTGTGCAATGTGCAATCGATTAAGCTAACGCAGGCAGAAAAAAGAAAAAAGAGAGTGCCAGTGTAAAATTTGGCTAATTCGAATAAGCGCCTTAACACTCACAGTACGTGGTGCGTGAACGAGCTTGCCTATATCGATTGTGAGTAGCACGCTTTCAACAATGTAAAAGTAGGTGAATAAAGCCGAGATGATATAAAATATGCGACTTTAACTGGATATTAAAGAATATAGACGCACTCACTTTTTACACCATATTTTATTATGACGAAAATTTAATTTGCCACATATTTAATGGGTGATTTATTATAATACGAGAGCACATTTACCGCAAGCATATACTATATCCTTGTGTCGCACAATATCAAAGAATATGCCATTATTTAATTTGACATGAGAGGACACAATCATATTTCTCGTTTACCGTCAAAGCTCATAGATTGGAATAAACTTACAAAGTCAAAGAAAAAATTGGCACGTCTTCTTATAATTTAGTTATCCGATGTTTATAGGGATAATCTGTATCGAATAAAGGGAGATAATTGAGGCGAAAAACTCAAGAAAGCCAACAAATGCAGATATCATAACCTGTTTGAAGATATTCCCATGCACACAGCATTTCATGTTTTAATTTTGAAGCAATGGAAGACAGTCATTTTTGAAATTTTCGCAAAGCTTACTTGTTCTTGGCGCTGTTACACTTTAATATTATACTTAATATAACGTTCTTGATTGAAGTAGGTTTAAAGGACGTATATAATATAGGTAGGCGGTGTTCTTTTTAAAATGATTTTAAGCCCAGTTAAATATTTCTTGCGGGACGTGGATCTAGCACATGCAGAGTTCTCAACCATAACGCCAACCAATCCGAATAAACAACATGCACTTGGAATTAACTTTATATAAAAATAAGAAATGAAGTTTAGTTTAGTTAAGATCTAGCTACTGAACGAATTTATTCACTTTGAATGCATCAGCCACATGGTGATAATGAAGTTGTAGGATCCTTGCTGTAGTAAAATAAAATTTGTATTGCATTGAGTTAGTTAATTTAATTAGCAAGCTATTGAAGCATATGTAGTATTAACATTGGGAAATTTTATTAAAATGGTGGACAGGTATGATTTTATATTATTTTATGATAAAACTCTGATTTATTAATTTATTATTTATATGCTTCTGCTTCCTCATTTTATTCCACGAGACACTGCAATAATTCAATTTTTTTTTTTTAATTTTCATTTGTATAAATTTTAATAAAATATTTATAACTAATGGATTTATACTTTTTATAACAGTGGCGTTTTTGTTTTATTCGTTTTATGAATACTCCTATAATTGCAATAAATAATTCATAAAGTTTTAATGCGAAAATTAACAGCAATGCCTCAATATATATATATATAAGTGAAAGTGAAAGTAGTGAGAGTATTTAATTGTGTTGGTTTTCATAAATTACAATTTATAAAACGAGTATATTGCTTTTTTCTTTTATTTACCTTTTTTATTATTTACCATAGATATAAATAAGATAGAAAACTATACAGTCGAATAAGCCTAACATAAATTTTAACAAAAGCACAGAAATTATAAATAACAACAAAAATATGCAATTAGGGAAAGTATATATATTCATTAAAATGAGAATTCGTACGTTGGTGCGCGCAACTGTATGTAAAAGAAAAAAAGATAGCATTAGAGTAAATACCAACGGCTGGTTATAATTATGATCTTTAAACAGGAAATAATCCTACAAAGTAACATAGTAATAACATAGTTGAATACTGTATTCATATGGTTAACAATTTTTCAACTTAAAATTTGAAGACTTCGTTCTCAACACTGAAAAAGAAATAGGCCGACTATTTAAATATAAATAAAATATTTGTATTGATTGGCGTTACACGGAAGGAAAATCAGAAATATCAAGAAAATAGCGCCAGGAGATAGAGAGAGTAATATACTAACAAATTTAATGTTAAACGAGAGAAAATAAGTAATTTTTTTTATTAGAAAAATGAGGTAATACAATTTTTACGGACAAGTGGCCATGCAAGAAGATGACGATGCACGACAGTTTGTAAATCTGAAAATCCCGTTGCGATATATTATAGCCAATCATTACTAACAAGGATCAAATATAATAAGTGTGGATCTCAGCAAAGTTGTAAAGGACGATTTGACAGAAAATAAGAGAGTAACGGCCTTTTCTTTATGGCAGCTTCTCAATTGCCCAAAAAGCACGTAGAAATCGGCAGACTTAGAGGTTGTCAAACAGACAAAGTGTACAAATCTTATTAAGATGTACCCTATTTGCACTTGATAAGTGAAATAACAGCTTGATGGAGGGAGAGATAGATATATTGTCAAAATGAAACCATTCATATATAAAATACATTTGTTTATTTAATATAGTTTAAGGCATTATTTAGAATAAAATAAAAATATATATAACAGAAACAGCATGAACAGTACAAAAGAAGAAGAAGAAGAAGCCGTGGCTGATCCAAAAGCTGTGTTTTTTTTTCAAATACAAAAATATATTATAAATGGCAAAAATATCTGCATTATAAAAATTAAACTAATAAATAACTTTAAAAAATCAAACCATTAAAAACCCTACCTTAATGAAAAACAGGTGAGGGCTCATCAATATTTAATTGCCTCTTATCATATCAAAAACTTTTTAAGGTTATAACTCATGACTTGTTTTCTTATAAATAATGAAATTGTTTTTGCAGTTTTCATTGAGATGGATAAATAAAGGACGAATTCCAAATGCGCAATTCTGTACTGCTGGAATTTTACAAGTAGTAACGCAAGAGTTGCTACAAAAGCATTTTTGATGTTTATTCAAGTGAGTTCGCAACACGATAATGGTGATAAATAACACTTAAATAATTAAATCATAAAAATAAATAAATCAATTCTATTAAATCAACATACTCCAAGTATGTTCACAATCATTTTCCAGAGATAGAAGTCATTAATTGCCGCATCTTTAATATGCACACCTCTTTTCAGAAACTTATTTTTAAAACTTGTTAATTGACAAACCTTTTTCTTTTAAAATAGTAATTTTTGTATTACTCCTGTGCAGCAGCCAACAAAACAAATCACAACAACATAACAAAATTAAAACTAACACTCAACTGTTTTATGCTCCCTTTATTTTCTATACTCACGAACACATGACAACGTTATTTACATAAATAATTTCCATTAAATCAACATACAACATACATACCTTAAATATTATTGAATATATACTTGTTGTAGTTACCTTCACGCATTATTCTTTAAATCCGACAAATGTGTTATGCAGTTTATTGCGTTAAATGTTATAATTTAATTATAAAAAAGTAGTTACCTATGGTGATCGGAACTTGCTTCTGGGATGTGTATATCGACCTAATCGGACCATTGATCTTACACCTTTTCTAAACATTCTTGAGGACATGACACTACCTTTCACAGAAATTGTCATAACTGGTAATTTCAACTGTACCTGCTCACAGAATATATTTTGACTAAAAATATGCGAACTCACTACACTAAGACAAATAATATCTTGCTAGACTTATTCTTCGTAAATGACATAACAAAAGTACTCTTATATGAACAATTATCAGTCCCAAACTTTTCTTAACTCCCCGTTTATGATTTTCATTTGGTTGACACAGCCCGAAGTTTCTGCTATCGCGACTTTAAAAATATTGATCTTGATCGACTTGTAAGTGCCGCATCAAATGTAAACTGGTTGTTAATTTACGATATGATTTCATTGACGATCAAGTCAAATTCCTACAAAATAACATTAACAAACTTTTTAACTTAAACTTTTTGGTGTTGAAAATCTTATATTACAGCGTAACAGTGCGTACAAGAGATGGAAACGTTTTAAGACTACAGCTTTATATAAGGAATTTAAGAGATTTAGATCGTTAGTTGTGAAGATGGCAAGCAAACAGTAAACAGAAGTGGCAGGTAATACATAGTAGTGGTATTGGCAAAAAAACCGTTGGTGGTTATGACAATGTTAATGTGAAAGAGTTAAATACAAAGTTCCTTGGTGTAACATACTGATAACCGCTCGCTCATTCGATGCTAGCCTCTTCAGTTTTGCATGTGTGAGTCAAGCTGATGTGCTAAAGAGTATCTTATCTATCAAATCAAATGCTACCGGGTATGACAAAATCAACCCTACCTTTTTCAGAATCCTTATCCCTTGTATACTGCCGTACCGCACTCACATTTTTCATCGCTTACCAGTCTGTTTTTCCAAAAAGCTGGAAGAATGCAAAAATTATACCGTTACCGAAATCCCAAAATGAGTTTGTCAATCGCTATACTTCCCTTACATCAAAGCTTTGGAACTGTGAATGTGTCAGCAAATTACTGCGCACAATCAAACGCAGCTGTACTACGGCCCTTATTGATGTGTCCGAGGACTTAAAACTTAGTGTAGATGACAATAAGGTATGCTTCTTAGTGCTTTTCGATCACTCTAAAGCCTTTGACACTGTTAGTCACGATATTCTACTTACAAAACTAAACCGTATGTTTAACTTCTCTTCGACTGCTGTCAACCTTATCTCCTCGTATCTTTCAAATAGGGTGCAATCTGTTTTTGCTAATAATATTTCTTCTTCATTCCTACACGTCAGAACAAGTGTTCCTCAAGGGTTAGTGCTATGTCCTCTTTTTTTCTGCATGTACATCAATGACCTTCACAATATCTTGGAAGGTTGTGGAATACATAGATATGTACACTGATGATGTACAAATATACTCGAGTTGTAGAATAGACAATTTAATTACTAGTACTTTCCACCTTAATAGGACATTTAAAGATGTTGGTGAGTGGGCACTAAAACACGGTTTAAGTCTTAATCCCAGAAAGTCGAAATGTTTAGTTATTTCTAAAAAAGCCGTTGATACTTCATCCGTTCCTCAACTTGAACTAATTGATTGCAGTATTGAGTACGTTGAGACATCGAGAAACTGAGGTATTGTTTTCAATAGAACATTAACCTGGCACAATCATATTAGTAATACCAGCGGGAAGGTTTTTGGTTGGGTTAGAGACATGTTTGTACGTACGTACGTATTTGTTGGCGTACAGTCGATGACGTTGAGCAACAAACATGCGTTAAAGAAGAATGCAAAGCGCGACGCAGCTTTTCGATTTTAGCGGAGGCTCGCAGCAGCTCAGTTCGAATTTTGATAAATATATATATGTTCGTATGTTCAACGCATGTATGTATGTATGTAGTGCATCTATATGATTTCTTTCTTTACCAACTCAACAGCAAAAACTGTACTTCGGCGAACTGTCTGCACCCAAAATTTTTTCCTAACACGAGCTTACCAGCAACAACGAAGCAAAATGCATACAAATATAAGTGCAGTGAGACAATCTAACTCAGAGGTGATCAAACATTGCTTATGGAAGAGCAAATACCAATCCATTCACAAGAAAAATACAATACATTCAAAGGACATTTTTTATTTACACTGAAAAAAAATTGTATTATAGTTTTAAACTAAAAAAAAAATCCGGTCTTTCTGTCTTTCATAACAAATATAATTAGATTTGCAACTTAAAACAAACCTCGATTTTTTAAGTGCTTTTCAATCGTAAGGTAAACAACAAATTCTACTTTGTCGCAAACAAAAAATACTGATAAGAATCCAATTTGAGGAAATGCTTACTTGTGTGTGTGTATTTTGAATGCGTGTGTGCAGACGTTACCTGCGAGCGATATACGTACACACTGAATGCTCATGAGCTCTAAGAGTTTTACAAAAAAAAAATTATTAGGCTTGCATACCCCTGATCAAGCTGATCAATTTGAAACGGTATGTTTATTTACTCTTTCTTATGCACGCGTATGTACGTATGTGCACTTGTAGTTAATCGACGGCGTTGAGGAAATAATATGTATCAAAGAAGCATACGAAAATAGTGGAGCAGCTGCTTTATTCTGACGGAGCTTCACAATATCACAGTTCGTATGTATGTGGTATGTACAGTTTGTCAAGAAATTGTTTTTACCCCATAAAAAAGAACTATTTTTTAAATTTAACTCGAAGGAAAAGGTACTGGTTTTAAAAAATTTTTTTTTACGGATTATGATTTATTAACTTAATGTCTATGTCAAAAAGTAGCACAGCGCTAACAAAGAAGCAGAGAAAGAAAGAAAAACCAAAAGAACTGCTATTTTCGAGTGACAAGAAATTGTTTTGACAAATTCCTTGTGAACTTATTTTCGCACTTTGGAATGCATGTCCCGTTATAAGTTGTCGGACACACACTATTCATTCGCACATAAAGCATTTCTATTTTTAATTCTACTGACTCTCATTTAAGAAACAGCATTTTTAACACTTCTCTTATTGACCACACTTTTTTGCCGTCTAAACGCAAACAAAGAACTTTAGAGAAAACAATCAGTGCATCTCCTAATTTACGCTAACTTTATTTTCTCCACTCACGCACACTCGCGCAAATACATTATCATCGAAGCACACAAGACAAACCACCGCGAAATTCTAGAGCTTCATTGGACAACAACAAAAGTAAAGAAATTTTTAAACTTTAAAAGTGAACTTTATATTTTAATAATAAATTATATAATTATTTAATACTCTCTAAATTTCTAGAGAAATCAAGACGAGCATGAACTAGAGAATCGAATAATAAAATCCATCCCGCTTTGACATTCCGTTCGTTTTGAGCATCCCCTTTCTTGGCAACTAGTGAGTCCAGCACTCTATCCACATGCTCACTTAGCACGCAGACAGGATTATATGCAGGCCAAAATTTTTTGGTGAAATTGATGAATTTTTCAGCGAACATCTAGAATAAAGTCTATTCTAGAGGTTACTGTGAAGGTTATGTGAAAAAATCGTCAAATTTGCTAAATATTGAGACCAACTCAATATTTAGATGCTTCTCAAAGTGTACAGATACAAATAAAACACAAAAACAAAGCAGCATCTGAGAATTGAGTTTGCCGGCAGTGCTGCGCCGAAATGTTCAAATATTCAAATTGAAAATATTAAAGAAGAACACTGGAAGATCAGCGAGAAAATCGAAGCAGTAGACAAAGCGCAGAGCTGCTGAAACATCCGAAGGCAGCAACACGACGGGTGCCTGTTAGTATATATATATATATATATATATATATTTTTATGATTTTTCGAAACATACACACATACTAAACATATTCGCTAAAATACAGTGTTGGGATAGACTAGTTTATCATTTCCCCTATGAAGCTCTCTTAGTTGTTACTCTAACTCGCCTAAAAACCATCAACACTCAGTGTTCATTTGTTGACTCCTTTGAAAGTCCATTCGTTTCTTTGTTATTTCTCCACGTTTCGTCGTTTTTTCGCTTCGTAATTGTTTCATTGCCGTTCCATAACAATTTCATAAGGTTTTTCTCTCCTGTGTTTTACTTTCACTTGAGTTCTACGAAAATTGGTCCTGCCCCATCAGTTGTGTGGCAGTAGCCGCTTCGTAAACATTTCTTATGGATGAGGTCCGCGCTATTCGTTTTTAGCCTTACGTTCTCTTTTTCGTCGTCGTCGAACTCCTTGAGCTTAAATTTTTTTATTTATTTATTTTATATACTAACGCTCATTGTCTCTTCCTAAGTTCTGTTGCGATATTTTTTGGTTTGGTGCACGTGCTCAATCGGTAAATTTTTAATTTGCTAGCGGAGTGTGTGTTTCGGGTATATGTATGAGTGAGGAAGCAGAAGTTGATGGTAATGGAAAGTGCAAAAATGCTTTCATAATCGATGCCGTGTCGAATTTTAATAACCACGGAAGGATTTCGATGAGATTTTTCATTACCAAATGCATGCGCAGACACATACACATTTACAAAGGAAAGGCAAATGAACCGTAAGATTTAAAAATCCTTTAATCCTTATTATTTGCAGAAAGTTCACGATACCATTTAGTGCCAGTGTCGGTGCCACTTTAATTTGTAGCTTAGCTAAATGTTTAACATTTTAACAAGTCATGATTATCGATTTACGCAAAGCTCTACTTGTCGTCGTTGTCGGTGACTTCTACAAAAAAAAGAAAAAAAAAAACAAAAGAAAGTTTGAGCTATAGTGAAAATTTGCCGAAGCTCTCAGCTAAACATACATACAAATACACAAACAAACTTAGGCAGGAGAAGCACATAATAAATAGCGTATTTCACGGTATAAATCCTGTCCACTTAGAATTGGATTTGTTGACACGCTGCGACGACGACGACGACGACTAGGATGGTGATGATTTATATTTATAATTGGAGTTTACTTTTACTTTCAGCAGTAGTGCCATTAATATTCAACATGCTTTCTAGTTCCTACTCCTAACTATACAGTAAGTCACATGCGTTTAACTACACTACCTTTTTCTATGAATTAAAAAATTGGTTACAACAATAGAAAGCCAAAAGTTAGGACACACAAGTATAAACAAATGGGCTGACCTGAGCTCAACTGTATTTTTGTTTTGGCTCAGTCATAGACTGAAAATAATAACGGCATACAGACTTTCATAAAAAAGTTGGGAAAGTTAAACAAAAGTCGCATTTCTTTTAAGTAAGGTTTATTTTTGTGGGTAAGTATAGTCAACAAATTGTGTAGCATTCTATTGAGATAGACAGGGAAAGCAGTTTGACACTAGAGAAGGCCATACTTTAGACATACGAGAGAACTTAAATTAAATGTCTAGTCTAAAGTGAACTTTTCTGTTAAAGGAGAAGGAAAGAGAGTACGAAAAGCAGTAAAATGAAATTTTGGTGTACGAGTTCTTCTACTCAAAATTTCAAACATTAGGAAAGTAAGTATTTAAATATAAAAATTCTCAAGGAAATTTATGAAACCGCAAACGCGTAAAATGCAACAGGGTCAAGTTACACCTATGTTTGAGTCTTTACTGCAAGGATATGAGTTGATATCTGTATGACTTTTTCTTTTCAACCCGCTCCCTGAACAATTTCTTAAATAAAGTTCTTATTGCTTTTTCGCAGTCCTCAAAATTGATTTTCTGTCAGTATTTTTCAATCTTTGAACCGAAGAATATTTGACTTTCAGCAACCTTTAATTTTTAAATTATGTTAGTTCTTCTTTAAATTTGGATAGTTCTGTAAAGTTGGCCTAAAATATTGAGAGCTCATGCAACAGCACAACTGGTAGTCAGTCCTAAATTAAACCTCAATGTATCAGAGGTACCCCCATACAAAGGTGTACTTATTACTTGAGGAATATATTATTTTGTTATTCTTTAAATGTAAAGAACTGAAATTTGGACACACGTAATTTCAGGTCTGTCTGTACGCGTAAACCAAGCTTCTAATATAGCCCGCTATCCATTTGAGTTGTGTTTAAAAGTCTCAAGAATTTTTTTCTTATCACCAACGTAGGCTCCATTAAATGATAAACCCATATGCTAACATGATTTCCAGTTATACAGAACCTTTCGTTAAAGATATAGATATAGAGTACGAGATAGGTTTTGAAACACGATATGCTGGGAGTGTTAATCTATCGAACTGGTTTACCTTTTTATAGAGAGCTACACAGGAAATTGTTTTAATTTAGGTTAACTTCAATTTGATTTATTTTTAATTGAATATTTTTCGTAATACAAACTTTACTTCCTTGCCCTACGCCATTCTTAAACTTCTTCTAGGTTATCTGCACTACTTCCGTCGGAATTGCTCCAAATTTACTACTTTGCAGCTTCGTTTGGCTTCATCATCATTGTCTTCAACTTCACCATAAATCAGGTGCTCCCACAAATGTCACATGCAAATTTAGTTGCTGCAACATTCCTGCGCCTCCGTTCTTTTCAAACTGAAATGCAAGCACGACGTGCAAAAATAGCAGCAAAGCCAGGAAATGAAAATCAGCGTCTCCAATAAAAAATTTTACATGCATTGTTATTCGTTCGCAGTTGCTTTCCCATAAATTTTTCTTGTCTTTTATTATTATTATTATTTTTTTTTGTCAGATTCATTTTTGTTTTTCTTTGTTTTTCCATTTTCCTTTATATTTAATTTTTCTGTTATTATTAGAACAACTTCAATTAAATTGTATATACAAAAATTAACAAAACAACTTAAATAATAAGTGGGGATATAGTATAGTGTATTAAAGAGATCTATTACGGAGGTCGGCAGGGTGCGATCTTCTCAGCCGTCTCGCCAACCTAACTCCACCCATTCTGCGTCGTTTTAGAAGGCGCCTTCCCAGATTATTTGGATGATTTTTCAACCTCTCTATATATTTTTTGGCCTGACGATTTATCACATTGCCAATTTTCGGTATTTTTAACTCGTTTTCAAGATCCGCCGTTCGCATGAACCAAGGGGCACCATTAAGCATTCGCAATGTCTTGGCCTGCAGTACTCTCACCTTCGTGATGTCTGACCTCGCTGCTATGCCATACACCTGCAAACCGTATCGCCAAGCAGGAGCAACTATTGTTTTG
Organism: Cacoxenus indagator; assembly: GCA_035041755.1. Lineage (NCBI taxonomy): Eukaryota > Metazoa > Arthropoda > Insecta > Diptera > Drosophilidae > Cacoxenus > Cacoxenus indagator. The sequence goes on from JAWNKX010001061.1 coordinate 66,442, forward strand.
TAAATGTTCACCTTATTTCCTAAGGACAATTTATTCCTGCTAGTTAAAAGCCAATGCAATTTACCAATCCTCTGACTTAAGGATTTCGTGATTCTTGAAATATGCGTCTTGAAAGTTAGCCGTCTATTCAAATACATACCCAGGTATTTGTAACCTGAATGGTGTTCCAGAAGCTGGTTTCCAATGAAAACTCCCGGACAGAAATCCGGCCGTAAGGCGTACGTTACATTGGCACATTTGTTTTTGTTAATGCAAATGTTCCAACGTCGTGTCCAGTTTTCAAATATATGCAGGTTTTGCTGCAGTGGGTCCGTGGCTTCGTAAATGCACTTGTTTCTGACGAGGATGGCCGTATCGTCTGCAAACGTGGCACTGATCAGATCCAGAGGATCCTTCAGTGGCATTTCTGACCCAGTGGGCATGTCGTGCGTGATCAGGGTATAGAGTGTAGGCCCCAAAACGCTACCCTGGGGGACACCTGCGCAAATAGCCTTGATGCTACACTCCACACCATCCAGTACCACTGAGAAGGTCCTGTTCTCAAGGTAGCTGCGCACGATTAACCATAGTTGAGGCGGCAAGAGATTCTTGAGGTTACTGAGCAGCCCGTCATGCCTAACTCGGCCGAAAGCCTGCTTTATGTCGAGATACGCTGCCACCACGTACTCCTTAGCCTCAAATCCTTCGAGAATAAAGTTAACCACCCTATTCAGCTGGTCTGGAGTTCCGTGGGACTTACGAAAGCCAAATTGAAAGGAAGGAACTATTTGCTTTACCTTTTTTAAGTCCAGGATCCGTGTCAGCAAACAGCGTTCAAACAATTTTGCTACAGTGGGTAGCAGGCTAAATGGCCTGTAGGAATCTGAGGTATAAGGGCTCTTGCCGGCCTTATGAATCATGTAAATTCTCGCCTTCTTCCACTGTTTCGGCACATATCCCAATCTCAGCACTGAGTTAAAATGAGGATCAGAAATAGCACAGATTTTAGCGGCATTGCCTTAAGTGTAAAGTTGTCCAGTCTATCTTCACCTGCAGCCTTTTTAGTGTTCAACCCTTTAATATGTGCTGAAACTTCCCATTCGCTGTAATGGGAGCAACCGGGAGGCATAATTGGCGCTTTCAAGTCTCATATGGATCTGGCGAACGTTGAGTTCTGAGCTGGTATCAAATGGCTGAAATCGAGCTTCCAATTCCTCGGCGAAAGCCTCGGCTCGCTCGCTTAAAGATCTACCCCAGGATCCGTCAGCCTTCTTGATTGGAAATTTTGGGGTTACCTGTTGTTTATACCTTCCCGCCAACTTCTACAAGGCGTGCTTTGTGGGGTTGTCGGGGGAGACATTTGACAAAAACCTGTCAGTTTCTTCCTGATTAGGCAGCGGCAGCAGCTTTTTGACTCTATTCAACACTCTACGAAAAACCCTGTCCACAATAGGGTCGCGGGTGCGACAAAACTGTATCCTAAGTCTCCTCTTAATAAGCAGCAGTGCTTCAATAGCTGGGGGAAGTCCAGAAGTGGCACTCTTGAGCCATGTGGTGGATTTAAGGGGTCGGCAATGAGAGCAGCTGAGTGCACCTTATTTAGAAAGATCGAGTGCGCGTCTTCAATGTCTTCAGGCATCAGGATTTCCAAGTTTAAATTTAGAGATTCATCCAGATCTCGGCGAAATGCAGCTAAGTCAGTTCCAGGTGGCATTTAGTATTTTGCTATTCCATTTTTGACAATAATATTTCCTGATTTTTTTCGGCTTTTGAATGTGAATAGATATTGACTTTACATTTCTAATTATATGCTCATCTGCGGCTTGAGAAGCGCCGTGCAAAGTTGCGCGAATAAATGGAAAGTCATAGAGGTGTACATTCACACAAAATTGTTTAATTGTTAAAAAGTTGTGTCTAAAAAGTTAATTTGTAACAACGAAATACATGGGGTGGGCATATAACAGCTCTGTTTCGGTTCAACGATCGGGACGATCCAAGACAGAGTGATAGTAATTAAGAGGGGTAGTGAAGGAGAGGGAGAAAAGAAGGGTTAGCGTAATTGCGAGTGTGAGTAAAGAGTGAGCGGAATTGAGATGTGGATGTCTCGCGTTAACAATATAACAGCTCTGTGTGAAACATTATTTTCTGTTTCTCCTTCTTACTTTTTAGCCATATTCTGATGATTACATTGTATTTTAACAAAGAAGTGTTCATAACGAAATAATCGCAGCAATAAGTTCGGCAACAAGCTCTCTGGCCCGTAAAAAAAAAACTAAACTAAGATAAAGATGCACTATCTAAATATATTTATCATAATTACAAAGAATCTTTCTTAGGGGGTTTTTCTTTAGATTTCTTAATTTATTAATTTTAGTTATTCTAATTAATTTTCTGATTGTCAAAAATATATGTTGAGTGTAATTAAATTGATATAATTATACTTTGATCAAGTTGTTTAAAGGTTCTAATGTGTTTGTATCAGCTTCAGTAAGCTACATATTCCACAGATCACTTTCTATAAGACAAAGTTTTTCGTCTAGGTCAAAACAGAGGTCAGATTCGACAGATCATAAATAATAAACCATTGGGTATACTAGACCAATTTCCATATAAAAACATTTGTGCAGATGCCATAGTTTACTTACTGGAATATGGGAAAGTTAACTAAGTCAAATTTATCCCATTAAAATTTAAATATTTTCCTTGTGTACACACTAAGACCAAACAATATGAATAAATAAGAAAAACACTTTGCATAATCCAAAAAATGTATAATCAATCCAAAAACTAAACAGTAACAATAAAAAAATACGTCCATGACGCTTGAGAGAGTCCAACGAACGAGCCCAGTAAAAAAAGATTGTGTAAGCCAAGTCAGTAGTTTGTCGTGGTGCTCCTGGTGATTGTGCGGTACAAATGTTCAATAAAACCACAAATATTTATGCAAAATAACTCAACGCTAAGTACATATTTGGTGTTCATTAAGGACATAAGTGTGCAAACGAATATACGTACACATACATATAGTAAATTGCGATGGTTTACCTAGGTTGCCTACAACTTTTCTACATTTATGCTGATCTACATCTCTACTTGCTGATCAGGTTTATATTATACGAGAAGAGCGCATAGAAAAATAAAACATTATTCTTTACTGAGTTTATGCTGTAGGAAGCAATCCTTTATGTTCACTAGTGTTCAGCTGTACTTTTGCTGTTTGTGTGCCTTTGTCGATAATACCTCGATATATAAATTCCAAGCACACATGATCGCCTATACTCTCCTTTACGAATTAATGTTACAATGTGTATCCCCCTAGGTCTTCACACAGCACCATAACTCTTTCTTATATGTTCACTTTACCACAAAAATAATAGTTTGAGTTGCTTTCAAATTCAGATTACTTCGGTTCCATTGACATCGAAATAGATTGATAATTTTATAAGGTGAAAGAAAGAAAATTTGCTGTGCATTGAATACACGTATGTTTTGCTCCTTTTGTGTTCTGAAAGCTGAAAAGCACTATTAATAATTTGGTATGTGAGGTTATCGTGTGTAATATAATCTCTCTTTGAAATGATATTGTCATTATTATTGAACTAATCCAAAATAAATGCCTTGGTCTGCGTTGTTCATTGTATATAACATAATGAACCTTTTCTCTAGTTTTGTGTTTTAACTTAAAAATTACAAAAGCAACGAAGTCATTGAGCTTCCATAGTCATTTGTCATTTTGTTACTGCTAATCGAGCATATTTGCTTTCCGTGCTTATTTTTGAATTTTATCATTGCCACACTTAACCCAAACCAAATTATAACATCATTTCACAGTATAACGCCGGGATAAATTATGAGCTACGACTTGGGCAAGGATATCAAATAATAAGTAAAATAATTGCCCAATAAATTATTTTATTGCTGAATTGGAAATTATTTCTTGTAATCTATTGGCTGTTAATTTTATTTGTGTTTCGGAGTTTTATGGTTTATTTATTTATTTTAATTTTAATAAAGAATCATTGTTTTATTACCTTACAAAGGACAATCGAATATAATCACTACTTCATTAACCTACAAAGCAATGCTCATCGGTGGTGCTGTAGGGTAGCACGTTCACTTTGGGGTAAATTACCTTTTTTTGTTACTTTGCGAAATATATGAAAATAAAAACTAAACTTTGGCAATGCTGTAGTAATAATATTCGTGTATGTAAAAGCAATAATAGCGTCCTATAAAGCTATGAAATAAGTGACATTACAGTGCGATTATGTTATAAGTAATAATTTTTTACTACTTCTCTATTTTTTCTACTCTATTAAAAATTCTAGTAAATTATAATATTTATTTAGTTCTTTTTAATGTTATTTCATAGCTAATTTGTAAATTCTTCATACACGCCCCTTTTTATGAAATATCAATTGCATATCGACAGGCGCAGCGCATTAATTTGTAATATAGAAATTGCTAGTACAATAACAAATGTTTATATTTGCATACGAAATTAATTTATTGTCTCTTCACACATAAACATCGACATCGAAATGTTGCTAGGTTCTGCCACTTCTCGACATATGTAAAGTGATAATTTTGCTGTAAAAATAATGAGGTTGCAGCTGACACATGCATAAAGTTGTTGATTTAGTTAACATTATTATATTATTATTGTGTTATAGATTGTTGTGTGATACTAAATGCATATATTTATTTTGATTTGGCTTGGCCTCCGGAAAATCAAATTGATTTGAATTGAAAAGGTATTTTGCATTTCAAATTTATTGAATATATTTGTTATTGAGTTAACCCTTAACGGGTTAAATGTACTTTAAGCTTATATAGCTATCAGTAGTATATATATACTTATCTATATATATAAAAAGGATGTTTGTCTGTCTGTCTGATCCCTATGAAATCCGACACCGTTTGACCGAGCACCACGAAAATTGGTACATTTGGTAGATGTCATCATGGAGCATGTTTGTGGCTAAGTTTGGTTCGAAAAAATAGTCGAAATCGCTAAATATTAAGACCAACTCAATTTTCAATTTTCTCAATTTTCTTTTCAATCAACCAGAAAATCGCACAAGTAGCCAGGGCGCGAAGGCAACAACACGCCGTGACCGGGGGAAGGAGCCACATATAACTTAGCACTTAGTCAAATATTAAATAGTGAGAAATAAGAAAAAACCAACTATGAACTCAAGTAGAATCACTAGTTTATTAAAGAGCGAGAAATAAAAAATACTGACTCCGAACTCCGAACACACTGACGCGTGCACTGCGAGCCGATGTTTAACACGCTGGGCCAATAGCTCACCTAACTTGCCTGATCTATGAAAACGATTTTGACAACAAAAAATTCTGCATAGGAGTTTTTCTAGATGTAGAAAAGGCATTTGACAAAGTTTGGCACAAAAGACTAATCAGCAAATTGCGAAATATATTCCCGCATAACGTACTACAGATATTAGTATGGCTATGTCACAGAAAGACATTTTTTTTCCTTAAGTACTCAGATGAATATTCCACATTAAGAAAAATCAAAACAGGCGTATCACAAGGAAGTGTACTGGGACCGTTATTATACACTAACTTTACAGCGGACATACCATCACCAAATGACGACGCCTCCATTATAGCCACATTTGTTGATGACACTATAATACTTAGCGCACATAGACAAGTAAACACAGCAACATCCAAACTGCAACAGCACCTGGACACTACCCTAAGGTGGTTTGAAAAGTGGATAATAAAAGTGAATAATAACAAAACAGTACATGTTATATATACAACCAAAAACTAAATTCACACCACCCCGTATAACGATTGACGGAACTGACGTAAAAATTGAAAGTGAAGCCAAATATCTAGGATTATATATTGAGATTACAAAAATAAGTCGTACCTACCAGACGAAGCTTACCCTACATATGTGTCAACCTACTCCAAATACAGGAACTTCGACGCAGTGCGTCTGGTTACAGAGGACAAGGCCAGTGGATCTGGTAGAATAAATTTCAAGCTATACACAACACATATATCAATACCTCTGTTTCTTTTTCTTTTTTTTTCTCTTTTTTTCTGTAATGTTGTTTATTTTTGTATTTTGTATTTTATTTCATTTATGTTTATTTTACTTTATTTTACATCAAGACACATATCAACTACAAACCGACCAAACCTCAGCACGAACATTCAAGTAGGGTACTTTATTTACAACAAGGTGCTTTCAACCCAGAGCACAATTTGTACATTATTCAGAAGTAGCTTCTTATTTTAAATCGATTTCTCATAATCACCATAACCTTAAAGGAGATTATTTTTTTAGTGTTTTCATTATTATTTATTTGTGGAACTTATTTCTTCAAAATACATCCACGTAAAAACCTTCACTTATAATGTTCTTGGAATCTTCTCTGCAAATTGGTATTAATAAGAAGAGAGAAACAATATAGTAATTTAATTTCATTAAAAACATTTATGAGTTGGATATTCCGTTGCTTTGACTTTAGTCTTGAATTCTTCAGTTCTTAAATTAAGCTCCATTAGAAATAAGTTTGTTTGCAGCCTTCCTACTAATGATGATTTGCATTATGTCGCGAAGGTCTTTATTATGTTTTCTTCAAGTCTTTCGATTGGATTTCTGAATTCCAATTGTCAAAATCCAAGCCTGTGTAGGGTATGCATGCCTCGATATAAACCCGCTCATGCTTAGTTATTTTTTTAATTACTTTAGGTTAGTTTTTTTTCTTGTCGCGACCAAAAGTTTTTACACGGCACCAAACACGAAAGTGACACAAGCAGGTTTTCAATGAAACCAACACTCGAATTGTTGAAATTTACGCTGTTCGCGTACATTTATGTATGTTGTGGTCGTTGAATCCTTACACTCAAGTTGTACTTTTGTGTAAAGCTAACGAGTACAAGAATAACAACACCAAAAGTAAAAAAAAAAATGTGCCCCCCTAATGTCTGTTGCTCATATATAGACCGACTCAACTCGAGAATGTGTTTGCGTGCGGAGCTTGAGGCTATATATTTGTGTGAGTCCGTGCTTATTGCGAGTGCTCTTTTTTACCAGCCGTAGTTGTTGGTATTAGATTTCACATAGCTTGACTTTTATTCCATTATTACAATAGTTGTTGCCACGTTCGTTACTTTGTTAACATTTTCCTGTGTTCATGTCAGTCTATGTGCGCGTTTTGTGGTGTAGGTTAAATGCTCTTTGTTGCATGAGCTAACATTGTGGCATGTCTCGATATTTATGTCGTTGTTGATTTATTCTTGTGGGTGTGTTTGGCGTAGATTGTATTCATTATCCTCCCACAAATGCCATTCCGAGGTTATAGCTAATGTTTTACGATTTCACTAGCGACGGGTACTCGTTTTGTAACGACTGACATTGAATCGATAACAGCAACAAAATACAAGGCATAATTTAAATTATATTATTTCGTACCATTAAAAGGCGACGACTTTCCCAACTTTTAAGCTTATCCAACCCAAGAAATCGCATTCGTTTGTCAGTAGTTTGCCTACGCAGCCTTTGGTATATATAACTTTGATACTTAATGCATTTCGATTTCTAATTTCCTCTAACATTAACACAAAGTCATTTTCAGAGAAATACTCCCTATCCACCAATACATTCACCCTAGTTGAGTCTTATATTCTGCTTCATATTTGCAAGAGTTGATTGGACTTGGCATTTGAACTAGTTTGGCTTGTCCTGTATGGCCTTTACTTCTACTTCCATCCATGTCGCTGACGGCAAGTTGTTCATTGGTCTTTATTTGCCATTGTTATTGACACTGCAATATACTTTTTGTGCCTCTTTGTTGATTTCTTGTATCGTATTCTTGTCAGTCTTGTTTATTTAGTCTACGTTTATTTCTGTTGCTTATTGTATATTTGGGCTTAGATAAATAAAGTAGAATATAATAGTGTCGATGAGTTTCAACGTCAAAACCAAACTAAATAATGTTGACCTGCTTGTATTCCAATTTATAGTTCATATAAAAGTCTCCGCGGTTTTTGCCACTAAGTGGTGTTGGTGTCCATAAGTCTGGTACAACTAATCTGATTGTGTCAAACGAACATGTGTTTGAAAGGTGACATTTCAGGATAATTTTTTTGTGAAGATATCTACGTAACTCGTGATGCTTTTTACTGTAAAAAAGGGAAAAACGCTGCAAAAACATGGCGAAAAATTAGTGCAGTTTACGATGAGAATGCTGTGGTGTGGTTTCCTAGGTTCCGTTCCGGAAATTTCGATGTAAAAGATGCACCTCGCACTGGTCGGCCTGTCAGTGAAAAAGTCGATGAAATTTTGCAAACTGATGAAGCAAGACCGGCACGGAAGCCGTCAAGAGATAGAAGAGGCACGAAACATCAACCATATGACAGCTTGGAATCATCTAAAAAGAGCAGGCTACTCAAAGAAGCTCGATGATTAGGTGCCACATAACTTAACGCAGACAAATGTAATTGACTGAATAACCATCTGTGAAATGCTGCTGAAACGTAACAAAATGGAACCATCGGACGCGTTCAGCAGAAGTGTTTGATGACCTTTTTTGATGCTTTGCGGTCACTGTGAATGCCAAATTCACAATTTCGTTGAAAATTTAGTGATTACGATGACTAAAAATTCATCAAAAAAAATTCTTTGCTAAACAAGTCATCACATTTCATTCAGATGATTTCCGTTTGTAAACAAAGAAATAAATACACAAATTTTATTTAACACAGAAATGAAAAAGAATCTGCGAAGTAGCTAAACGCCGTAATTTTACAAATCTAGCATCACTGCGTTCAGCAGAGACAAATCAGTAATTGATTATTAAGTAAGAGAATATGATGAGTGATGACTTCTGCTGAGCGCGCCCATTTTTAAGCGAATCATTACGGAGAATCTCCTGAGCTATACCTGCGATTTATTAACTTTAATGTTACCAAATCGAGCCCAAAGTTATAGTTAAAAATTATTAATAGCATCGCAATTTCGCACAATGGCCAAATACCGTTTTGAGTTGTGTTGTTTGCCGCTGAAATGGCTCTGGTAGATTAATGTTTTGGACTAATTATGCCAAGCAACAGTGGAGTTTAAAATGGACTTGTTTTGTGGACAATTCGGGTTAGAAAATATTTGTAGGAATAATAGTCGGTATAATGTATGAACGTACTTCAGCTGTAATGACAGAAGCATACTTGACTGATTCGCTCGATCAATGCAGTAGGGCAAATATGGTATTTGCAAACAAATGTACTGTTCCAACCGCCAAGTCTCCGACAAAGTGAAACTGTGTGGAATGAATTCTTCTAAAATGTGATGCCTCAAACTTTACGGGGTTAACCATATCTCTATTCAATTTGTATTTATCAACCCCACAAAATTGTATTTACAATAAAATACCTTTAATGCGTTTTATTCCACTTTAAATTCCTTTGCTTTTAAGAACACATTTTTTTTTTGTGTATTTTTATTTAAATTCCAGAATAATTAATTGATTATGCATATTTTTAAAAGTCAATTCAAATAACAAAACTTTTGCCAAAATAAACTTTTTCTAGGAAAATTATCTCACAAGTCGTGGCCGTAAGACACTCTGTCGTGGTACACAGGATAAGGTCTAAAAAACTCAGCTCATATTTGCGCTTCTATATATGCATTAAATTCAACTGAATATTTTATAAACTCCAAGGCCATGGTAAAACAAAGAAAAAATAAATAAATAAATAAATAAAACAAAAAACGAATGTATAAAAACTTCTATAACGATGTAACGAAATTCGACTTTGTTACAGCGTAGTAGAAATTGTAGCACGTACAACGTGCTAAAAAGAAGCCGTTGGCCAGTATTCGAAGAGCAAATGTTACTGACAAAGGTTAGTTGGCATACACGAACATGAATGTTGCCCCTTGCAACAAAAACAAACACAAAAAGAACAAGGAGCATGTCGAGAACGATTGTTGCTATGCTGTCTGCTGATTATAGTTGTTATTACAGTTGTAGTAGTTGTAGTTACTCCTGTTGCTTGTGAAACGCTGCTTTGTTGACTTTGGTAATGGATCACGAACTTTGCTTTATTACATGCAAAAAGGCAATGAAACCCACGAGCTGTGGAAGTGAATCAGGTGAAGTGAAGAATCAGAAGTTGTGCTGCAAACAACTTTAAAGTGGCATTCGCCTTCCCTAAAAAAGTAAAGGCATCAAACCAAAGTATTGCCTGCATTCAGCGGCCTATTGTCAATTGCACAAGGAGTCTATATCATATACCATAACGAGGCAGTTTGCGAAATTTTAACTTTCTTTTGGCGTGCAAAGAATTCAATTTTACTTAGCATTATGTTGCCTTGATTATATCTGTCTATTTTAAGAATTTTGTAATACAATCGCCGCTCGATAGTGTGAGCGCTCTATAGTGTTAACACTCGGTAGTGCGAACAAAATGAATTTTTTTCTTTGTTTTCTTCCTCTATTGATGCTATGCAACGCAAAAATGCGTCGCAGACATTAATTTTACATATTAGGGCTCAAACAGAATGGTGTTACCTGTTACTGTGGTTGTGTTATTGTAACTTGCCCGCAAAAAAAGTGAACATAATGAGTGTTCAGTAACAATAGAGTTGTCATACCATCGAAAATGTCAGAAAATGTCAGTTATTTTAAATTAAGGCATTGAGCAACCCTGTGCTTGCCATTTGTGGGAAATACAAAGAGAGGGAGAGTGAGAGGGATGATTTGTTACCGATTTGTTCTCACGGTAACACCAGAGTAACAAGCGAGTCACATCTACACATTTTGTTCGTTCACATACAAACAGCTGTATTTGATATTTTGTTGGGTAACAAACGCAGTATGGAGGTCAGAAGTACCAAAAAGTATCGATATATATCGTATCGATGTTTTTGCAGATATCAATATCGACATTAATATTTTTTAATAAAAATATCGATATATCAATATATCGATCGCTATACAAAGGAAAAGTTAGGTTGATTTCTACCAAGAAACCGCGAAGAAATTTTCGGTTGTTGTTTTGTAATAAAATATCGCTCATAAATATCGACTTGTGGAATCGATGTATCGATATAGCGATGCCTAAAACGCAGTAACAGTACACAATCTCAAATTTATGTAATAAAAAAAAAAATTAAAAAGAATTTGGAATTGCGTAAGAAATACGTTGAGTGGGCCAGGAAATTGAAGAACATTAAGGGCTTCTAACCTTCCACGCATGGAAAAATGCCAAAAATTACCCCATAAATAGTTTGCTTATAAAACAACAAGTAAAAGAGCTCCATGCTCATCTCAAAGAAACTAATGACCGAGTGATGGTTGGCTGCAGAACTTTAAGACTAGCTATGGCATTCGTTTTTTAAAAATTACAGGGGAGAAATTATATAGATAGAGCATTAATAGAGCCTTTTAAAAAAAAACTGCAAGACAAAATAGCTGGCATGGGATTGGTGAACGACCAAAGCATATGTGACAATGACAGAGAAACGTGCCATTTGCAATGTTATAAAAAATAAAACAAACAAAAATTACAAATTTTTTTAAATAAATAAACACATGTCACTTAAATTTAAAAAAAATTGGTTATAGTTTGTTGGAAGAAAAGTTGAATACAGCAAGAAATATACAACAATTCGATAGTTGAACAGGGTCGGTTTTAATAAGTTCACACTATCGAGCGTCGACTGTATTGTGTAATTTACGATACCTATGAATGAACTACAGCCTTAAGTCACCAGCAAAAAATTCCTCAGTTAAATAAGAGTTCACTTGAAGTGCGACTCAAATAGCACATCAACTAATATGTCACAGTATTCAGTTAATTAATGTACAGGTATTGGCAATCTAATTTTATTTAGTTAATGTGTAGTTGGGAGTGGTTGTTTGGGGTGTAATATAGAGATGTCAATTTAGCACTTCTCTGGACAGATCTGTCCATTTTTTAACTGACTTAGCCGGAGAAACATGTCAAACATTTCCTATCCGGAAACTATCCTTTTTAAGGCGGACTTCCATGCCATACGGTTATGCGGTTTTGCGTAAAGCATTGATGCGTTTCATTTATATTCATGCGTTCCCAAGCGACCTACTACATAACATGCGGTTTACCGTCGGGCAGCTCATGTGTTTTGTAAACAACAAACAGCTGTGCTGTTTCTTTTCGCCTTTGCCCAGTGATTAATCATATAGAGTACATTATTGTTTTGACTTATGTTTATGATAGAATCAGTATTCATACTGTATTTTAACATGTACACACAACAAAAAATTAGTGATGGGTACCAATACTTTACTAACACTAAAACTCAACAGCAGGCTGCTAGATAAATGCATGAACAAAGTGGAATGTTGGTCAACGTTCTGCAGCAAAATGAGTTTTTTTCGCAAGCTACATGAGGTACATGAGGTACCAGATAAATATTTAAATATGATTGGAACGAATGCCTCATACATATGAAGAGGCCAACGACTTAAAAGATCAGGCAATGAAACTAATATGATTACCTACTCATAAGTTCTAATTAACAAATAAATATAAAAAATTAAAATATTGTGTCCAGTTGTTGTTCTTTTTTTCTTTCATTTGTCCCTTTTTCCGCTTTTTTGGTTCGAACTGCCGGGTTTTTGTGACAGTTGGCATCTCTGGTGAAATTGCATATATGCAAATATATGCAGAGCAAATTTCAAAATATTTCAAACAATGTTTCTTATTTTTTTATTTTTTATTTTTATAATATATTTATTTAATAATTGATTAAAATGCCAAATAAACCAAGATAGCCCGGCACATTTAAGCTTGTAGCCCATCTCAAGAAATAAGTGTAGTTTTAATATTCAAGCAAATTATGTTTAATGACATTCACGTGTTCTCCATAATAGCCTTTAGAAGGTTGTGAGTTTTGGTGCGAAGAAATCGACGAATTCGCTTTTTAAGACCAACTCAATTTTCGAATGCTTCTCAAACTGGACAGATACAAATAAAACACCAAAACAAAGTAGCATCTGAGAACTGAGTTTACCGGCAGTGCTGGTCAAACTGCACAAAGTCGAAATGTTCAAATATTCAAATGAAAAAATCAAAAAAGTAGAAGAATACGAAAGTCAAACACTGGAAGATCAACGAGAAAATCGCAGTACTAGACAGAGCCGCTGAAATATCCTGAACAAATTCGGATAAAAGCAATCTAATCTCGAGCTTCTTGTTTCAGTTTTTGAGGCTTGCAGAATATATAAAGGTATTCCACATATTTTTGTTTAAGTATACTATTAAAAAAAAACTAATTCCTCTAACTTTTCTTTGCTTTGATTATTTTTTTCATAGATGATTTATCTTTGAACTCCATATAAGCATTTATTGCGGCTACGACTTCTGCATTTGACTAATCACCTTTTCGTGGAGCATTATTTTGAGTTCTGCGACCTCGACGAATTAAATTCTCTGCATAACAAAACCAAATACCTTTACCGTCCGACAACTGCGCTTTTGTCAGCTAGAACGGCTGTTATCTACTCCGCTGACGAATCTTGTGATTCCTGAGTGTAGATGTAGTTCTGTGTTTTACCCATGTAAGCGTTTTGCGGTGTAAAACTTCCGTTGATGTTTTGGATGAGAGCAAATTCTGGTACTCGCTTGACACACAGCTTTCTCAAGAGAAAATGATCAAATGATCATGCAAAACATTATGGTTTATAACTGTCAGTTACGTCACAAATTAATAATTTACGGTATTCCAACGCTTTCATAATTTATTATTATTATTGTTATAATTATTTTTATTATTATTTGTATTATTATTTTTATTAATTAGGGTCTTCACGAAACATCGTATATGTGTTGTATATGTTATAAATGTTATATTGTTATAAACTGACTAAATTTGGTAGTTGTGATATATTTTTGTATAACACATCTTACCATCGGTCTCACCAAAAACTTTAAAAAATAATAAATTATTTATGGCATTTTCTGTGGTTATTTCAATTAATTTTCTCTTTTCATTTCTATTCAAATTGTTTGTTTATATTTGTGATTATAGGACAATAGCTGATATGAAACGTCTACGACGTCAAAAAACGAAATTGGTCGTTCACGAAATGTAGCTTGTAACTTTATAACTTTTTTTATATTTAAGACGTTTCGTGAAGATCCTTATTATTTCTATTATTATTATTAAGCAGTTGATTTCTGTTAATTGATGTTGCTATATACTGTCAAGTTTGCGGAATCCATTGCTTTTACTTCCGCCTTTACGCTTTGCAGCCATACTCACGCCCATCAATAAATTATTTATGCTCGGCTGCCAACAGAGCATTGAAAGCTTAGTTCTTTCGTTTTTTTTTAGAAGTTTACGATTTGCTCTTGTATATGAGTATTTCTTGTCCCGCTATTTTGCACAAATATCCTTGGTCGAGCAATCTGTAAAGTTTGGAGCGCTCAATAAAAAATATATTTTTCCTTATTCACTCGGGCATGAGCTTGGCATTGTGCCAGATATTGTTCAGCGTTCGTGTATTTGTTGTGCATTTTTTTCTATATGACAATATTTGGTTCAGTTATTATCTTTTCTATATGCAGTATATTGTTCAGTTCGTTTGTCTCTCCGCCAATTGTAGAAATGTGCTTCATATGTTGTTAGTAGTCTATGATGTGGGAATTAGTTGTCTTTAGTTAGAAGATCGTTGTAGGCACGAGGGAGGTTGGGGCACATTGTGTGCAGGTGTTGTTAGTAACACACAATTCAACAAGCATTCCACTTTGGAATAGGTATGTTTCTCTAAACTTGTACGCAAGTGGTATGATCTGACACAGTAAATGTTATTTATGACGAAGCTAGTTTTGTGGAAAATATCGAATACTCTAGTTGATTTTGAGATAACCGTCACGAATTTAGAGAAGTTTGCAAATATAAAAATGAAAAAAATCGAATAAACTAAGATATTGATGGTAATTTATAGGTAAGCTCCACAAAACACTTAAATGTTAAGACGTGTCACCGAATACTAAATGCATTCTTATTGAGATAGTAATATTTGGCCAGCTAATTGAACAACTGTACTGTACTGTAGCGTAAATTTTGGAGGACGTTATTATTTATAGGCTAAGAAAGCCATCTTCGCTTGTCTAAAAAAATGCATATGTTGCTCTGTATCGCTGATTTGTAACGCTTTCTAACTCTTTAGGTGAGCACACCATAAACTTTTTTCCTCTCACCCCAAGCTGAACATAAAAATGCACATCTTTCAAGCTTTGATGGAATACCAAATCGCTTAATGCAATTCAAAATATCTGAATTTGTGATGTGAAGAGTAGAAAGATTCAAGAAAAATAAGAAAAAACCAACTCATTCACGAATCGGCAATTGTCAGCTGCTTAAAACATTTTGGTTTGTTCATACAAAATAAATGAAAGCGACTTACGTCGATTCGCTCGCCCACTTTTCCTGTTACTGACTCATCCACCTTCTGTACTCAAGTATGCCAAGATTTGCAAAAAATGCTTACAGCAATGCAAGAAATAAATGTAGGCACTTTTTGTTATTGTTGCTGTTGGTAGCCACAAGACGTTTTATATTAAGAAAGCATTTTCAGCATCAATAGATAAACGAGATTGATCGAATTCAGTTTCTGGTTATGGTTTATGTTTTTTTTTTGTGTTTCCTTTTCTCTCTCCCTCTTGTTCGTTTTATCACCACTAGATAAATTGTATTTATCCTTGCCTAGACTTAGGCTAGTGCAACGGAGGAGTATTGAGAAAGCTTACAACTATTGTTGCTATCACAAGTTATATTCTATTCTTCCCAATTTTGACTCATAGGAAATGAAGTGGTTAACGCTAGTGTCAATTGATGTAACTCTTTTTGTGGAGCGATATATTTCAGGCGTTCTATGATTGTGCACTTCTGTATTTATTTATTTATTTAATAAGGTTAATATAGCTTACAAAGATAAGATTGTGCTGGCTGCTGTAGTCTTCGGCCCCATACAATTTGTCATTATTTTATATCTTCTTTGTATATACTTATGCTATCGGTAAGAAATTTGGAATATATATTCTTCGAAGACTGATGAAATGAAAGGTTTTGTGTAAGTTTCACTGAAATCCGTTAACTAGCAGTAGAGAAATTCCATCCAATTTTTTTGTATGAAATCAATATCAATAATCAGTTTGCCGTTGAAAAGTAAAATTTTAAATCAAATAACTGTCAAAGAAAAATAATAAAAAGAGTTTAACTCAAATCGTAAGTTTAGTGCGCAATATTAGTCGCTCATTAAATACGTTTTTTCTTTTTTCTTCACTGCAACCCAACTATAATAAGAAAGCTGATAACCAATGTGGTTCAGGCGATGACAAAACTCAAATGTGACGAAACTCTCATTCTCATAGTTTCAATAAAGGAAATTTCTTGCTAACACACCATTGAAATACTTGATTTTTGTATGTACAACACACCACTCGGAGAGCATGCCAAGATGCAGCAACGCGCCGGTTACTCTCTTGTCTTTATATATAAAGATCTTCCGTACGTGTGTGTCTGCATACCTCCTAAACGGCTGTACCGATTTTGATGAAACTATTTGTTTGTGTTGAAGTGGATTCGGGAATGGTTTAGGACAACACGTGTCGGGTCAGCTAGTGATATATAAATCTGTGCTGTACGGATGCTTTGGGACTATAATCCTCCCAAATTTGATTTGTTGTGTGTTTTCGAGTTTGCCGATAGATTGTTTAGATTCACATTTACATCGGGTAGGTGACGTGGTTGCCGAGATACATGCAGTTTTTTTTTACCACTTTTTTAGTTTTTTCATTTGGCTTAAAATATACCCCACCGGTTCCAATGAAATTTCGGGAATGTGTGTGATTGATCCCCATTATATAAGAGGGTAGTTTTAAACATAATAGCAGTTTCCGCAATCTAGACATTGGTTTATTTTGTCAACCAATTTTAAGGTTTTTGGAACGAAGTTCCTTTACGCGGCTTGTGGTAGGAGTGAAATGTCAGAAAAGTCAAAAACCGTAACAACGTTGTTGTTGTATTTTGCACCTTTACAAATTTTTTTCACTGGTATGATCACTTAGTATGATCAGCTCAGAGGTTTTACTGACCATTGACTTACGATTAAAATAAATAACCAATAATCATAAGGAAGAATTTGGTGGTATAGATATTATATTTCCGGATTTGCGGAAGCTACCACTGGTACGAGCAACACCAATATATAACTCTATTAGAAGACATCTGGTTGGACCCCATCTTTGGCGAAAACTTAAATTTCATCAACTCAACCAAGTCAAGAGACAGGCTAATGCTGCATTTTCTAATTTACTAACTAAAGTAGGCAAAGATGAACCTTTAGAAAAACAAGAAATCGATTTGATGGAATCAAGAATTTTTGTAAAAAGCCGATACTCAAAAATTGTGCCCTAATGGGATTCTCCTATTTTTCAAAAAGGAGCATGTTTACGATCTACAACAATTCGAAGACAAAATTATATCTACAGCCACTGATTTAATTACAGGATCTAATCATGAACAAAGTGCTAATTTTAGAGTAAAGTTACATAAAAAGTGAGTTATACCATACGAAATTATTTTTGTAAAAGGCATGTTGTATCTCATCACAACAAATATTCTTTTATCAGATGGCTTATGTAATGGTACAACAGGAACCATTACTTCGTTAGCTGTACAAAGTGGAGTTAGTAGTCTTGCTGTGCCTATTGAACTACGATCTGCGAACATTCCATTGGCATCACATTTTCCTTTAATTTCGACTTGCGCTAGCTATTACCATACCATATTACCAAGACTGTTGTTTTGTTTTAGGATCACAACCATAAACCCCTTAAACCTCACCAGTAATAACCTTTTTGAGCAAATTTTTATCGCCATTGATTATTTCCAGATTATTACCAGCGATTTCTAATCGAAGGTTTTTTTGCTGTTCTGAGAGCAGTTTTGAGATGAATTTAGCACACAAACGAGTCATGCAACATTATCCGATGTTTTTGCCGTCGCAGGTCGACCAGAACGAGAATCACTGACAACAGATGTGTAGCCATTTTTAAAGCGCTTATTCTCTTTCATTTATATTTTGCCCATACACTCATCTCCAAAGGCCTTTTGCAACATTCCAATAGTTTCCACACAACTTATTCTAAGGTTAAAACAAAATTTTATGTAAATTCGCTGCTCGGTACTTTCCGTCATTTTTACCAATGGACAAATCCGACGAACGTGAAAAAGACACTGTGAACAAATACACGCTGAGCATCAATTAACCGTCCTACTGAGAACTGCGAGCAACTGGTGAGTTCGTGAGGAGTTACTGGTGATGTTTGTACTCTATAGAGATCGCCTGAGTACCTGAGACGCGAAGATATAATTGCAGGTCGGATACTTTTGGGACAGACTTCGTAGTTTAATGTTTCATTTCTAGACCGTTTTGTAGAGTTGAAGTCGAATTGGGATTCATTTTTACACGACATATTATAGACGTTGGCAATGTGGTGTAAAGGTGAAAGGCTGTAATCCTACATGAAGTGTAGGCTGTCATTTGTTCGGTCATTTTATACTCGTTTAATGTATGCTACATGCCGATTTTAACCGAATGATAAAGAAACAAAATTTTTGTTTTTTTAAGCAAATAATAATAATAATAATACATGTATCCCATTCACTATATTAAACAAATCTAGTGTGTTTTTTTTATACGCAGTGGAGCACCACCGGCTATAGCGGCTAATAAGAAACGTCTACTAACTCTAACTACAGCTCATCAAAATACACTCTAAATTGTCTTATGGTGATATTAGTGATGAATGGTGATTTCGGATGAGGTGGCAACCACCTTAACATTTTGTGAACCACCCAGTTTGTATGATTACACCGGTGCAATAAGCACTCTTCAAGTGAGTATCTTGAGAAAAATTAAAAATATTACTATTTTAACCTACTGTTTAGCCGCACATATCGAACGCCTTTGCCCGATTTCTACACTTTGAACATCGACCAAATCGGTAACATATTTGACACCAAAATTAAAGTTATGCTTATGCGTGCGTAGAAGATATACTGGCACACCCACGTGAATTTTAGTGAGTTCGTTGAGCATAAATTTAATGAAAATACTTGTTATTCCATTTTTCAGAAGTACCATCCCCTATTTGATGTTCTCGAATCATAATGATACAAGAGTCCGTGAGTGCCTGATAACGAATGATAACTTACAAGAATGGATTAAGCACTATTGGAAACTAGCAGTAAACCATAGTGGAAGAGCCTAGTACAATTGACGATAGTATATGTGCCTGGGATATCTTATTGTTTTATTTTTATGAAAGTTGAAAACTTTGGCATTTGTAAAAAAATAAATGAAGTTTAAATATTTATTAACTTGAAAATGTTGGTTAGGAGGCGCATGTGGACTTCAGTTCGAAAAAAAAAACTGCCGAGGGGGCGATGAAGCTTTCAAATATTATTTTGGAATGGTGTAGCCAAACGTAGAAAGAGGATAAAGTACAATAAATACAAATGTGTTTTTGTTTTTATATAAATGATAAATGATTTATGTTGAATTTGTGCAGTTTTGTGCGTGTATGTGTGTGTCACAGAAGCTATATATTTCAAATGCCATGATGAGAAATAAACCAAAGTTTCTTGGCCTAAAGTAAAAAAAAAAATACAATACTAATGTTGCAAAGTATTCGTTTAACCACATACCATATTTCGTTGATACGAGTATCCTGTTTATTCCTATTATTTATGAATTATTATTTTGATACATATTGTTGTGGTCTTTGTCTAATGAACCCACGTGAGTCAGAATAGCTAATGGGTCGTGTAATATGGAATTTGCAGTTGGCACTGTGGATTTTAACATCTGATTATGTTCAAACACCTGAGTATTGTCCTTGTTGGAAATATGCAGATTTCATTTCTTTAAAAACCGCTCATAGTTGTTAAAAATTCACACTATGATTTCGCGGAACATGGATGCAACCACTGGACTAGATGCTGCAAAAACTTAACAAAAATGGCGTAGAGTGGTCAACAGATCGACTACCATTCACTGCACGATAACATCAGACCTTACACTGCATAAATGAAAAGTCCAGGGCTTGGATTTGGAACTTCTGCAACATCCTCCATACTCACCAGACTTATCTCCCACGTGTTACCAATTGTTCCGCAGTTTGGATAACTTCTTGGTAGGACAACAATTTAATTCCGACAACGCTATAAAATTAGTCTTCCAGGAATTCATTAACTTCCGTCCGCCATGGTTTTATACAACCGGCCTGAACATCTGTTCTGGCATTAATATACTGTCAACCAACTTGCTTTCATTTCTGCAATTTCATGTTACACGACCTAATATTTTTGGTTGTATTTTGCATATTAGATTAAAACTAATTTTACTACTTTGCGGGTAGCCAAGTTATTAATAAGCACTATAATCATTTACTGGCCTTGCGTGGGTTTTGCTTGGTTGCTCTTATTGCTGGTATTGTGTCCTCGATCTGAATGTTCAATATACAAATAATATTCCAATTCCAAATATTACGTGCGCCTGCAAATACTAGCTGCTTCTTGATCTGTGTGCAAATACCTCCTCGTGGTGATGCTTCTATGTGCTGCTTTTTGGTTACATATAGTGGTCAATATTTACCGAAAGGTTCATTTTGCTTTGTTTAACCGCATACGCATTCACTTACAATAACCAAACCAAACCATCCGCCTCTAGACACACCCTCTTCCACACAAGCGTGCGGTTAAATATAACCTTTTGTACATTGGAAATACATTAAAATTAATTGAATTTGCTTTGTAAATTCGCTTACAACACTTAATATGTCATGCCATTTTTGTTAATTGCATTGTAATGCTTTCAGAAATATAGTAAGTACAAAATAATGCAAAAGCATATGAATAGCATCGGATGTTTGTCTGAAGGTAATTGTAAACAAGCGTCACGTCATTCAAAGGTTCATAGCGGTTACGCATAATCAACCACCGAATATATCTTGCATCTTATTTCGTTACGTTTGTTGTCTGATGCCATTTTGCCAGTATAAATATTTGAATATAATTTGATATTGACAACTTGTCTTAAACCAAAGCCAATAAGCGTTAAAGTTATAGTTTTAAGACAATTATTAGTATTGTAATCTTCTTTTTATTAGGCGGCAGTCAATTATTAGCATTGTAATTTCTGTGTTTTTTAAATTATATGTTTAAGTTTTAAGGGAAGAAAGAAATAAAGCAAAGCACAATAAAAGTCTGCAACAATTTGATTAATTATCATAGGAAAGGTCAATGGTCTTCTACTACTACTGTACTATGAGTACCATTGTGACAACATTGTAATAAATTGCAAGGGTATTTTCGAACTTGGCATGGTCAAATGCTCTTGCATCGGCCAGATTTTACTTTTAATTTAAATTGTTTTCCAAATAAAGACTAAGCTGGCAGAAATTAATTTACTGCATGGCAAGTTTCATCTATATTTAGGTGTGTGTGCGAAGTGACTTACAAGCTGATGGTGTTTGAAAATGAGATTTCTGGCACAAATTCAACACTAAATTGATTTCGAAAAAGAAATAAGGCAAAACCCAACCAAAATGTTTTCAACTAAAGACTGCATTCCTAAAAAATATTTCGTTTGAATGGGACCGTATTTTCATACAGAGAAATTGTGTTTTAGAAAATTTTACGACAGCCGCTATTTGCCTCGCCATGATTTTGTCCATGTTGTTGCACAGCTGTGCATTCTTTTACATTTCCATTGACTTTACTTTTTTTCTTTTTTTTTTTTGTTGTTGTGAGAAAATAAAAGTAAATATGCATACCACAGCTTTGCAGAACTCCCGACTCGTTGACAGTCGGGTTCCATGGAAGTCAAAAATAATATCAAGCAAAAAACTGCAAAAAGAAAAGGAAAACCACAGCCTAAATTCAGTTTTAAGTACTTTAATGGCCAACAAAAGAGTAGCAACTAAATTTTAATAGCCGATCAACCAAAAAAACAAAACAAAAAAATATATTATAGGATGTTTGCCAAACTTAAAGTATGAAAAAGCAGAATAAAAAATTTAGCCCACTCACAATTTTATTATTATCTAATCTGTTATTACAAAGAACTATTTGTATCTTTAATTGTCTTAAAAGCTACTGAGCCTGAAGAAATTTCGATAGCAAACTACCCGCAAATTGTTCCAAAACAAGATTAATGGCTACGTAGGATCTTAGAGAAGTGTGTCATTGTTCATTGGATGAGAACCATTTTTTTTTGACTAGTATAGTTTGCGCCAGTTGTAAAACTCTTAATAGATAGTATATTTCAAATTTAAATCCAAGAATTACACATTGGACCGAGTTTTTAGGAGCCAACTAATACTGGGACGGGAAATGTTTCAGCTCTTTATGTGCTCAGCTCCTTATGTAAATTAAATTTGTCATTTATTTTCAAGACTTGAACAACGTTATTTACTCTCCAAAAATATTATGAATAATAATAATAATAATTTATGATGACTCACGCAGCTATGTTAATAACTTAATAATACATCCAAAATAATTTTACCTTTGAAATCTTTTTTTAAATTTAAGGGTACTTTTTCAATCATAGCTTAGTTGAACGCAGCTCACACTTAAATGTATTTTCCTTGTTACTTTGTTCAAGAGTTTTTTTTTTACTTTATTTCTTTTTTCTTCTACCACACGCACAAACAGCCAACATGCTCAACATTTACTTGAATTGTTGCGCAAAATACACTGGGGAGTATTGCACGTTAATTGGATGTGTTGTCTCCATTTACTCTGTTCCTGGGAGTATGTTCGCACAATCTCCCATAGTTGTTGTAGTTATTATCAAAATTGCATCTCGAGCATGAAACGAGTCTCATCCTTAAGCACGTATCGATTCCAAATAAGTTAAGCTTCTATACAGGTGTCTGCCTGGCAGGTCTTCAATTTTGTGAGCTCATCAACATTACTCGCACAAATATAATAAATTGAAATATAGAGAGACACTTTGACCTGTACAGCGAATCCCACTTAGTACCAGTAAATTCGGTCTTATATCACTAATTAGAGAAACATTAGGAAAGCCATTGGTCTTGTCTTTATTCTCCCTTAAGCCACAAAAAAAAATTAATTATTGAAATGAAAATTCAAGGACATTAACCCCACACTTCACATTTGCATGAGTGCCAAAATGCAAAAGTAATAATGTTTAGATCCGGAAATAACCTATTTCGTTTCATTAGCTGCCATTTTAGAATTTAATACTATAAAATCGAAGTTTTATTGGCAGCATTTCCGTCACGTAAGTTTTGCGAAGCGACAAAGCTAACGAAGACAGGAATTACTCAGGAATATTCAAACGAGTATGCGCTTCGCGTGATTTTGGCAAATATAATGCGGGGCTCGTTTGCATATTTCATAAAATCATATTTTATATAAATATTTCATATAATGTCTTTGCTGTACAGTACAGTCACGACAACAGCATTTTTAGCAAAAAAAAAAAAAAATTGGTTCGTATATCCTGCATAAAGTAAAGACAAGTATTTCTGCAGTCAGCCTTTACTTGCTCCTTAACTTGAACATTTTTCTTTTCTATGCTTGTTGTTTGCCTGTCTGATTTGTATTTTTGACGTGAATATGTCTTATTTTTCAGTTATATGGGGGTGCATATTTGAAAAAGTGAGTGAGTGGTGCGATACAATTTGTTGTTGTTGATACATATCCATCATCCACGTCCAAAATTTAATTACACCCCTCGATAGCTAAAGGATCAAAAAATGCATTAGCTTTAGTGCGAACTTTGTCGCATAGCGGTGGGTGGAGGGGGACACGCCGCCGTTTTGATTTCGGTTTTCAATAAATTTCAATGCGAAAATTCCTGGTGTTGTTGTTATTCCTTTCTGCGTCGGTGCCTTCGTTGTTGTTGTTTTTGTTTCCTATTCATCGTACGTTTGCGGTGTATGCGTTTTGCTTCGCTGAAATGCGTTGCTTTCTTTCTTTGTTTCTCTTATGCTTCCAATGTCTTTCTTCTCACTTTAAATGGGTGGCGGGTGTTGGAAGGAATAGCGCCGCGGTTTTGACTTTTTCAAAAACTATCAGTGGGACATTTGCTGCTTCTTGTTGATCTTTCTTATTTTCTTATTTGGCTGCCATCTTTGTTTTTGTTTTCTGTGTTGCGTGCCATTGTTGGTTTTTATTATTTTGCAATCTTCGGAAATACCACGCGTGTTCTTCGTATCTGAGCAAAAACAATTATGACATATGTTAATATATACATATGTATGTAAGTATTATACGCACACAGAAAATATTACCCATTACGTAGACGTATTCACGTTAAGTGGCCGTGTCCCTGACACAGCTATACTCCCTATTTTTCTTTGTTGATATTTTTTTATTAATTGAATCTTTTTATTACTTAATATTTTCTCTCCATTTTCTGAATATCTGAAAGATAAAATTTTAAAAACTTAATTTTTTTTCCAAAGTATCAGCTCGGTAGTTTAAAAATAAAGATCTTTGTGGAGGACCTTTGCTCCCTTGAAAAGGGAACAAGGAGTTGTAATATACCATATTGAAGCTGGTTACTTCAAAAACATAACACGTTTTGTTATAGGTATTCGAAATAGCATCCTAGCAAGGATCCCTACCTTGTGATTTCAACAAAGGAGCCCTTTTTTAATAAAAAAAACGTTGAGGAAATGCTAGCACTCATGCTCAAAAAATGGACAAATAACTAGTTTGCCTTCAATCAGAAACACGGGCAGCCGTACAAAGGACAGAGGGAAGTGTATAAAAATCAGGATGCAAAGTGAAGTTACCAAACACCCGCTTATGAAAGAAACTAATTGTATTTCAGCTTAATTTCATGAAGCTGTGGTGCAATCAAGTTCGTTTTCTCGTTCTGGGACAAATTGAATTTGGAACTTGTGCGTGTTGGTTGTTATCGCACTCGTTTACGCCCACGATTTCAAAAAGTATTTTGACTTGGCACAACATTCTCTTGATTACTTTGCTCGCGGCTTACAACTTTGGTTGAACATTCCAGCCATATATTTAAGAAAGGCCATGAGAATGTGAATGAAGAACCTTGTTTTCTTGTTTTTTCCTGAGTTTGTAAAACCTTTTCCCTTAGGAACGCCAGCAAAAAATAAAAAGGAATAAAAGGGGGAGGAGGGAGTAAAGTAAAAAAGTATTTTTGTGGTATTTTTATTCTGCTGTAGTCGATAAGTTGAATTCAGTGTGTGTACTTCAAAATTGCTTAAATGTCTTTTTTGAAATGATATCATATGATGCCGAAATGCCGTTAAAATGATCACACATTCAATTTACTCTCAAAGCAGTGTGATTAAAACGAATCCGAACGTCGTTTATTGATAATAAATAGAAAAGCATGGAATTATTCAATTCGCAATTCGCGTCATTGCTAAAAAGCAATGGTGACACCTTCAAGTATTAGACTGAAAACATTAAATTCCCTATTTAATTCTGAAACATGACTTATTTCCATGTTTCACTCCTTTTAAATAATTTTATCGTAACATTAACATTTCACTACGGGCACGTGAGCAATTATTTTAAAAAATAATAATCATCATTCCTTCAAATAAAGCAATAATTTTAAATGCATCTGGGGAATATTGCGCATGCCCAGTTAACGCAGAGTCAAACAGACAATATTTTTATGCATTACAAACACTTGGGACTCGGCTATTTCACTTAAAAGGCAACTAGTTATACTCCGCCCTACTCTGTCGTCGGAATTCGTTTAGTTGCAGTACAGAGTTTTACATTTTGCTTGGCGAATTGTGCAATCAAAGTTTTGCTCCCTCATATGAGCAAGATAAGACTCATACTGGGAGAATAAAAAAACAGGCCTCAGTTGTTCGTACGGTAACAGTTGCAATCCTTAACTATAATGAGCGTAATTATGATATGATTAAAGGGATAAAGGTAGAAACAACCTTTATAAGGTTGAGTAAAATATGGCAAGAACTTTTAACGGCATCTCAACCTGACACACATGGAAACAATATATTTTTTTTATTCTGGTATGTGCCGCTGGAAGCTTACGTATAGTTCGAAGGTAGTTTTGAGAAATAAAGTTCTTCGGTATTTTCTTTAGGAAGTGACTTCACAGTTCAATACAAAACTTAAGATACCCGCCTTCAATTTACAATATGTAGTTTGTGTTGGTCAAGTATATTTCCGTTCCTCTATCCTAAACCTGCTTTTGTAAATAGATAAATCACTACCTCCTGCTACCCTATTCATCTATACTGGAATATGAATGGAATGTTTCAAATCACTACCATGATAAAAAAGGCTTAAAAATTTAACACAGAACGACGCTCCAACAATACATGTCGTTCCGAAAGTTGGTGCGCATTAAATTCAATTAATTTTTCAGAAACTGTCAAAAAAGAAAAAGGCAAAAAGTATACATAAAAAAACCAACACTGAAGTACTAAACCACCAAAACACCGAACCGAAACATCGTGGTAGAAATCACAGCATTGTTTTTCTGGCCCGAACTAGAATGTCATTCCGTAATATACAACAATTTCAATGTTATTCTAGCTATCCTGATGGCAGCTCCTTGCAACAACAATAATACTACCAAAAAAAAAAAACTTAAGTGTTTGTTTGACTGAAGTTTTTTGGTACTCTGCTGGTAAATAGTTTAGTCTGTTGTATGTTTTACACTGATGGTGCTAACCATATTGATAATGGCTTTGCAACTTTGCATGTAAAAAGCACAAACTGAGAATATGAACTTTAAGAAGTGATGCGGCTCTTTTTTTTCACTAACTCTGAGTGGTTGTGCTACTTTTAAGTCTAAATTGGCACTCATTTGCTAAGGAAATCAAATTATTTTTTTGAAGCCAACAGTGGTGGCCGACGTTTTTCCCAACACAGCCTGAATAGACGTGAATTCGACTTTTATTTCGCCGATTGAGTCGAAATGTTTTCTATGAAGTGGTCTTCCACTTCAGTGAATACTTAGTAAGTTCTCAGGTAAATAGCTCAAAAGTTAAGTCCGGTAAATATGGAGAGGGCTGTAATTATTATTGATGTGTAGCTCCGCACCAATTGTATGTATCGAGTTAAAACTATTCATAGGTATCAAGGACAGTACTCCATTTGGTACTCTTGCATCAATAATAAAGAATCAGTAATACAAATTTATAAAATAGACCTAATATATATTTCTGTAATTTAAACTATATTACACCATACAAATATATGAAGGCTACTTTTGCTAACCACTTAATTGTCAGGAACCAATTTAGAACAAATATTTTGGTTGCTATTCTACCCCTAATTTAAGAAAGTGAAGTAGCACTTTCACTACAAAAATATTAAGGGTCTTCACGAAACGTCGTAAATATATAAAGATTATAAACTTATAAAGTTACACGCTACATTTCCTAAACGACCAATTTCGTTTTTTGACGTGGTAAACTGTTCATATCAGCTCCTAGACACAAATGTAAACAAATAATTCGAAAATGCAGAAAACAAACCAAAAGAGGAAATTAATTGAAATAACTACAGAAAATGCCATAAATTGCTAATTAAATTCGTAACTCAACTACTTTGCAACTTACCTCTGTCATTTCTTTAATCACAATTATTCATGTAAAAATTCACAATAATATTGCCAACAGTCAGACTAACAGTTTATCACACTCAATTGTGTGATTAGTATATGACATTGTTAAATTTTTTTTTTTTTTGTATGGAGCTATGGTCAGTTTATTGGCAACGTTATAAGAATATACCATTTATAACATATACAACACATTTACGACGTTTCATGAAGACCCTAATTATTTTACTGGATTAAAATATTAAAAAATATAAAATACTATCAGGGAACCGGCACGTTGCGTGAACCTGCGCGTGCGCCTATCTCTTCGGATGTTTCAGTAGCTCTGCGCTCTGTCTTAGGCTGCGATTTTCTCGTTTATCTTCCAGTCTTTCACTTTTTGGGTAGCTTTTCGTATTCTCTTTTTATATATATATTTTTTTCATTCAAATATTTGAACATTTTGACTTTGTACAATTTGAGCAGCACTGCCGGCAAACTCAGTTCTCAGATGCTGCTTTGTTATGGTGTTTTATTTGTATCTCTACAGTTTGAGAAGCATCTGGAAATTGAGTTCGTTTTAATATGCATTGAATTCAACGATTTTTTCGCACTTGACTTCACAGTTATCATCCAAAGGCTATTGTAGAGATTCCCTGAAAATTTCAACAAAATCGATCCATCGGTTTCGGCGTCCATAACGGATAAACACACAGAGAAACAAACAGACAAACATACTTTCAATTTTATATATATATGTATAAATTATATTATAATTATATTATAAATTGTTATTATATATATAAATTTATTTTTGGTTACGTAGCGTATACGTAACTAAGCATACGCTTCTTCAATTGCGTATATGCCATGTGTTTGGCACTACCATTTCGTTTTACGTTTGTGAGTGAGACAATTTCTCGTAAGCGGAATCTTGTGAAAATTCCAAAAATAAATTGTTTTGACAACACTTCACTTTCAGAAGGAGTATCCGTCCTCCCGTTTCGGTCAACGGTGTGATGTTGGAACTCAAAACTGAAGCAAAGTACTTGGGGCTAATCCTAGACAAAGGACTCACATTTCGGCAACACATACAGGTTACAGTAGCGACCTGTAGAAGCAGACTATGTCGCCTTTATTGGTTATTAGGTAGCTGAAGCCGACTGTCCTTGCAGAGCAAAATAATGGTCTATAACCATTTTTTTTTTTTCGTGCCGATATGGCGATACGGCACACAAATATGGGGAAGGGCGTCTAGGACTCACCGTACAAAACTCCAAAGGTTTCAGAATTATGCTCTACGCACAATCATCGGCTGTCCTTGTTACGTCAGGAATAGCCAGATACACCATGATCTCAACATAGCCCTAATTGAGGACGAAATAAATCTACACACAAGTAGATATAACAACAGATTAAGAAATCATGCAAACAAATTGGCTAGGAAACTTGTCCACTCCACACCTATACATTGGATAAAAAGACGACATTTCAGACAACTACTGTCATAATCTTAAGATATAGACGTGTAAATAAAATATAAATTCGGTATATAAATATTATTATTAGTTATATACCTAATATTTATAAAAATTATATTAATAATTAATTCATAAAAATATATGTGTAAATAATTCTGTATATAATTATTATTAAGTAGTAGCTATATACCTGGCGCTTTGTGCTGCGATTTACGAGCTGCC
The DNA here is from genome assembly GCA_035041755.1 of Cacoxenus indagator. Lineage (NCBI taxonomy): Eukaryota > Metazoa > Arthropoda > Insecta > Diptera > Drosophilidae > Cacoxenus > Cacoxenus indagator. The sequence goes on from JAWNKX010001061.1 coordinate 95,771, forward strand.
TAATGGGGTGTCTGGCCCCTGATCGGAAGCAGGAAAAAAATAATTAAATAAAAACAGCTGGGATAGGCAGTAAAGGAAAGAAGTTATTTAAAGCTTAATTATTTTATTGCACATGAACTCATAGCAAAAAGTTTCTAAAAAGGTGACTCATAAAAAGGGTATATTTTAAAAGTCATTCGAAGCTTGAATCACTTAATTTTTTAAGTGAAAGCTGTAATGAATGGTAGGTTTTATAACTATTTCCAAAACATAAAAGTGATGTAACAAGTTTGTGCACGGGGCATATGAGACAGTTTTAATTAATAAATTCATTAGGCTTACTAATTGACGGCGTTTTAATTATTCGTTTTATGTGTATATTTCCCTTAAACTAGACTCCATGCTCAGAGTACATAACACAATAGCAACGAAAACAACAAAAAAGGTTCCCGCACTAACCAAGCAAGTACTGTTGAATTTCAACAATGACATATAGATATTTCAACAATGATAAATTAATTATTAAGTTAATAAATAAACATTACGCTGTTTGTTCTATTTACAAAGGTGCTGACCATAACTTCGTTCATTGTATGTGGATTTTACGACAACCTTTAGTGAATTTGTCAATGAAACAAAAACGACACTTGAAATTCAATTCAAAAATTCCAAGTTCTACCACAGCCAATACAGCTTTCACTTTTTTTTTACCCCTTGGACTCTATTCTCCGCCTCGAGTACTGCTTCATGAAGCTTTAGTTTGCAAAAAAGTTTAGTAGTTGAAAAGTTAATAGAATTGCCACTTGTGTGCTACACATACGCTTGAGTACCAACATAAGCGTTAGTCAGAGAACCAACCGGATAGGCACACAGTCATTGAGATATGCAATCGACAGAGTCGGTAGAGTGACCATGAACATAGGCAGGCAGCGCTCAAAGCAGCTACGAGTTTTCAGTGACATTTGACTTCCTATTTTAGTTCAACATATTTTTGCTTAACAATTTGTAAAATAGCCTGAAGGCCTTCGTTGCTCTGGCTATAAAAGTATTGTAATTAGGATTAATTCTAAGCTACAATAAAATAAATCAATAAATAAATAAATAAATAATTTGTAAAATTCTCGTTTAAGCACCAAAATAAAATTTTTAAATTTTTAATTTTTAAAGATATAAAAGAAAAAACTAAGTAAAAATTTCATGTACGAGGGAAATAGTTCCACAAAGAAAGGCAAAAGAGTAGCAAATCAAATGAAATACATTTAAAAAAAAATAGATGACACCGACTTTGACTGTTTGTCAAAGCGCCCCCCAAAAAATTAATCATTTGTTGTGCACTTCTTCAGTCAAGTTTTTGGGGAGTATATTGTTTTATAAAGATATTTGCATTTATGCTTTCGTTTTGCGAAGATATTCTAGATAAACCTATATAAAAGAAGAAGCAGGAAAAGCACTCGTAGGACATGGTGTATGCTTTGCGGTTTCGCTAATGTTTGCCAACTGCGCGTATTCTAATTTTATTGAAAGTACCACAACCAATCAACAACGCCGACGATGTTTTCTATAACAACACCAATTTGTTTATACACTATGATTGCTTTGGCTGCGACGACGCTGCACAAATATACTTTTGCATAATAAATGAAGGAATGAACGAATGAATGATGAATTTTTGTTGTGTACTTGCATAGACCCAACTTGATATTTGCGCTATTCTCTCCGAGAGTGAAATGGAAATTTTCAAGAAAATCATAACGGAAGTTCTCGAAAATTAAAAATCTGGAAGCACCCTTCTTCTGACTGGACACGCACACCAAGGATATGTAAAGTATGTTGCCACAATGCGGGCACTGAAGTACGCTCCGGCTGTATTTGAGCGTGGCTCGGAAGTGACTTTGAAGGATTTATGGACCACTGGAGTAGAGAGCCTCTAAAAAGCATTCCACTTAAATGTGGGAAAAAGGAGTGAAGGAGGTGTCTTCATTAAAAATTCACGGTTAGCCGATACGCACAATTCAAAAAAAACTCACTTTATTGCACAAATATCAACTGAAAAAATTAAAGTTCTCACATCTGAGTGAAAAATGCAAATGTAATATTTGCCACTTTCCTAACCATTGATTGGGCGTTAAAAAATCAAAGCACTTCGAATTCTTTGTAAGGGGAAATTAAGATTTCTTCCTTGTGAACCAAAACTATATCAGAGCAAAACTTAAGCGTGTATGGATTATAATTTTTCCCCATACATTTTAGGTCTCTATTTACATGGTGTTTGCCGATTTTACGAGCGCAATTGAAACTCAAAGATTATCACCATTAACTAAAATAACCACAGTAACGACTTGTGGGAGGACAAGACACACTATTGCCTCAAAGTTGACTTTTAAAGTTTCGAGTTCCCAGCTGGTCAAGCGACTACAGGCATTCATAGTAAGCTTGCAACATTATCATAGAGGCACAGCATGTTTTCAAATCACGTGCTCGTTGTCAAGCGTAATCTGCGCTCACAAGTCCTGGGCTTAAGGCTAAAAAAATATGGATGGCCACGAAAGGAATGGACAACACTTAATTGAGTCTGCACATTGCAATATAAACATGTTCTCAAGCCGAGTTATGTCCACCTGAACTCCGGCATCTCGACCACAAGAGGTGTGCAAGAATAAATACCCTCTTTGTAAAAAGGGTTGACCTGAAATTGAAATTAATTAAAAATTCCAAGCACTTAGTCATGTTGCTGACTTTGCTGGTAGTTATTGCCATCATCCGCCATCGTTACCATCGTAATTTCAGCAATTTCGAATATAGTACATAAAAATTGTGGTGGCGCAAAAGTTTAAGCTTGCACAAACACGTATGAAACTTAGATACGTACATGTCCTTAAAAATTAATTATACTAGTTTTTAAATGCCATAAATCGTGTTGGCGGCCACTGACTACGTCTTCATTCCTTCTTTCAACTTAAAAATTTTGTTGCGAAAGAAAAAAGGTTTCCTCAAAACATATGTAATATGTTTATTAACCCATATAATGTAACTATTAAGTTCTTGTCCTGAAAATATTTTAAAAGAACTTAGAAGATGAACTCCATTTGCCTCCAAAAACATACATATGCCACACTATATTTTCCGCTGAGGTTATTTTACATAAAACACGATTGAGGTATTGGAGAGCAATGCCTATTTTCATTTTTTAAAACGTTTCTAACACGTTTATTTTTTATTTTATTTTTAAGAACGAACAATCGTTCACGCATTGAGGATGTGAGACTCGTAGAATGAGACTTTCATGAGACTTTGATTCATTTAGTTAGAGCGCGTAAATTAAGAACAAGCAAGCAAGCATCGAAGCAAGTAGAGAGAACTAGGAAGAAAGCCAATTGATGGTTGGCATGTAAAAAATGGCGGAGTGCCAAGAAGGTATTTGTTGCACACTGGATGGAGCTGGTGCATTACTCAATTGCAATGATTCATGCAGGACGTTATTCGTATCCTATTCATTGTGTTTTTTTTTAATGTTTTAACATGCAACATGAACAGTAACAAATCAAAAACAACAACAGCAACAGCTGTGCGTATTGCATGTTACGGAGGCGTTTTTGCCTTTTTCTTATCAGGAATGTTTAACAAGTTTGCAGTTGACTGTGGCGCTTGTCAGTTGTTGCCTTGCAAGCAACAACTAGAAATATCCAAAGAGCCTGAACATTGGTCCAAGGCCGTCTTTCAATGTTTGAAGTTTCGCATTTGATATTGTAAAAAGGTGTTTGATTTTTTGTTTGCGTGTTGGGGGATTATGACGGTTTTGAGATCGAGACTGTGTGTTTCAGTTTACAGGATCTAACCGTTGGACATGATGCAACATGACGTATATTTACTTTTTCGTGCAATGCGTTGCACGGAGAGCCAGTGTAGTCAATTTAATGGTATTAAAGTTGTCTGTAAATGCAATTTTCGAGACTTTCGTTATTTTTGCGTAACTTTCGTTGTATTTTTTATTTCAATGTCTGTGGCAAGTCAACCACGCCAAAATATTTGTGTTGTCTATGCGAAATGAGCTCGAACTGATGGGAGTAAAATTTGGAATGGAGTATTAGAGAGTTTACTTATGAAGAACTCTTCTCTCAACACTTCAAGCTTTTGGCTGATTGTTTGTAAACGACTTACTTCGTAATTGAATCAAGTGAATTGGGTAGTGTTTTCAAACGCCATTTTAAGCACAATGCCTCAAGAGACATCAAAGGGTTGTTTCAAAAATTAATCTTTCTAGCTTTAATACAAAATTGAGTACGTGTTTATTTGGGTGGACTGTATATAATTATATTAATATTAGTAAGGTGCACTTACCCGTGGTTGTGGTGAGGCTGCTGACGTTGAATAGCTGGTTGGTGTTGGTGGGAGGGAGGACGAGTCGTTGGGCGTTCGGTGCTTTTACTGCCGCTGAAAATTGAGAACACATACACATTCGGGTTTTGATTTTAAATAATTGAAAAGCGGCACCTTTTTTACTTTCGTTATATTTAATGGAATCAAAGTCTATTACATTTACAGCGCGTAGCACGTGCTTAATTTCAGACCGCTTGTACAGAACTGACTGCATGGTTTCTGAAGATCTCTTCACGCAGTCGATCAAGACGCAGGTCGAAAGTGCTGTAGGAACTTTTCGCCGCGCTACACTCACCAAGGCAGCCGTCCGCTCCTTGCCATTCTCTTTATTTGGGCGCTCTATGGAAAGTTCTGTAGGAACTGTTCGCCGCAGAAGCCGTCCGCTTCTATTCTGTCTCACTCTGTCACACTGCGGTTGCAGGTTCTATTCGCACTTGTCTTGATCGGTGAGAGTGCAGGCGAATGTTCTGTAAGAGCTTTTACTCTCAAAGGGAACCGTCCGCTCCCGCTTATTTGTAAGTGCAGCGGTTGGCTCCGTATGAGCGTGCGTCTATTCAGGGCTGGGCGGTTCGTGAACAGTACGCTTAGATTTATGCACTTCTGATGAACTTTCAATCCTATTGTCAAGTTTCTCTTGCTGCACTGCATTTTATCACGCACAATTTTCCATCCTTTCCCTCCATGCCTTTTGGAAAATCTTTACACCGTTCGTGACATTTTCAGTACGTCTTCGCACGCCATCTAATTGGCTAATTTTCGCAATTTGTATGCAGTTTTGTAGTAGTTTTGTCGCCCCTGAGGGGGTGGCAGAGATTGCATGGCACACAATTTTATTCACAATTTAGTAGGAAGGGCTGGAAAACGTGTGTTTAAGTGTAAATGTTGTTTAGTTTTAATTACCACATTCTTACATTGAGAAACAACCGCTTGTAAGGATTCTTAATGAACTTTTATTCATGTTTCACATAATTTACCCAAAAAAGGACGCACGTATTAATGGAATAAAAAGTCGCTGCTTACGCAAGCTAGAATAGTGCAACACCAAAAAAGTATGTTACGTCAAGCATTTCGACTGTTTGGAGAGACCTACTCATTAAACAACCTTAAGTAAGCAGAAGCACAAAGTGACAAACGGCATTATAAAAAAGTGCATTGAGTATTCGAAAGACTAAAGAAATCCAGATTATTCTGGGTGCTAATCAGAAGTGTTTACATTTGATCCCCACATTTTGAAAGTTGAATTGTCATTTGTGCAGGAGGGTTTGTGTATTTTCCAGTAATACCTAACACGTTTACAGGTTTGTGCCCAAGTGTGCCCTCACTTTGTTCGCATTATGCAAACTTGATTAAAGCTTAAAGTTCATGCACAACTTAAAAGATACTGATTTGAATTTAATCGCAACATCGCCGCCTCCGAAACGATGATGAAATGTCGAACTCATGCCTCTTTTTAGTGTCTTTGGAAAGTGTGCAGATCAAATTAATAAATACTCGTCTTTTGTTGAATATTGAAATAAGAACCCTTGTTTAAGATACCAATACAACTCAAGTCGGCTTTTACACACTCAGCCTTTGTTTATAGAACACTGCAGCCACATCCTGCCAGGCTTCTGCCTCCATTGCTTTTAGTTCCTCTTTTGTGCTTTTCCATGCTTGGCTATCATCAATATCATATTTACGCTTGGCTGGCAATAAAGAATTGAGAACAATACAAAATACTAACCAAGTAATTCCTTTGGCTCTGTTTTTCTCTTCTTTTTCTGTTTGTTTGTGACGACTTCTTGTGTAACCAATATAGACAAACATCCTGCAGAGTGCGCAATACAAAACTAATGTATTTTTCAATATTTACTTGTTGTCGTCATCATTGATGCTATCGCCTTAAACTTGGCCTTGCGTCACGTTCCACTTTATTCGACCTGGTTTCATTTTTGTCTCCTGTTATGTTGTGTTAGTGTTGACGATTTGGGATATGTATTCTTAAGTTCGAAGAGTGGTACTGGCGAGAAATTTGGCAATGACGCATTGTGAACAGGTTTAGTCAGTAACACAAATTTCGACTAGTATTCACATTTTTGAGTAGGCATGTTAATGTTAAAATTTTAATGTTTATGATGAATTTTAATTGGAAAATTTTGAATTTTCTAGAAGATTTTAGTATATTTAATATACTAAAGCCATCACGAGTTTTCAATTTTAAATATACAAATTTCAATCAATATTTTTAACAATTGCGACAAACCGCCGTGGTTTTTATTCTAAAAAACGTCAAGAAACGTCGAAAGCAAAACACCAATAATGAAATATGAAAAAAAGAAGAAACAAAAGAATAAAATTATGTTATAACCTGCAATCTCATATTCTCCAAGGAAGCAATAAAATAATGTTTGAGCTTCTTTAGTCAATTTCTTTGTTGTGATTAACAAAAAATACATCCCAACAAACCAACTCGTATTGAAGAGCCAAGAAAGAGCTACACGACTAAGTAACTTCTTCAATATTGTTTTTAAAGCAGTTTTAAAAATAAATTATTTACAAGTCCAAAGTTGAATTTACCAGAAGTCAAGACTTGACTCGACTATGCTAAGCTTTTGTTTCAACTGAACTTGTCTGCTTTTAGACATTACAGCGACGCACATGTCATGAGAACACACTAAATATATGTAGCAAACAACTTTGAAGTTGTCTGAAGCTGAATTGAGCCGTGCAGAAAGAGGGCGGCGAGACTGTCGCTTTTATTTGGGATAATTGATTTATTGACTGCAGCATGCATTATTTAGTATTTGCTTGCGTGTGGGATACTTGTAGAATCATTTGCATTTTAGCAATATATTTTCTTCAAAAGAGCCTTTGATTGCAATGACACACAAATATATGTACTCAATTTATATGCTATTAGCTGGACCCGGCAAACTTTGTATTGCCGTCAAAAAATGTTAGTCGACTTTTTTTAATATTAATAAGATCATGTTGTGCGTTGTGCTATTTGCATGTTAATTTTGTTCTCGGTTATTTAACTTATTTTACGCTTTAAATTTCGATCCTACATAGTTATTGCTATAACAGCAAGTGTGTAAATATATTTTTTAGCTATGTATTACTTTATTTGGATTTTGCAAACAAAAGCTTTTGCGTAATTTATTAATTCTGTGTAAATTGTTTTTGCATTTTTGCATACACTGTTTTAATTATCATAAACATTTTGCGTGCTTTTGTTTTTGCAATATCCAACTGTTGTGTGCTAAGCTGTGACGTTGTTACTCTTTTTTAAATCTGTGTAATTTGTTATTGCATTTACGCATACACAGTTTTAATTGTTTTAAACATCTGGAGTACATGCTTTTGTTTTTGCATTACTCAATTGTTGTGTACTACGCTGTGAGTTTTTAACGTTACTCTAAACATCTTTTTGCGTTCTTTTGTGAATGGCAGAATCGCCGATATTATTGAGCAAAATATCGGCCTACGGTGGACGTGTCCGAACTGTCGGTCTGATGAGATTGATTTGCGAAAACCTATTACGCTTTTACGATCAGCTTACAATTTTCTGTCGAAAGACTTTCTAAGCTTGAATAAAAAATTCCAAGCTTATGATAAGTCTTTCGAGGATCTAAAATCCATCGATTTGTCGCCCAAGTGAAAACGGCGAAACTCGCCCAAATCACTCACTTCGTTGGCATTTTCGAATCCCTTCTACTCCTAACATACCCATACCCACACCTAATTTTACTACGCCCATGGCGCAGTTCGAACTAACAGTGCCTAGTAGAGCAGACGGTAGACGGTAGCTTCATTTCTTATGCATCTATCGTGCAGCATAAGCCAGATGACATTGCGTCTAGTCTGCGAGTCTCGAGAGGCCCTAAAATGTTTGTCGCTGTACCGCACTTAATGTCATTTTTTTTGTATAGGCTGGCCGAGGACACTACGGAAGCTGACGTAAAGCATTATATCTCTTCCAAACAGCCTTCGGTAACTAGCATAAATATTAACAAATTCAAATTTAACAGATCTATTTCATCATTCAAGATTTCAAGTTAGGTTCTACTTTTTGGCCTGCTGGTTGTGTTGTGCACGAATTTAACGCCAAAAAACGTGCTAACGCGGGTATCAGTGAAAAACTGCCTCATATTGTTCCTCCAATGAACACAACCACAAACAGCCTTTTTAATTTCTGTATTAAATATTTTGCCAACAATTAACGTATTCTCCATTCCCCTCATCTGTTAAATATATATTAAGAACATAAATACATATAAACAAAAATTAAATAAATAAATATCATTACATTTCACTTTCCAAGCAACTAATAACAACACTCAAATTATTTTCTATAAAATTTGTGTCTTTATATCTTTGTTTACGAAAACGAAAAACATCTGATTGAAAAGTGATGACTTGGTTAACAAAGTATTTTCATGATAAATTTTTAGTCATCGCAATTACTAAATTTTCAACGAAATTGTGAATTAGGCATTTACAATGACCGAAAAGCATCAAAAAAAGTCATCAAACACTTATGCTGAAAGCGCCCCTTCTAAATATGTCCGGTCGTCAAATAATAACGTGTATTCTGCTTCAAAAATACTGATTACGTTAAACTCAACCGTCTGCTTATTAATATTGACTGGTCCTATTTGTATTCCTGCGAACAAGCAACACAGTTTTTTTATAGAACTATCCAAACTTTGTATTCCTAGAGTTAAACCTAATTGCAAAATCCAGACACCACCGTGGTTTTCTCGTGATCTTATTCAATTACAAAACTTAAAAAATTTAATAGATCATTGATTATGCTACCTACGCAATATCTTGCTATAATTTTCAACACCTTAATAATCTTTGCTGCTCGTCATATGTTACCTGTGTCAAAGAGAACATAAAACGCGATCCTAAAAAATTCTTCAATTTCATTAATATTAAGCGCAGGGTGGAGTCATTTCCTACTTGTATGAAACTGAAAGGTGTTGAAGCTTGCAACGATGTAGAAATTTCGAATCTTTTTGCAACATTTTTTCAAAGCACATATACTAATTTTCGTAATAACTTCAATAATTACTATCCATATACTTTGAGTAATTTTAACCAATTTAGTATGCCGGTAATCGAATAAACTTAAAAGCCTTAAAACTAAATTTTTTACCGGGTCCGGATGGTGTACCTAGTTGTATTCTAAAGCTGTGTGCGAATGCTTTGCATTGACCAATCTGCAAACGTTTGACATTTCCTTGAATACCTCTATTTTACGTAGTATTTGGAAACAATGTTACATTAGTCCTATTCATAAAAAGGGTACTAAAGCTGATATTTCAAATTACAGAGGAATCGCTAAACTGTGTGCAATTCCGAAGTTATTTGAACATATTATTACCGATCAGATAATATCAGCATTTCGTTCTTCCTTTGTTGAGTACTTCTCAACATGGGTTTACTAAAAAGAGGTCAACTACTCCCAATTTATTAGAATTCACGTCACTAGTTAACCTTAGTTTTCTCAGCAACGCCAAATGGACGTTATTTACACTGACTTCAGTAAGGCCTTCGACAGTGTTTGTCATTCCTTACTTCTTCATAAACTGGATGCCTTTGGTATTCCACCCAACCTGGTCAGTTGTATTACTTCCTACCTAACGTCCAGAACTCAAAATATTTTGTTTAAAACAGTCACATCCGAGATTATTTGTGTAACCTCCGGTATCCTCCAGGGCAGTCACCTTGGTCCGTTGTTATTCAATATTTTTATAAACGATTTGCCAGTTGCCATTAAACATTCTCACGTGTTGATGTACGCTGACGATTTGAAACTATGCATGTCTATTTTATCTCCTGTCCATTTAAAGTTTCTTCAAGATGACCTCGACTCTTTATATCGTTGGGGCTCTATAAACTTTCTTTCACTTAATTGTGAAAAATGTAAGCTTATGTCTTTCTATCGTAAAAATGTAATTGTACATAATTCTGGTATCAACGATCAGTTACTAGAACGGGTTTCACAACTTAATGATCTGGGGGTATTGATGGCCCCAAAGCTGCATTTCGAATACCACATTTACTCAGCCGTCAATAAGGCTAAGGGGGTGTTAGGATACATTAAACGGTGGTCTAAGCAATTTAATGGTCCTTATAGACCTATCCTTAGTTAGACCTATTTTGGAATATGCAACTTGTGTATGGGACCCCCAGTTTAGAATTTATAGCGATCGCATTGAATCAGTACACAACTTACATCGTATGCACTGGTCAATGTTCACCTTCCATCCTATCGATGCCGCCTAAAGCTTGTCCAACTACGTACGTTGGCCAATCGTAGAACTACTCTCTACATAATTAATTGTTGGTAGTATCTGTTCTCCTTTTTTGGTTACTAGAGGTTATATTCCAATTTGTATCGGTTTCTGTAGCACTACTTACCACTATTACCATGTTTTACTCTGTACCTACGAATTCGTTATATATATATATATATATATATATATATATCTGTATACTTATAGATTTCGGGAAAACCTACAGGAAGGTTGTAAATCAATATAAAAAGTATGAAAAGTGTAAAATATTAAAAAATTGACCCCCCCCACACACAGAGTTACCTCAAACAAATTTTGATGAGATTTAAAAATATATGGTAACATATTCAACGTACGGAATCATCACGCGAGATCAACTCGCACTTGACTGTATTTTTTTCTTTTATTTTAATTTTTTCTCTTTCAGTATTTTAGCATAATTATAAAGTTCAACAAAAACACAGTAATTGATTTAAATGGACACGAAATCTAGTCCCATGTGCTGCCTATCAGCACACGCTCTCAACGACTTTAGCTACATGTGCAACAACGACTGCGTACTCGGTACTCGACTCATGCCGTGCAACATATGTCAGATAAATTTTATAATTGACACACTCAGGCGTATTTCATCGGCATCGCAGTGTATGTTTTCATATTGACGAGATTGAATAATCGTCTGATACTCCTAACTGTGCGTAGCTAATTACTGTAGACTTCTCTTTCGGTAACGTAAGTAAAATCGATTAAATGGAAAAATGCTAAACCAAATAAAATTTCAGATTTTGATTTATTGCCAAATCACTTAATCCCATTCAAAATATTTTTAATTTAGTACTCAGACTAAAAGAAAAATTCATGAAATTTATTTCGAAAAAATACTTGAGGCAACCGTAAATAGCAGTGGAAGTTTAATGTCGGCATGGTACTACGCACAGATCCATCACGCCCTGTCGGCACACGGTTACTGCAATAGAAAAAAAAAAAAACCCATTGTCGTTTGTGTGTAGTCAGAGTCACAGTCATCACAGTAGCGCGGTCAACTCTACGGTTTCATTTATCTGTGTCACTGCCAGTATCTCTTCAGGGGACAATGAGATATCTGCAAGTCATCTTCCTCAGTATTCTGCCCCATTGGGATTTTTGCCTTTTTGTACCTAATCCATTCAATATTTTTCATATTTCAAAAACGTACTTCACATAGGAATTTTGGCATGGAAGAGTCGTAAGGAATGACTGAATGAATGGTTGACGAATAGAGTGAGAGCGATGAATCTAACAGTGTGTGCCCAAGTAATGAAGTTATATAAGCAAAAAAAAAGTACTTCATGTTCTTAGACTCATTATTATTAATTTTTTTATGCTAGTAGTCTTGTTAATTTACTAATTCACTGTGGAACAAAGTGATGGCTTAAGAATATTACGTTTCATTATTATTAAATGACATAATCGCAAGTTACCAAGATAACTTTACCAAATAGGCAATTTTAAATTACGTGATATTTTCAGATATTTTTATTGTACTGCCTCAGCTTAGCGTCCACAAGTTTTGGTTGAGAATTGTTTTCTGCTTTTGATTACAGTGTTTAGAACATAATATTTTTTGGGCCGGATGCTTTCGTTAATACTTCAATCAGGACTTTGGGTGCCCATTCCGGAGCTTTTGTGACAGCACCTTAAGCAGAATGAATTATTTAAAAAAACATATGTGAATTGCGTTTACTGAACTGTCACTACCGCTCACGGTTTGTCTCTGCCAGGTCACTCAATGGCGTAGATCTATTTAAGTGAAGGCATTTGATAATCGGAATATCGGACTTGGAATTATTTGTTCTTTTGTTTGTTGCCAAGGTTCAGTCAACATTTTTCTTTCCTTGTTTATTAGTCTTGTTCTTCGAGAATTCACTAAAAATTACTCATGTCAGCAGTTGTGCCTCTCGGCTTATTGTGTTGGTTTTTCGTCGATGAGGTTAAAGAGGTCTTGCTTGAGTAGGCTGGCCAGAGCCGCTTATCAGCCGTGACTTCACTAAACACCTGTGACATACCAGAGACTGTGGTACAACTATTATATTCTTTTCTGGCATTTGCGAGTACTAAACATTACCCCTGGTATTCATTCCGTTGCTAGACATATTTGATAATTTCTGTATTATCACTGAATAAAAAGATTTACATCCGCCAGTCTTTTTAGGCTTAGAAAGTTAAAACTTAGCAGTAGTACGAGTACATTCTATAGTATATATCTGTCTATATCTAAGTACCTGTTCATTTGTCGGTAACATTTGCCTGCTGTTCCGTGTAGTGGGTTTTCGAATCTCCTTTTGACTTGCTATAGGGCTATAATGTAACATACTAAACGTAATAGGACATCACATCAGCAGCTTTAGATGTTTCCAATATACATTTTCGCTTAACGTCGGAAATACAGACGCGCTGAGAGGAGTATTAGTACAACCTCAATATGAAGTTATGGTTTATTTATATTTATTTATTCTTATTTATAAAATGGTGCAATTTTACAATACGCATTTTTTCAGATGAATTTTATTTTAATAATTAACCACCAAAAGAGAAAAATGCACTGGCGACGGTTGTTCTCAAGTTATTTAGTTTATAGATGGTTGCAATTCAATTAAGTTACCCTGAGTATTGAGTTTTTTTGCGGACATATCATTGGCACTTACGTCAAATCAAAACAAAGTTTGACTTGATATTTCGTATGTGTATGTGTATTGATTTTGATATAAGCATTTCGTTGTTGTTTTGAAACACAACACAAATAACAATCATTGTTTCAACAAAATTTCAAAAATCAAAATGTTTCACCAAAATTTTGGTCATCTGAACTGGGAAGTGAAAATACAAACTATTCGATTGACCGAAATGACTTTATCCACTTGAAATAAAATGTTCGTTTATTAATGAATTTATTATATTTTTATTTTTATTTTTTTCAATATAAATAATTTTTTATTGTTTTTCTGTTTGTTCTTTTTATTGTGCCCCACAACACCGCAACTAAGTTTTAGCGGCTTAATAAATTTTATATTCGATTTTATTTTCAAATGTTTGAACTCGTCTTTACATTAGAAATGTTACACCTTCTTAGGATTTACTTTGCCAAATATTATAGTTGACATTATAATTTGTACGCCACTCAGTCCAGTTCTTCAGTCAAACACCAATTGGCTATTAAACCAAATATGGTATTCATTTCAAAATAGCTAGGTTGTGAGCTTAAAGTTTTGCATATGTAACATGATAACGACAGTAGGGTTGAAATTTTGTTTAACGGGGAGATGATGGTGACAAGTGCAACTTTAAAATATGATGATGCATATAACTACTGGATGCACTGGCGACAAATGGTTTTTCCTTTGCCACTTCGTCGCCAATTTGCTTGTCCAATCTTTTTGCTGCCTGCCTTTCCTGACAGCACAGAATATGTTGTTAATTGTTTTTTTCGACTTTCAATGAACTATATAGACATTTTTGCACATCATTAGGAAAATATAGGAGACACTTTGGATGTCGAATGGTACTTAGTCCAAATAGAGTTGCGGTGTCTTAATCTACAACCACAAATTTTTATTGCACAGAAGCATATGAAAATTTGTTTGATAATTTTAGACTTCAGCCACACTTTTAAACACTGCCATCTGGCTAGCGGTCACTTCTATGGATGTAAAATAGTATAATGCCCTAAGTCTATGGTTTAGGTATTTAAAGCAAATGGGAAATTCTATTAACTGTATCAGCAATGTCTGTTTATCTGAGAATTCCTTCTTTGCTATATATTATCCATATAATATTTGCATGTCAAATGAAATGTGTGTGAATCACCGCATCTGCGTCCTGTGCGACAAGTGCACAGACCTGAAGAAAGGCGATCAAACGGCTACACAATATTGTAAAATTTGTAGTACACGTTAGATGGTCTCTATGCCGATTCTTGAAGACAAAGAATGTAACAAAAAGTCGTAGTTAAATCCTTAACAAGTATGTCGATTTGGCAACCATTTTAACTAAAATTTTTGCAATCAAATTTTTCATATTCAAATAGTTATCTAAAGTAACAGGAAGCTTCACGTAAATATTTTTGCACATGTTACAGGAAATAAATTATTAGAGCGACTAAAAAGCAGTTACAAAGGCATGCAAAACATAATTAAGTTAAATTAAAACTAAAAACTGGCATAGAATAGTGGCTTCTTTAATTGAAGATTCAGGGCAGGGAAATTCGTTAGTTATCTGTGAGCGGAAGTTACAACCGGAGAAACAAAATGTGTAAAAAGGTATTCGTGCAGATGTGCGCATAATTGACAGAATCGATATGTAACTTTCGCAATAAAATGCATGCATATTTACATAGGCAAACGGGATAGATAGACTTGCCGACGGACTCATGATATTGAAGCAGAGTGAATTAAAATTTGAAATGTTTATTTGCCCAAGGACCGTGAAAATATGTTGCGAAGCTACATGTGGCTAAAAATGGCAGACATGCTAATGACGCTGAATATAGAAAATATCAAGAGTTTGAACTGGACCATTTGTTGGAAGTAACAATTCAGACAATACACAGAAACATAGAGGGAGAATTCAAGGGTTACATAATTTAATAGGTTCTGCCTCCATATCAGCTTTTTCAGTTCAAGTAAAACTATGTTTTTTACTACAAGCTCAAAAACGACGTACATAGAAATCGACAGGGTAATAGCCTGGGAAAGAGCGCAGTACACGATATGCATGGATGTTCACTACGTGCAGCCAATAAATAAAACAGCAACAGAATAGAGAAGAAGAAGCCAGTCAGTATCAGACAACATAGACACTTTCGATTGAATACAAATGCACTTAGTCTCATACTCATACTGTGGCAGGCAGAAGTATGGCTGCTGCAATAGCTGCGCTTGTAAAAGCTAAATAAAGTCATCGCACACAAAAAGCAAACATTTTCTATACTAAAATGCCTAATATTATTTTATAGGAATTATGATTTCTCTTAAAATCAATCTGAGTGATGTCGAAAGCTTTGTTGGGTTATTTGCTAATTGTTTTTGCTACAGAAATTAATTGAGCTTAGAATATGGTAATTTGAAATGATATTCAAGACAATTTCCATTAGTATTTCCTTATGAATATTTGTTTGTGTATCTACTTTAAATAAGAAAGTAAGTAGTATTTTCTAAAAGACACGCACAAATTGATGCATTCAACTACCATTTGCCTGAAGAGAATATATTGTGGCTGCATATTTGTGTGTAGGTGTATGATATGAAACTTGAAATTGCGTATGAGAAATGCAACACCTGCATAACGTTCAATAAATAAATAGCGAATATACTTGCGAGGCATAATTTTTGCTAAGCCGCTACCAACCACTGTTAAAAAGATGTAGTAAGTAGAAGAAGTATCAATAGCAACAGGACTTAAAGAAGTAGGAGAGCAAATTTTCAAATAGTTCAGTTTAATCTACCATACAAAAACAGCTGCTCTTGCCTCATAAATTTTGCATATAATTTTCTGGTAGTATGGATACACTTCTATCCTTGAAGACATTCATTGCATTTGTCTCAAATTTATTACGTAGTACACAACATAAACATGGACATAAACGCTGTCATTAATATAAACATGAAGTATTCATTACCAATTTGAAAATTGTTGAAATTTTGTAGTTAACTTCACTTAAGTACCACGACAAAGTAATGTGTTTATGGAAAAATAGTATTAATAGAATAGTATAAAATGTATACAATGAAAGGAAATGCAACAAAAGTCTTATAAATTAGAAAGGCTTCTCAAAGGAGCTTAAGGTAAAAATTCACCTTCAAAGGGTGAATGTTGTACATAAAAAGAGTGTTGCAATTAGTGAAATCATTATTATTTGCGTTATATTGATTTAATTAAATGTATTTTATTTATTTTTCGAATCTTAATTTTTTCACAGATATATATGTGGGGAAAGAAGAGAGAATGACGACATCACCAACGACGGCAACGATCGGACGAAGACGGCGAACGACGGCGAAGACGGCAACGACGGCAACGATGACGAAGACGGCAACGACGGCGAAGACGGCAACGACGGCGAAGACGGCAACGACGGCGAAGACGACAACGAACGCAACTTCGGGCATTCGAGTAGAAGCGCGTATTCACGACGGACGCAAAACGACGAGAAACGACGTAGAAGCTGATTTGTTTAAAACATTATACTTAACTTGTAATCTTTCCTAGACCTAAATCCTACATATATGTGGATTCTATATTTACCATAGCAATGCCCATGTCTAGCTTGTGTCTAGGGCTTTCTTTAATAATATTGTCACAACCAATTCAGCAAGGAAACTTAACTGCATGCATCGATCGCTCTTAATCGACTCTTTTGCTATAAGTAATCGGTTATTTCATCTAAATTAGTTTTGGAAATTTGTATTATATTGGGTCATATAAAAAGTCTCTGCGATTTTGTGGTACATTTCCGGATCCGGAACGGAACATAGCAAATCACTCCTGGGTCCGGTTCGCTCACAGCATTCTCACCGTAAACTGCACAGATTTTTCGGCATATTTTTGCTCTTTTTTATAGTAAAAAACCATCACATAGCTTATTACTTCAGAAATTTCACTCATATTCAAATCAGTATAACTTTAAACAAGAGCAACGAATTACACAGCTGTCTTCACAAAAAATGTAACCTGAAATGTCAGCTTTCAAACACATATTTGTTTGCCAGAATCAAATTAGTGTTGCTAGATTTATAGGCAGCAACACCAGCTAGTGGCAAAAACCGTGAAGACTTTTTATATGACCTCTTATTTGTTTAAGTTTCCGATTTTCGTCGAAATCCTTCTCCTATTCAGGGTTATCCCGGCCAGGCAGTCAATGGTATTCATAATCGCCAAGAAATGTATACGGCAGAAGTATTAATTCAGACAGTTTACAATGTTGAAATTTGGAATACTATTTTTACTTCGATAGGAAATTTTATTTGAACTAAGCGCACAAGCACCTACAGTTCAATACGATTGCCACTCGACCGCACGAGTCAAAAAGTTAACGGCACTGATGCGTAGTAATCTAGGGAAAGGAAAAACTCTTGAAAAGTTCTGTTTGAAGCTGGAATAAAAGTGTACTTTTGTACACAAGCTTGTTGTAACATCTTTGTGTGAGTTTGTTGTGTGGACTTCGCCAGCTCATTGGACTTTTCTCTACTTAAGTCGTGAAGGCTTATTTTAGTTTCCTCTACTTTGATATTTAAGCCATTGCCAATCACTGACTTAGGTACCTCAAAAAGATTATACGAGCGGAACTTCAAAAGCACTTGCTTGCTTCTATGTACATGTTCAAGATACCGCCCCCACAAACCTACTTTATCTGACTCTTCGATTGCCATTGTACTTATAATGCACTTATTGCACTAGAGACAACTACAGCCTCATGGGAGGCAGCCTCAATTGTTTTTTTGCCTTTAACATTTCTATGCTACTAACATTAAAACATTGTCTGCCACTCAGATGTGCAACCATCCCAGCAATTGTTTACCAACAGTTTGTTTTAAACGACTTGTTGAAAAGAAGGAGAAAAGCTTTTGCAACACGCTCAGTCACAGGAAGAGTCAAAAGTGTAATTCTCTCTTTCTGTCTCCTGTTATTTGGTCTTTCTACCATTTCACTTTGCAGTTATTTATGAATTTTATAAATAAATAAGTGCTTAAGCAGACTCGGATGAAATATTTTGGTGAACAGAGCGCTTGTACTTGGAATGGAAAAAAATGTAGGGTGTGACTATAATGGAACACGGCCAATTTACGTAGATACGTCTACGTAACGGGTAATATTATCGGTGTGCGTGGTATGCCCATATTTGTACCTACATACAACATCTATCATAATAGATTTTGAATACACACGAAATAAGCGCGCGTTATTTTGACCCACGCAGTTACCGACGAGGACAGCAAAATAGTAAAGAACAACAACAAACAGAAAATGTCCCATTAATGGTTATTGAAATCGACACGGTAATGCTTCCCCACCGCTGTCAGCGAAGCGAGCAAAATCATCACTTAACCTAACGAATTCTTTAATCCTTCACCTACCGCGTGGTGTAGAGCTCATTGCCTCGGAATTCGTTTATGTCATCGATGTCTTTTTGATAGCCCAGTTATATTTTCAAGTATTCTCTACTATTAGATTGTAATATTTCTATAAATAGTTTATGTGCTAGTTTTATGATTGCCTGGTTGATATGGTATAAACAATTTACAACGCGGAAAATTATTGCCTTCCTTTTTTGCCTCAGGCGTGTCACAAAAAGGCAGTGCGAAAGATAATGGATGGCCCATGTTTCGTCCGAAACTAGACACTGCAAAGACACCTCATGGAGGTAATTAACTCCTACAGCAATCGCTACGGAGGTATAGCTTCTAACGTATAGCTTCTGACGTATTCCAACCCTCTGGCGCCCGCAGTCACCCGTTACCCAACAAGACGAAGACTGAAGAAGTTACACTTTTACAACCCCTTTTGAAGAAAATAACGGCATTATTCTTAGAATTATTCAAATATGCTATACAGTTTAGTGCGTTTAATTTTAATTGCTGTCATTATAAAAACAAATTAAAATAAAATAAAAATCGTTTTTGCTCAATTAAAATTGATGTTCCTGAATATTCGACAATAATATGGTACAAGGCGCGGTATTTATTATTTCTCTGAACACAGAATTACAAGCTCAGTGGTCCTCGTATCTTATTGCTAATGCAATAATCGAAAAGAAGTCAAAAGATACCACAAAGCCAAAGAGTATCAAACATTTTATAATCTTTGACAAATCGTTCATCTGTCGTTGATCATAATGCTGTTGTTTGACAATTTATTTCTGAGCTGTCTCTAACCACCAACCAGCAATACAAATCTCTTTCATCGCGTTGCATTTTTATCGTGTTTGATTTCTGAAGTAGCGGCTTGGTCTTATTCACAGATGTCCAATATTTACTTGCAAAGCAATGCTTTGAAAATATGTTGCCCATTTTCAACTAAAGTTCTTACTGATGATAAAATCGTTAACATTCCAATACGGTCATCTGCGCTTAAGTATAGTATTCTGTTTGCATAGGTTTGCGTTCCCGATAATTTAAAATTTCCTTCATTTCCTCTATGTCGGATCTACTACTATAAATTCAAAACTGTGCAGAATTCTTCATTTGTCGTCCTATGATTAGGCAGTTTAAAAGCTTAAGTTTCCATAAAATATAAACAATTTAACACTGCAAAAAAAGGGGAACAAAGTCAATGCCTTACCTACGCTCTCAGTCGAAAATTAAACATTATCTAGTCCCATTAAGGCAAATAGGCGGCAAGCTGAATTAGTTGTGTTGCCTGCCTACAACAAGAATGTTGTGAATTCTTGTCTGCCTATCTGCTACGTTTAGTTATGTGCTAGTATAGTGAAGTGTTATATTTTTTTTTCCTATCTCTTCGTTTTCCTGTGTTGGTTATGCTTCGTAATTCTTTTAAAATCACTTTTTTCGTGCTTATTGAGGTGAACTTCCATCGGAACCACTGATACAAACTCTCACGCATTTTCAGATTCATTGCATTAAACTTAACCAACTTAACGTTCTCTCTATATTTTGTCATCAAAGTAAAATTGTTGATTTGAATCACGCGACATGCATCAAACAACTTGGCTTGTTACCTATACATCTTATTTTTCTTTTTCTGTTTCTACTTGTCGTACCATTTGGCTGACTCATTTTATGCTGTTAATATTTCAAGCGTGTTGTACCTGTTTTTATTTAAATATTTTCGTGCTCACGTTTATATGCAAATTTTCACCTTTTTCCTACACGCGATTTTCTTTTCATTTTGATGTCTAAATACTCGACACTCTTTGTTTATTAAATTAATACAAAAGTTAGTTTTGCTATATGGTTTGTTTAGGTGTGGAAAATATGCGAGGTAAAGTGAAAAATCTATCACGCAAACAATAAAAAATTATTTTACACATAAAAGGCGTTTTCATTTTTATGAAGTAAGTAATAGCGAAGTTGTAAACTAAACTGACATTATTCAAAACATGTTATTTTAATTTTGTAAAAAAATAATAATGAGTTCAAAATTGTTAATATTGTTCGACATCAATTGAGTATAATATTGATGATTTTTTCTTCATGATAATGCATAATTATACAAAGCAAAAGCGGTTAACAGCGGATTCTACCGCTGCCTCTTGTTTTCTTTTAATCACCATTTGTTGATTTGAAAAATGGACTTTATCTCGGTATGGCTCAAAAAATGTAGATAAAATATGCAAAATGTGTAGCTATAGGCAAACTCTTTTTTCATCTTCCAAAAAAAAAAATGTGTTTGCACGCAGTCATTTTTTTCTTCTTTTTTCACTGCGTACTTTTGTGTGTGATTGAAAAGATAATGCTCATACTTAATACCGAATATGTTTCCGCTTTAAATTAAAAATAAATAAGGGTTGTATTTTACACACCCAGAAATATGTATGTATATATATATTTTTGTAATCATTCGGTTCGATTCAGTCGTACATATACAAACACATTCAAAATGCAGGAAACTGTTTTTCCTGTTAGTCAGTAGTAGTTGCATCAGCAGCTGGACTTGTCATATCGCATCGCTATAGCAAAGAGTGGTAACAGCTTGGCGAAAATTCGATTCAATGATATCGCAGCCTTTAAAACAAACGATAGCAACAACAAATACAAACCATTTTAACAAAAGTCTTTAGCTTTGTATAAGAATTCAGAGTTTCAAATTCCTTTAAAAATCAGTTGCGAAAGTGAATATTCAGGATTGGATTTAAATGATTAATTATGTAAAAAGGGCGATTTATTATATAATTCAATGACACTTTAATAAGATGACGCTATGATTGAGACATATAAATAAGGTATTTTTGACTGAAGATTAGAAATATTACTTTACTTACTTTAGTTAATTTTTGAGGAAAGTATACAGTGAGAAAGTAGTACATTACACTTTCTGGTTTCTTTTTATTTTTGTTTTGTCAATCTTATTTTGCTTTGCTTTTGATTTGCACAGCCAATTATAAACATTCAGATTACTTCCATCAGCTTAACTCCATCACATGCGTACGCTACAGAATTAGCAAAGATTATTAGCGTAGCTTGTATTAGCCTTCGATAGAAATATAAATAATAATACAAATATTGTTTGCTTTTGTATAAATCATTGCAATTTCGTTTGCTTGTTCTTTATTATCTGTAACGTTTATAACATTGGGAGTCCAATATTCAAATCTCCTTTATTTTATACTCGTATTTTATACTAACAGGACATCGGCGCGTTGCTGCCTTCTGCGCTCTGTCTGCTGCTGCGATTTTTTTTCTTCCAATGTTTGACTTTTTGGGTGGCATTTCGTCTTCTTTATTTTCTTTATTTTTATTTTCATTCGAATATTTGAACATTTCGACTTTGTACAGTTTGATCAGCACTGCCGGCAAACTCAATTCTCAGATGCTGCTGTTTTTGTGTTTTATTTGTATCTATACAGTTTGTGAAGTGAATTCAACGATTTTCTCTCACCAAACTTCACAATTACCTTCTTAAGGCTATTATATAGATTCCCTGAAAATTTCATCAAAATCGGTCCAGCGCACTATGGGAAATTTGACCGATTTTGATACCGAAAACCCACTTTTCGAAGGTGATCAAAATAATGTATCTCCACAGTCATTCTATTAGAAATACATTCAAGCATACCAGAAATGCTGATTAAATGCAGCACTGTCCAAATAATAGCCTCCAAACACAATTTTTTTGACAGAGGAAAAGTACTTATAAAAGTGCCTTTTTATGAGTGATTTGCAAGTGATTAAAACTTACGAAAAAAATAGTATTCTATTGGTCTTTTTGTAATAGAATCTTTTAATTATAGTTCTTTGCAATGGTGTGTTAATATGAGGCATCTTTAAAAAACAGCTTTGTAACTGAAACTCATTTTTGTAAAGAGCTACAAAATTTTCTTAGCACTTCTTAGCTGTGCCGTTATTTTTTATTTTTTATCTAATCAATTCTTATTTCGATGCACTTTATCGCAATGTGCGCTTTTGTGCGCTTTCCCGCAATTTCATTTATTAGAACTTAACCTCACTTTTAGCAATGCGGACTTGTTTGCTGTTTTAAAACGGGTTCAAACAGAAGCATTGATGATTTGTATTTGGACAAAAAAAGCAAACAATTTTGTTTTAATTTGTCGTTGAGATGGCAGAAATGTAAAAGAAAACTGGAGCAGTTTGAAAAAAAAAATTGCTGCCGGCTTGATGGAAAAACAATCTTACGTGTTAAAAACGACCTGCATTGCCATATATGTTAAAGACTGCTAGAAGTCGAAGGAAACAAGCTGGAAATATTTCAATTTCTCAGAGATATAAGGTGCGTTTATTGCTTCAAGCAGTAAGCATAGCTGCTTGTAACCGAAGACAAGTTGATCTAGTAGCGGTGCTTAAGTTACTGATAATATATCCGAAAAATGCAAAAATGATCCGCAAAATAGTGTCAGAACCATTTCAAAAGCCTAAGTGCTTCTAACAATCGCTTTACAAAAGGGCAATATGGTGCTGTAAGAGTGGATTGTAAAAACCAAAAATTCAACAGTTTCCCTATTAATACAGAAATTCAACGAGCTTATAAGCAAAAATATTATCTTGTTTACACAGCATCAATTATCAACCCCGGCCCTTGTTTGAAGATGGTGCGATAAGCTTGATTACATCTTCCAGTCCATACAATATAACGAACTGCTTTAAAAAACAAAGCTTTTCTTGAATATAGACTATTGAATTATGTAAAATGTTATTCCTGAAGGGTATGCTATACATCTTTATTGAGATTTTCTGCCAAAAAAAAAAAAATTATAAAACTTTTTGACCTGTGTTTTCTATGGCCGGGGTTGGGTGCCACGTCCACTTTTTTCCAGAACATTGTCTAGTTGTATGTAGAAGCTAACGCAAAAAACCGTACCGAAAAATCTTACTTTGTCTTTGAGTTTTCAATTTATTACACAAAAAGCGGTCAAATTACCCATAGTGCAGCGGTTTCGGCGTCCATAACGGATAAACATACAAACATACAGGCAAACAGACAACCAGCCAAACATACTTCCAATTTTATATAGCTGGGCAAACACAATTTTTGATTTAGCTTAGCAGGTTTCCTTTTTCAATGATCTTACTCAGTAAACTCGAAATTTATTTGTGCATTCGCATATAAAATTATATTATACTCGTATAATGATGTATACTTTTTGTTTGTCAACTGCAAGGAGAATGGGAGAGTAAAAAAAACTAAAAGATTACGTTGTGTTGCTGCATCTGTTCATTCTGCATGTAGCATCAAATAATGTCGTAGGAATCACTTTCTCGGAACAAGTTCCATATCGTTATTTCGATAAATTATGGCTTATGGAGTATACAATAAGTCCAGAACGGCAAAACTATAACTAATCATTATTTTATTGCACAGGCTAAATTGGCTGATTAAACCAGGTCAGCTTCTTGAATTTTTGGCGAGAGTTCGAAATTTGACTAAAAGTAGGTCTCTGCACCAGGTAAGTGTAAAAAACAATACTCAGGTAGCACTCTGAATGTACTTGAGGTATAAATTAACAAGTGGTCGTATAACGCGTTGTACATAGTTAAGGCTGTATACAACTTTTTTCCTAGTTTTTAATTAGCTTCATTTCAAAGCTTCCCGAACATGGAATTGGTTTCCGGTACAGGATATGAAATATCTTATAGCCTGTCCCTTCGACTTCGTAAGAAATATTTTAAATGTGTTTTCATACTTATTGCATTGTATGTCTTCTTCTTCCTGGTTTCCTTTTCACACGCAAATTTTTACAAAATCATTTTAATTGCAATTTGTTGTATTCCAAATTTGCAATTTAGTGCCTACATAAAAAACGCCTCAACAATAATAATGCCAAATATATATAAGATTATTCTCAGAACAATGTGCCATGGCGTATTGTTGGACGTGCCAACAATTTTTAATTTTTCGGTTGCATTTTCAGTTATCCTTTAAACAAATTCCAATTGCATTTGTGCTTAAATTAACAGTACCGGTGAGAGCAAACCACAGTAAAGCAAACCAAAGCAAGTCGCGTGGAAGTCAAGCCAATCCAAACCAAACTATGTTACGTGAACATATTCACGAATTTAAATTCGCAGGCCTTTGCCGTTTGGAATGCAACGCATTTCTCTCACTCGACATACAGCAATTAACGGAACTGTGTGTTGAACTCACCTCAGTATATGTATTTTTAACCCAGTAACTTTTTTTAAGTCTGGTCAATCTTAATTTGCTTGAAATTCCTTTTCGGTTGCATTGTATTGTTTTCATACTTTTTTTTTATTTTTCACTTTGTTGTCAGTCCATAGTAATTAAATTCTTTGTGCGAAAATAAAATTTCGGTTTTTCTGGGTCTTATGCCTTTAATTATTGTTCTTGTTGATGATAATAATGGGTTACAGTTAATCAACAACCGTCTCAATTTCATCATTGGTTATGCTCCATTTTATATTTTCCTCTACATTATTAGCATGAGTTGACTTCACCTGACACGTCGCTTTACTTGCTTTCACGTTGATGTCCATGTTCCGTCTTGCTTGTTGCTTCTTATCATTATTGTTATTATAATATATTTGTCAAAATTATTTACGCTCTCCACTGCATTGTTCTAGTTACGATTAGTCGAGGATAGTCAAGTGAAGGCGAGCCACCTCGAGAAGTGTCATAATATTTAACCTTGGTATTTCCTCACTCTCGCAGTAAAGGGCCAAATATACGCTTTAAATATTTGATCAAATCGTTGTTGTTGTAATTTGATGCGTAGCCTACATACTCAACAAACTACGTTTGTTAAATTCCGATTTTATTTATGTATTATTATTTTATTTATCTTATCGGCACAAATTATCCACACATGTCCCTTCTCAGCTTCAAATTTGACGAGAATGAGAAAAAGGCACAACAGACGCTTCAAATGATTTGACCATTTTGGATGATTTTATATATTAAAAAAATTTGATTTGTATCAAACGTTTGATCATTTGTAAAAACAGCACCACAGACACATCAAATTGAGTACATTTTCCTTTTTTAGTGTACATTTGATCAAATATTTGAAGCGTATATTTGGCCCTTAACGAACTAAATTTTTCTTTTTTTTACATAATCTTAGCAAGTCTGAACACACACACTGATCTCATACCGCGGGGCCAATTGAATTGATCAAAATTCATAGAAGATTGGGCTCAGCTGGTCTTATTACTACTTTCTTTGGTCAGTATGCAACACCAAAGCTAATGTCTACGTTTAACATGGCTACAGACAAAACATCATCAGTCGTTTACAATTGAGCATACAAAATTTAAACTACAGCTAAGAATTAACTAAGAGTTATTACTATTAGAAAGAAGGCAAGTAAGAAAGTACTATTTACCTAAGTCGTTCAGGTGGACAATACAATCAAATGGATTAACGAAATCAGATCAAGTGTCTATTCCGCAGTGTACAGAACAAAAACAGCTTTAAGACCAAACATAACCAAGGATTGTATAAAGTGTTAGAATTACTTTAACTGCTCTTTTTTTTATAGTTATAGTGCATAACACATTTGTAGGATTGAAAATAATGCAGTGTAAAAAAAAAATAAATTGTAGACTAAATTAAAAATGATGCTAATTGCGCCGAAAAGGCAATGACATAGAAGGCTGATGCGTGCAACTGGCTGATTAATTGTAACGAGCTTCTGCTGCTTTAAAAACGAGGGGCATTTTCAGTCCAGAAGGCTGTGTTTGTTGGTGACATCGGCGTTGTTCTTAGAGTTTACGCATGATTTAGCATTGAGGCATCTTTTATTTTCACTGGTGTGTTCTTCTCCTGAACAGTTGATGGAGCATAACTTGTTGCTTTTGCATACCGATGCTGGGTGTGCGAATCAAAGACAGTTTTTTCATTATTTTCCTTAATTTCGGAGACATTCTGTGATTTTAATTCTTCTAGAGTTTCATCTTCGGGTATGTTGCGTAGATCGGAAAATACCCCTGTAGAAAAGTTTAATGCTTTATGTTCGTAAACAGTGATTGGAATAATTCCGGAACCCTTTGCATTTAAGAGCTTCATAGCTTGGGTTCACACTCAAGTCTTTGTTTTTGCGAGTAGTGTCTGCTCTTCTTTTTTTGCACAACTTCACCTCTCCGTCACACGTGTCTACCAGTTTTTTTATAATGAACGGTGAAACTTTTTCGAATTTGTCGTTATCGGTTGTTGTAATTATTATATATTTTGATTTGTTGCTAATATTATATGGTGGAGAGAAAAGTTTGTTTATGTCGGGTGGTTTAGCCATTGTGGTTGGATTTGGTCTATCGCCCAGAGGTACTGTTGCAACGGTACGGTGTTTGTTGCTTGTTTGTTACTTGTTGTTGCACTAGCACTAGTTTTTATTTTATTTTGAACTCTTATTTGTTTTTCTTTAAATTATTATTTTTTAAAATTCTATTTCTCTTTTCTGTTTTGTCATAAACTGGTTTGTGATCAAGCGGTCGCACGTCTTATCATCAAGAAGTTAAAAGTGAATCTGATTTTAAAAATTAGTTAAACAACTTCTTCTTTTTCTTAGCTTTCACAGTCCGGTGTGGACCATAGCTTCATCAACAATTTTCCTCCATTCCGCTCTATCTCTAGTCAGAGCTCTGCACTCTCCAACACTCCATGCCCACGTTTTCTTCCTCCAATTGAGCGCATTATAAAAGCCTTTTTTGGCATTCTGTCTGCTGACATCCTCATCACGTGACCAATCCACCAGTTAAACAACTGCAATGGCGGCGCATACTCACGAAGCGAAACATTTGACCCTCAAGCAAACTTTCGAGTGGTCGCCTTTGTAGAGACATTCTTAATAGCTAAGAGACACTAAACTCGAGGTAATAGTGAAAAAAAAAAATGTTTTTAAATTTCAGAAAGGGTAAATAATATTCTTCTGAATAATCTATATCTACACTTCTATACTAATTACTTAATTACTAATAATAATTAAAAATAATAATAACAATATTATAAAGAAGGAGTGTTTGTTTGGATGTTAGGACTAATCTTCAAAAGTACTTATCCGATTTTAAAATTCTTTCACAGCTAGATTGCTATATTTGGTTTTTTCAAAGGAAAATATGTTTTTTCTTAGTATTAGGTTTTTGCAAAACCACTGCACTTAAATATTTATACAAGTACACTGTTTATTCGAATGCATCTACTTAGTTCATAGTTTCAGCTCCTTCCTATTCAAACGTATATACACAATTAAGTTCGTTTATTTTTGGCCGCTGCGCACATGAGTGCACTTCAAGTTGAGCAATAGCGTTGCCACTGGCACAAACAACCGTGTGGTGACGATGTTGCCTGACATTGCTATGCATTGCCCTGGAATGTGGGCTATGGAAAATATAATACAGACGCTACCGGCGCGGCAACTTTGCTCTGTAATTATGCAATTGAAATGGGTGCGCTTCAGATAAACTTGAGTTGAGAAAAAGTAATTAAAAAAATTGTAATGTCTATTTTTCATTTGAGTCCACATAGTCGTTGAATGTGGAATCTAACCACCATCATCATCATAATGAATATATTCATACATAGGTAACTATACAGAAAGCTCGCCCACATGCAAATCTTATTTAGTTGTGTGCGCAAATCGTAATTATATTTTTTCGATTGTTGTTTAAATAGTCATAATTTTAATTAGTACCAATTAGAGTGAAACCTTTTTGTTTGTGTTGGATCGGGTCTTTAATCAAAAATTTGAACAACTGTTCAATGTTCTTTGTAATATTTGTTCAGCTAAATAGCTTTTTATTAATTATATTATCTCATCATGCATCAGTGGTTTTTCTCTTCTTCTCGTCTCTGTTCCATTTATTCCGCACATTCACTCTCTTCACTTCTTACCTATGTAAGACAAGATACATTACCATGAAAAGAAAGAGACTGACGTAAAATAAGTGGATTTTAGCTGAATGTGTAAAGAGTTCCAAAGTTCTTTAAAGATTTGTACTATTAAGGATAATTATATTCAGAAGTGCCTCGGTAGCCTAGCGGTAGTGCACTATGACTGCTGTACCCAGACTTCGCGGTTCGAGCTTCGAACCCCATTGAAGACAGATGGAAATTGATGGTACGCTTAGTTATAATAAGTATTCGCTACTTAAAGTTTCGTGCAATGAATGTGTCTTTAAGCTTCTTGGTCGATCAGTCATTTTTTTGACCAAAGCAGTAATAATACAATGTAATACAAAATCAAAGTCTCTTCCTGTTAAAATGGAGAGCTATATAGAGCAACAAAATACTTATAAATTAGTCTACTTAATGCATTTTGGGTAATTAGTGTGATTCTTTGATGTTGCTTTATCATAGTAAATGATGACCTTGCTAGATTCATGTTAGATTTGGATAATACTGTAACGTTCCCCTACTACCAGATTATTCTTTACAATCTCTTCGGAATGTGGCTAGAATGCTTAGAATGCTACCACCCACAAATGCAACTACACATAAAAAAAACTTCCGGGGTCTTGCTGAGTAGCGTTCTCCTCATAATTATTACTGTACTGCTAGCCAACTCCTGAGAACCTTTCATTCAGACGAACATTAACTTCAATTGAAAAAAAAAGCAATAGCCAACCTACAAAGTGAAAATCACCAAATGCAAAAAAGAACGATCACAACGCACCGAACTTTAACTAGAAATGCGAAAATTGACAAAATCGCGTGATGTCAAAATACCTATGCCGTTATAAAATTCACTCCCAGTCTGCATTTTTCTCCTCAGAATAACCGCCCCTGTGCACTCTATCTAAAAAATTCACATTAGTTGAATAGATATGTTGTCGTTAACTAATTTGTTGCCACCAAAAATGACTCACTTGAAAGATTGTTTGAAAGTTGACAAAGTGGGTGGTTGAATACTGAAACAGCGGCTCCCTATTGTTCTGCGTTCAGCCTTTCATTAGCGCACAAGCCGCAGAATATAAATACACACAGATATAGTAAATGAACACTAAGCAAGTTTTCATACAAGTTAACAATTTTGAGGAAAGCTAATGCTACATTTAGCCAAAAAAATGTTGTGGTCCTCCTTTGGGTGAATTGGGTGAATATCAATATACATTACCGAATCATATCTACATCATTCTTCCAAAGACGAACAAAGCCGAATAAACAATTTCACCCATAACTTATGGAATTGTGTTTTCTGTAGTCAGTAGTAACTCCACCTGGCATTTAAGCCCGACTAGTATGTTTTCAACAACATCATTAGTCTTGAGGAACCGCGCTCATCATGAGTCGTTTGTCGTGCAAGATGTGAAGTAGATCGATTTTTAAGCAGCCCAAGCTATTTTGTTACCTCATAGTTAAGCTCCTCATGATGCCTTCTTATACATTCTCACATTTCTGTAAGAAATCTTTAATCTCAAATGTTTCATCAAGAAAAGCTTTTGGATGGGTTTTCAAGAAGTTTTGCAGAAGAACAACAGTACATAGATGTCGCTAGCCCTAATTATTTCAATAATATGATTTGACATATATTTGACATATAATAATATGTTCTACTGTCATTAACCTTTAAAAACAATACGTGTTATTTTATTGAAATAACAGCTATGTGAATATGGCAAGTTTCGTGCCCGAAAAAGAGCATTTGCGGCATGCAATGCTTTTCCTATTTAATCAAAACAA
Organism: Cacoxenus indagator; assembly: GCA_035041755.1. Classification (NCBI taxonomy): domain Eukaryota; kingdom Metazoa; phylum Arthropoda; class Insecta; order Diptera; family Drosophilidae; genus Cacoxenus; species Cacoxenus indagator. The sequence goes on from JAWNKX010001061.1 coordinate 126,214, forward strand.
AGAGGCAATTGAAAGACCTCGTTGGAAAGCATGTTCTTTTTTTTTCATAATTAAATTATAACATTTAACGCAGTAAACTGCATAACACATTTGTTTGATTAAAAAAAATAATGACGTGAAAAAAAAAATGAGACATACTAAATTAAAAACGATGTAAATTGCGCGGAAAAGGCAATGATATAGAAGGCTGTATCCTTCTTAGAGGGAGATCATGCGGGTGTAGCCTCTTCAGTCTACGCCTTGTTGAGATACGGGTGAGGGAGGAAGCTAGCGGATTTGGATGCGACAAAAGTCTGTAGTGATAGCGGCAGCTGTGAGAATTAATCACCTCCATAACAGTTGGCAGGGCAAGATCCCTATGCAGCGTGGAGTTGCGGACGTACCAAGGGGCGCCCCTAAATCTTCTGATAGACTTGCTCTGGCACGCCTGCACTCTTCTAATGTTGTAGGCAGCAGTAGTGCCCCAAATTTGTATGGCGTAACGCCAAGCAGATGCCACTACTTGCAGATAGATGAGCCTTTTATTAGTTAAAGATAACTTATTCGATGGGTGGAGGAGCCACTCCAGTTTCTTGAGCTTTTGGTAGCAGCGCGCTGTAACTACCTTAATGTGTGCACGCCAGGTAAGATGCTTATCCAGGATCAAACCGAGATACCGGATTTGCTCCATTTGCGGAATAATGCTTGTGTTGTAAGTCACAACCGGAAAGACACCCTGCCTTAATTTGAAGGTGCAGTGAGCTGATTTCTCAGAGTTTATGGCTATATTCCAGCGCCTGGCCCATGAGTGGAATCTATCCAGGTAGCTGGACAATTTATCCGCAACTTCGTTCAGAGAGGCAGATTTGTATATAACTGCCGTATCGTCCGCGTAAGTAGCAATAATCGAATGTTCATCTCTAGTTGTAGGCATATCAGAGGTTTATAAGGCGTACAGGACCGGAGCTAAGACACTCCCCTGCGGGACACCGGCTCTCATGTGCCTGAAGGTGGAAATTTTGTCTCTTACCGCCACAGAGAAGGTTCGTCGTTGAAGAAAGCTTCGCATTAGTACAAACTGTTTGCCAGGCAGGAGTAATTTTAATTTATGCAGAAGTCCATCGATCCATACCCTATCGAATGCTTGTTTGACGTCTAAGAAGACTTTTAAGATTTCAAAATTATTGTTAGGCTTTGTGTTGTCTACAAAGTGATTCAATAAATAAATTTAAATTTCAAAATAAAAAATAAATAAAAACTATTATTGACAAAGCACACAAGAAAATGCTGTCCAAGTAGGAAACATAAATCAAAAACTAAGGAGATGTAGACGATTATGGCTGCATGAAAAAACCCTCATGATAGTTTCCTAGAATTTCGTATGAATTTGTTTTTTTTTTAATACATTTTTGTTGTTTAACGGCTGAAAACGAATACCTCGATCTTTTCGTCCATAGTTTTGAATATATAATTCTCATATATCTACAAACACCGATATATACGAGTGCAGCAGAAAAAAATGAAGATCTCTAGGTAGATGAATTGGTACAATGCCACTTTCACAACTTTTTGAATATTAAACACTGATATTTTACTGTGCATTTTAACAATCCCAACTAGCAGCCTCGCTCCTCTTTTCCAGAACGTCAAAAGAAACCGATAAGGTAAATTTTTCATATATGACGCCCAAGATTTGGGTATTGAAGTGCAGAGTGTATGGTCTGGCACTCCTGATTAAAAGAGCATTGGCCATACCTCGATGTGAGTTCAAATACGCTGATAAGTTTGTTTGACAGCTTTTAGAGAGGCGTTTCTGCCAATCACTCTGTGTTCAGTCTACGCGAGAACAAACGAGCAACTAACAACAGAAGAGCAGAGGAACAGGTGAAATGGGAGCTTTCTTGTTCAAGCCATACTAAACTTTGGCACAACAGCTGACAGCGCTCCTACTTTTGTCTCAATCCTACTTTACACCCTTCCGTTATTCTATGATTTTTTTCTATTGGTCTGGAATTGGCGCCAGAAATCATTAGACACAGTTTATTATAACCTCAAAAAGGCCACAGCAAGACAGAAATCGTACAAAAATATAAACGTGATTATAATTTGATTATTAAGAGAAGTATCGAAGTTCCTTTAATTGTGGTCGCGGGTGGTAGACGGACAGCAATAATGACCAAAACTGCAGTATCGGATATGTGGAACCCTTCAAGCCACCTCCGCAGATCAACTGAAGGCCGCATCATATTTCTAGCAGTTTCGGGCTCCGCCAACGTGGAACGCAGACTTAGTCAACACACTCTGTTTATATTTATACTGTACAGTTATTAAGACTAGCCCTAAAATTTTAATTTTCTGATATTCAAAAGCAAATAATTTTATATGTAAATATAAATTGAAGATGGATGTCGCCAATCTATGGTCTTTTATAAATAAGTACGTGTCGGCGATCTATCGGCATTTAATCGAGGTCCAATAAAGACAGTTATAATTTTATTTCTCCTTGTATGCATACAAATGAACATGAGACAGACTTAAAATTCATGCCGAAAGTGGAAACAGAAAGAATAAAATTCCCATCGAAGTCACACCTTCGACCACAGTAAATATAAACAAGCAAGCAAAATTAAGTTTCCTGCTAGGTATTAAGAATTTCGGTTACAAACAGATAAATGTTGTGCCTTTGGATGTTTTCAAGTGCATAAACAGCATGAATTTCACACATTAACACACAATTTGCGGGAAATAAATATTTTTTTTAAATTTTTTACTCTTTACTCGTGAAATTTGCAGGTGGTTGTAAGCTTGCGGCCTTATGATCCAAAATAAAGGGAAGATGCGTTGTTGGGAAAGGATGTGGTGCGACTAAAAGAGTTTACTACATTGTGACTATCACAAACGGTAAAGTAACAGAATGAAAGCAAGCAAGTGGATAGACAGGCAGGCACTAAAAATGTCAAAACCCCTTTGCATACAATTACAGCGGAAGAAAGTGACACTGTTTGAGTTGAGGTGGTTTGCTAGTTTGGTGGTGATAGACTGCAAAGTAGTAACTGACATTTTTAAGACGTCATTGTCAATATAGTATTGCACATCAGTGGCGACAGTGGCAGTATCATAAATGGCAGTCTACGTTGCATTCAAGCGTCACGTTCAATTTGAATGTAATAAAACTCGGTAACTGGCGTTTGTAATTTCCACACAATTGGTATAACATTTTATTATTTAGAAATCAATTGTGGTAATTAAAATTAGCCGATTGTAGAGTTTAATTGAAAGCCAGAACATGTAAATGCATATGTTGTGCAAAATGGTTTTTAGAATTTCATGCAGATTTTCATTTCGTACAAAGCAAAGATGTCATGTCGACACTGGTAGTAATGAAAGAATCCAAGATATGGTATTAGAAAATATAAAAGTCTTAAATGTGTATTATTTGTTAACAGTAAGTGATGACAATAATGACATTTTGCCTCTAGTGGGTCAAGCAGCATACTTTCAATAAGCGAATAAGCCGGGCACCATATAAATTATATAATTATATATTATATAATATATTTGTATGTATATTATGTGTATCTGAATAGTTCGATTTTAACAACTAGAAAAGTGTTCACAATGTCCATTTTGGAAATATTAAATTCGTCTAATGCTGCGTCTTGAATGATGCAACCTGTGCGCATTTTTGCGTTTCCTCAAAGGAATATGACTTTAACTTTTATTCAATTGTTGCACGTATGTCATGTGAGCAGGGCAAGCAAGCAGTGAAGCATGATTAACGCAGACGAATAAGAATGTCGCCTGTGATAGAGGGTGTTTTGAATGTTACCAATGGTTACCAAGTGCTTTTGTTTGGAATTGAGGCGGCTGTAAAACTGTATCACATTGACTATTACCTGAGTTAGTACACAGTTGTCTACATGTTTTTTATTTTCTTCTGTTTTCCAGTGTAAGGTTTACGTATGTAAGAGACAATCAGCAACAATAACAACAAGTATTGTTTATTCAGTATTGCATGTTGCAGATGCGATTTTGCCATTTTCTCTTACAACAACTGTACACAACAACTGTACAGTTGACTGTGACGTTTGTCAGTTATTGCGTTGCATTTCTCTTATTTAAAGATTCAAAAGCAACAACTGAAAAATGCTAAAGGACTTCAACGTTTACTAAAGAAGAAACACAGTTTGAATTTTTGATATAAATGTGGTTGATTTTTGTGTGGGCCTTAGATGGATGATAGCGAATTTGATATCGTGGGTGTTTGTGCCATTTGACTTTGTCGTGTATAGTTTAATATGCACAACGCATACAACTTCCCTAGGCAAGCACAGCAGTTAAGTTACTGTCACAGTTGGACACGCTACAAGCGCACATTTATTTATTTCTTCGTGTCATTCCTTGCACGGAACAGCAGTCTAAATTAAATTTAATGTTGTGTAAATTAGCTGCAAATGCAATTTTCAAAACTTGCATTAATTTTTTGTAACTTTGTATTCTTAAATTTTTTCTTTGTTTCTTAACCATTTTTGTGTTAATTATTATTTAATTTGTTTCTACTGATGTTTTCTGGTACATTGAATGCTCTTTGTGATAAATGCATTTGAAATGAGAATGAGAAAATAGGGGGAAAATATTGTGTTGTTTATTCTCTTGACTGCTCATTTCTGATGCGTCTTACTCCGTTTTGCTTTGGTGGTATTCTGTGCACTCTATCTATAAAATTCATATTAGTTGAATAGATAGAAGCTTTTGTCATTTTTGTTATTCTCGCGCACATGGAAATCTTCACTATTAAAAAAAGCTGTTTTTCGTAATAGTCCAAAAAATACCATACCACAGGGGAGAGTATGGTATTTTTTATGCTTTTTCTTCACAATGGACGCCAATCAAATGTAATATTTTGTATTATATTTAGATTATATTTCATTAAAAAGTAAAATACAAAAGGTTTTATAAATTATTTAGTAAATAATTTAGAGAACGCACAACGTATGAGCAGCTGCACTGTTTGTGGCAACCTTGACAAAGGCCATTGTAAAGAAACTGAACAAACAATAAAAAATGTTAAATGTAATTTTCGAAAGAATTTTATTTGTAAAAACTTTAATCGAGATTCGCTATATATATTCTCCTGATCGATGTAGTCTCTCTGTATACAATATCTATATATATTTTGGTATGACCCATATGTGTAGAAATATAAAGTCGCCAAGAATCGAAACTCAAATGGAATTTTTGAGTTTCCATTATCCCGCGGCTTTAATTGTTCTATTAATAGGTGGCACAATATTTTAGTGAGTCGATAGTTTCTCTCAAAAACATTGGCCGATATTGAAAAAGGATCACTATTATCACATAATTATTTTAAAACACTTCTATTGTAAAAATTTTTATCATCTTCCAAAAATTTTGCTAAAAGGCAGCAAAACACGTTGTTATCCATTTCAGCAGTGTGTTAATAGTGTGCGAAATATTTTGACATCACCTGATGAGGAGGTGTTACAAAACCGGTAACAGATAGAGTACAGAGTTTTTCTAAATGAGCAAAATCTCTCAAAAAATCCCATAAAAATGTTTTATCGCTTACTGTCTATCAAAATCTATCAAAATATATCTATTCATTTGATAGAGTGCACAGAATTGGGCGGTTAGTTTTGTAATCGAATTAAGAAAATTCGTTACTTTTGCCAATGAATGAAGTTGTTAAATTTACTTTACATTAGGTTTGGCAAAGTTGGCAAGAAGAATTTCTGGAACTGTTTATGAAAGGAAATAGACTAGCGCTAATTCTTCTGTGGAATAATCTGTTTTATTCACTCTTATTTTCTGCCGCTTTCAAAGTATCTTCCTCTAAACTGTAGCAAAGGTTGTATTTAACACAGCACAAAATATAACGTATGTTTAAGCACGGAAAATTAAAAATTATTGCATTTTTAATACAGTTTGGCGGCCGCGTCGCTTGAAATGGACAAACAGCTAACAAATCACAGCACTCTACTTGAGTGTCAGGTTTATCAATTTGTTTCTTATGGTCAACAAAAGTGGATCCATACAGACACAACCACGGGACCATGTTTAAGCTATAAACATGCATTGTGGGCGACCAAGAACTCTAGGTGCACACGCAATCGCTTTTTAATATACACTTCACTTACGGCTGTGACCGAAGCAACACTTTCATAAATGAAGACAACAACCACGGGAGAATTGATGGTGTCGTGCGATTTAACCCTTACGCCAAATTTATATGTATGTTCGACTTTCTTATTATTAGTTAATTAATTTCCTTAAAAAAATGTGCATCCCATTTTTTATAGATTTTTTCAATAGGTTTCGTGTTCGCTTTTACAAATTATTTTCTTACCCTTGCCATTTAACATGATTTTAACATCGAACGAAACCAAATTGATTTTTGACAATTTGCAAACCGATATTTTAGGTTTTTTATTCTCTTTGATAGCCTCGCCGCATTTTATGAAAGAAATCAATTATTTGTTAAAAAACGATTAACTTAGATTTTCGGTTTCGGTTTCCCTCTTCTCTATCCTAACTAGATAAATTTTAATTTCTTACTTAGGTTGACGACTGGGAAACTTTTCAACAAAGTTACTACAAACCAACCTCTTTTCTCCACCTTACCTCCGACTAAAGCAACCTTAAACACCACAATCGTGTGACTATTCAAAAAGCTCAGTTAGCATCAACGCCTTTTTAAATTTTTAAAAAATTTTTATTCCTATTCTAACTACTCTTGCTTAAGTTATATTGTACATATTTGGCACTGAAAAGTACACAATAATTTCTTTCGTACGCCGTTTTGCCATTCTAGGCTTACTGTCTGCCAATTGCTTTAATGTATCTTTATATATTTCCTTACTAACTGCACATAAAATACATTTTACGACTGCTTAATGCAGCTAAACAATTGTGATTTTCCTTGCTTCTGAACTCTTCGTTGCCGCTATGACTTTTTCTTACACAAAATTCCTACAGTTTACTGCAAGTATGTGTTTTTGGTTTGTCCCTAGCGCTCGGGGTTTATTCCATAGTCCAAGTTTCCAAAACTAATACTAAAAAAAAAAATTAATTCACAAAAAGACGCCCTCGACGAAAGCGACAATTCGCTTTGTACACAAATTGCTTGCCACCATACTTGCCCTTTGCTATTATTTTCATCACTTCGCTATGGCTTCGAGTAACCCTGATCAAGCAGTGCGTATACGAAATAAATAATTGCTATAGATTTGTAGGTGTCACGAATCCGGGTCGATGCGACTTTTGTGTTTTGTTGGTTCAAGAGGTGTACAAGAGCGCAACGCACTGTTGCCGACGACGACTATCGCAACAATGATTTGTTATTGGATTGTAGGAGTCCAAAAATCCCCCTATAGTAGTCGCTTTCAATTAATTGTTGTATATATTGGTCATTCTTTGTATTCTCCTCTTTCTTTTACACGTATGCAGCACTTCAAGAACTGATGTGTGTGTGACCATCAGAAGTGGCGCTCTTCTGTACAAAGTTTGTTGTACTCCAAATAGAACTGTTTTTCTTACCAGAGAGAATTTGTATAACATAGCAAGAAACAAATATTCGTTTTAACCTTTAACACTTCAACGCTTCTTTTTCCTACCATAATAAAGGCCTTTTGACGCCACAAACAATTTACTTTTTCTGGTAATTGTCGAGTGACGCGTATCAAGGCGTTCATTCTTCGTCCATTGTGATTTGTTTATTTGCATCAGATAGAACGCACTTGAAATGTACGATAAAACAGTTTAAATAAATTAGTCGTTGTGTCAGTGGCTGTTGCGCCAATGGACTGCCATCACCATCAATCAGTAGTAGTTCTTGCTGTCATCGCAGTTGTATTTGAGTCTTTGTGAGGTGTATTGGTTTTGTATTTCGTATGTACATACATATAAATAAATATATGTATGATCTGGTGTCCTCCGTGCCCTAGTAACCAACGGACAGATTTAATATCTTAGCCATTGGACATTGTGATAGCTCTTGCAAAAACATCTACCCCAAGTCGTTCAGGTAAGTTAATTCGTAAATTTATTAGTGCCGGTATTAAAAAGAGATCATTAAACTACGAGTTTGTTTCGCTGTTATATTTCTGACAGTGATAAAGGTGGATTTTGGTAATATATATAACATATAATACATTCATGACTTAACGACCCATATTTTTCTCTACGAAAAATTTTTAAGGGCAGAGTGAAAGAGTCAAATAAATTAAACTGTACAATTTTTAGATTTGATTTGTTTGAATCGTCCTTTTCTCTTATTGTTTCTTCTTTATGACCCTTGGTTACCATTTTTATTTCCTTTCAACGTTACATTTAAAAAGGAGTAAAACCTCGACAATTTTGCAAAATCGACTACGAATGATGTTTCAACACAAGTGACATATGAAAATTTATACCGACTCGGTATTACCCAGTACTTTGCATTTGTTAAGGTTTGCAATCAGTTTCAGTACTGGTCGAGTGTGAATTTAAATTCCAGGCTCACCAAACAGTTGCGAGTCATGCAACCTAACCAGGAGTCACTCGAATTGTCGTGTTGACGGACTAGGGCTCAGATGCACATAAAGCCTTTGTGATAAAGTAAAGCACAGTTGCCGACGACACATGACAAGTCATCATCCAAAACTACAAAATTGAGAGCATCAAGGATAGACGCACACGTTCTCCATCTCAACTGCTTAGCGTACTTGAAGCTTATGGCAAAGCAGTTATAACAATGTCAAGTGAGGGCATACGTACTCACAACAACTGTCGGTTGGTGGTGACATGGCTGATGGTGACTCTGATTTTACAAGGGTACATAGTAATTTACCTGTATTTCATACCTCTTTGACTGTATTATACAATATTTTTCCCTTTAGTGCAGTGCACAGAAAATCATTTAAAAACAAAAATATACTTAGGAAATTCTATGGCTGCATAGCTGAGAATTTTTTAACACCTGAGTGCATACTCTGAATATCTACACAAGTCAAAACTTATTTTTAACTTCAAGCGAGTACAAAGTAGATTTACTTATTATAACAACGTTGTTTCTCATTTCTACTCAGTGTATAATATTGAGAGTATTGAACAATTGTAATCAAAAACATTTCAGCTCTGTCATTTCCTCTTTTGTGTTCGCACCAAAGGATATGCATGACGGTTTTCAAGTGCTTTTAATACAGCAGCAATGTATTGAACTCAAATTTCAAGGCGATAGTCATTAAAGTCGACCGGACTCCACATAGGTTTGTGTCGCTAGTTTAGGTCCGCATGTTTATGGCTTTGACAATCATAAGCGTAATTACTCAATATAAATTCGACAGCAGTTCGAATGAACAAGGACACCAAACACTCCTACTTTAACCAAGCGAATATCCTTTGTCTGCGTAGGACTAAAAATTTGGAGCATAACTGAATTTCATCAAAATTGACTCGCTTCTGTTTCAGACAGGCCAACTTCTATTTTTATTTTTTATTTGAGGTCACTAAAAGCTGCCATAAATCCATTTTAATTCTAGCTCAAATCCTTCTATAAATAAAAATCGCTGAAACAGAAATATATTTTTGGTGTTGTTGTTGTTGCTGTTGTTTAGTTTATGATGCTGCAAAAATATTTGCGAGTAGAATACTGAGCTGCCACTAATGCCTCTCGTGGTCTGCCGGGTTCTCATACTGAAATAAATGTATTTCAATAAAGGTATTTGGACGTCAGTGTTAGACTCGGCGTTGTCCTATCTGCCGTTTTTGTTTTTATTCGTTTCGAAAAAGGATTAACAGCATTTATTTTTTGTTTTGTAATTCTTTAATAACTGATACTTGCACTAAACTGACGCCTATGCCACATATGCGAAGAGGAATTCGCTATGACTTTACAGAGCATACAAATCTATTCGCAGAAGTAAGACACGCAAAATAAAAACAGAAATCTCTGTAGAAATTTTTGTGATAAATAAATAAATGTCTATGGGATTTTAAATAGTTACTTATTAAGGCTAATAAGACTTAAATTGCAGCTATTTATTACAATAATAATATTATAAGCTATATAACATATATAATGTGGAACTTATTGTGTATAAGTCTCAATAGCTTTTTAGCATTAATTAATAAATTTTTAATTTAAAATATTAAATATGCGGGTCTGCAAAAGGTCCGTGTTCTAACAAAAACTATTTTGACGCTGATAAATATCGTGCAGTCTGTTGTTGGATGGCTTCAACGTAGCCCATTTAAAGTGTGCTGGGCTGACTGGACGGGATCACGACAGGCTTTATGGCAGGAAGCCAGCCTGTGGTCTTGTCCTGACTGCTATAAGCGTCAATCTGACTTTTCGGGTATGTACCGTCGGGTACGTGACCAATTTTTAAAAACTAAAAAGCTAAACACAAATATTTAGTGCATTTGAAGCTTCGACTAATCTTTTAGAGAAATACGATTTTGATAATCCCTTGCTTCCCCTTCCCATAACCAAGAGCGATATATCCCTCCCTTGATAAACTTTAAATTTCAGCATTAAAAAACTGTATTCTGTGAAAACAACTACACCAAGGGCATTAGTTGTTGTAATTGCTTTTTACGTGCTTGTTTATAAAAATGTGTGTAAATGTGTGTGTACTATATGTAAATAAACAAATTTTTGATAGTAAAGAATAGTGTCTCAACAACAAAGCGTCGATTTTGCAAGTTGTTTGCTTTGTTATGTCTGTGATCACTGATATTTGTGGTAAATAGTAAACAGTATGATTTCGTGCAAAAAGACTCGTGAGTGCTAAGCACACACTTTTGTTTTGTAACAATATATTTTTATAAAAATATCGTTATTAATAAAACTTCGATATACCGATGAAACAAAAACTATACTAATAATATTCTAAAGAGGAAGTGTTTGTTTGGATGTTTAGGCTAATCTTCTAAAGTACTTATCCGATTTGAAAAATTCTATCACTATCAATTTCTTAGGATTAAGTTTTTGCAGAACCAGTGCAAGACCAAACACAAAAGTTTCGTACGTTTTTTCGTTGTTTCTGCTTTGCTTCTTGTTCATTTTTGTGTTTGTGTTTGTGAGTTCTTTGCAAAAAGAGTGTGAGCAGATATTTGCGGAGACAGTGAGTGCACTCTTATGAATACAGTGAGAGAGCACAAGCATTAAAGCCGGGTCTAACTATAATAAAATAAAGCAAGCGGCAAGCGCGGAAGTTAGTCGAGATATGACCACAATATGTTAGGTGTACAAATAACTTTTGAGAAATTTACAAAAGTTGTCATAACTAAGGTTAAATTGCATCGGACGATCTGGCCACTCCATTCATGTTAAGGTGCATCCTCTCCCGTCAAAAATCCGTATGCGTCATTTTGCTGAGCGTAAACAAAGACATTTCTTTGTGTTTTAACCATGTCCACCTTTGTGCCAACAAAAAGCGATTTGCGAAATAAAGCTTCAAAGTCGCTAAAAAAACCCTTTACTTTTATTGGACACCTAATAGAGTCGTCCTTTGGTTAATTTTCTTTCTTTTTTGGACAGCTTCGTATTTTATTGCCTTTGGTTTTTTTGTTTCTCAGCTTCGTTTTGTATTTTATTTGCTAAGTGACTTCGGCAGGTTAGAACAAAAAATATGCCTTCTCTTCTTTTTATTTTTCTTTGTCAGCTTCGTTTTGTATTGAACAAGATTCCGCCCGCAACTTCGCTCGAGGGTATGTAAAAAACTACCGGATAACACTCGGACTTTTATTCCGATTAAAGAATCCCGTGGTATAATTTTTAATGTTGGGCTATAGCAGTCGAGCGAATTGCAATTGCAAGAAGACTAATGTTCTTGCAATTTGTTCATCATCTCCAATTACCATATATTTAATTAAATACCCAACGAATTCATAAATACCTCCGCCACAACACCACCACTTTTTTGCACTATTGTTTTTCGCATTTTCGTCACTTGTGTTTTTTTTTTTATAAAACTTTGTACTTGATCAGTAGTTTGCACTGGGAGCAAATTCTCTGTCATTTTTTACTGCTTCAATTTTTGGATCATTTAATTTTTTTAATGTTTGTGAATCAAATAACGGCTTAAATAAACCCTTTTGGGAATTTTTTAGAAGCCCACATATGCGCACACAAGCTTTAGATACAGATTTTTGAAAATACAAAAAAAAAATGACACACCATAAAAAAAAAGTTTAAAGAGGATTAAACCAACCCAATTCGAAGAAAAGAACAAAATAACGATGGATTTGATATTTTGTATGTGTATTGGTTTCGATTTTATAGTTGTTGTTATTGCTTTTGTTTGAAAATTAGTTGTAGTTTGGAAGCACAACACAAGTGGCAAACATTTAGCGAAATGTTGCATAGAACCATTTGAACCACCTGAATTTGCAATTGTATATTCAGAAAACTGAAGCGCCCTTATGAAAGCGTAGCCGAAAGCTGCTATAGCCACCAACGAAAACGTTGATAAAATATTTCAAATGAAACTTTGCCATCGCCCTTTGAAAACTTTATTTTTAATTTTTTCGATGAAAAAAAAATGTATACAACGGCAAAATTCATCAGGTTTCCCGGTGTTTCTTTTCCACACTTGCAAATCAATTTTTACCATTTGCGTTTAGTTTGTTTGTGTCTGATGGAATTACGTACTGTTGTTTGATTGCAATCGGCAAAACTGGCAACTCGATTTTTGAAAAGGGCAACACTTGAAAGAATTTCCGATTGGATTTTTTTTTAAATTAGTCGAATTGCCGTTATTGAAATCCGCAATTTGTATTACACTTTTTCCATCGATTTGTTCTTCATTTAATAACAATTTCGCTTAACTTTTGATCCTAGCCAATATTCGTTTTGTAACTGATTTCCAAAATATTTCAACAAGTGAAACAATTGTGATGCTATTTGGGTTCATTTTTTTATTACAGCAGTTAAATGTGATGTATGATTTGGAAGCGTCAACTACTGATCCGCACTCTCACAGGATATTTATGGCCAGCAACTCAGGCAAGGCGACGTTTTTTGGCAAAAATGCTAGGATGAAAGTTTCGGGGTGTAGATTGGTAATAAATGCAATTAAATCGTTTAGCTTCTGACTGAATGAAATATTTTTCATATTCTCCTTATGCTGATGATGACGAAGAGCAATGGCGAAATATCGTTGGCGCTTTCAGTCTTAATCGCCAAATTACCAGCGAAGGTGCCTTAACCTGTCCAGTTTATTCCGCTCTATGCTGGTAATCGTTGACATAACATAATTACAATATTTTGTTGCACATATAAATGTGCCCCAAAAATCTATAGAAACTTACACCCTCAGTCACAAAAAACTAGTAAGAGCCCGCATTAGCAGCATTCATACACATTCAGAAAGCTGTGTTTCGTTTTTGTAAAAGTTTGTTTAACAAATAATAATACACTAATTTGTTTTATGCTTATTTTTTTACTTCTTTGCTCCTTGAAAAATATGTTTATACTTGTCACAATTTCTGTTGTTATTGTTGTTTACTTTTGCCGTTTTCTGCTCCTACTTTCCTTCTTGGTGGTTTTTGGCAAGCACAACAAATACAGTAATTTCTTGCATAATACCCTTTGACAGGATACACTTTCGCTACGTTTCAACAAGCACTCTCATTGCCAATGTGGTCATATTCGTGTGTGTATGGCGCTTTTCAACATGTTATCAAATACATTCTTGGTTGTTTTTTTTTTGTTTTTCTTTTTATAGTGGTTATTTTTGGTTTTTATTGTTATGGCATGGCGTGCACTCTTCTTAAACATGGCACGTGGGTAGACTTGCCCGCTACATGTGAGCTTACATTTTATATAATGCGTGCATGTGTAACAAACAATTTGCTCCCTTATTTATTTATTTTTTTTTTTTTTGAGCGCCAGTTGATTTAGAAAAATAACTTAAACGTCAAGAAAATTGTTTGTGTTACCAGTCGTATTATGCTTTCTATGCGCTTTTGTTCGAATTTTGTTTTGCTTGGCTTTATTTTTCTATTCACGCTGTCAACACCGCTTCTGCTGGCAATTCCATTGGAGTCGTAATTGCTAGCCATTTTAAGCTTACCAGAAATAACTGCACCAGTTTCTCGATTAGTGTATAATATGCCTGTCTCTCTGTGTGGATGTCGGATAACTTTTATCATGTTAATAAAGTGTCTTCCACGCGTCAAGAATAAATAAAGGCATGTCACAGTTCACCATTACTGATAGCCCATGCAAAATTTTTTTCGTTCTATGACCTTTAATCGCTGTTAATTATTAAGTGCCGGCAGTCACAGTATCTCACAAAATAGTAAAACTGGATAGTAACTTTTTGTATGAATTTGAAGATACCTCAATGGCATCAAACCTAACCAAAACAACAACGAATGTAATATATTTTTGTTTAATTTGGAGTCTGCTACCAAAGTTTCTGAAAAAGCGTAAAAGAAAGGTTATCTTAGTAACAATAACGAACAAAATCTATAAAATATGCTCAAGTATTTCGACACCTCCGGATAATCTTAAACAAAAATATTTGCGTTTCTTCTAGGTTTCTTGGGCTTAGTGCGACTCGTTGCGTGGTTCCTTTAAGAGCCCTACTTCGAGGGGTCGGCTGCTGGCAATATTCCTACAACACGTGCTTTGCATAACAAGAATAAAATGATAACGCTAATTGGCATGCTTCGAAATATTGATATTTTTTATAGTACTTTTGTAACTTAGCATGCATTTGAATGCAAAACATATCAATTAGAAAAAGGCGACAAAAAATGGTTCAAGTAATGAGAAGAAGAACTTTCAACGATCGACTACTTTTTCCATAGTTGGGAGCGCATATAAATCATTTACTGGCACACACTCGATGCCTTCAAAGCCAAGATAAGCCCAATAAAGAAGATATACATCTATATATTCAAATACATTACTTCAGGTGAAAATATTCATTAAACATACCTATTTTTCCATTTCTAATTTAAAAAGACTTTCTCGACTACGAGAGTAGTCTTAAGCATTAACAAAATCGCAGTAGTGTGTCATTATAGGAGGAAACAATGAGCAGTACAAGGGTTACAAAAACATATAAGCTCTGGTTAACAGTTTCAAAACTTTTGTCTAAAGTGTGAAAGTTTAACAGTACCTAATGTCTTTACTCATTTCATTTCCTTTATACATTTACTTTTTTTTTGTGTGAATTAGATAAATGAAAATATTTTTCAATTTCTCATGAATGCCAAGCGTTGATTTATTTTTAATGTTCCTTGCTCTTACTCGATTTCATGTCCATTTATTATTTTAATCCGCAATGCACAATAAATAAATGTCTGAACATCAATTGAAACGACACATTGAGAGTTCAGTTCTCAATTTTGATAAAATACTAGCATATGCCCGGCGTGCTCGGAAGTAGTATAAAATGAATATGAACATACGACACGTGAAAACTTCCTTATTCGCCGGCAAAATCTGATGAGGCTATCGTTTGTTTCTTTTAGGGTTCATTCTCTCGGCTTCTTCTTTTTTTGTAATTGATTGTATATATGAATGCTCCATATTTAATATAAAGCTATAGTTCATATAAAATAATGAACTGTTTTTTTTATTTCAATTCTTTTTATTTTATAATAAATAACAAATTGGTTTATGTTACAAAGCTTTGATTGATACACAAGTTCTTAGACTTCCCATAAATCCCCCTCCATGAGAAGATCCATGCATGTACCAAATGTCATGGTGTTAGGCTAAGCGGTGTCGGAGTCTATAGGCTGCGAAAATATAGAGAGACAGACAGATAACAGACAGAAAGACAGACAAACATTTGTTATATATGAATAGCCAGTTTTCTGTATTCAGTTTTTATCTTTAGACCTTAGCCATCATCAGCATTAACCGCGTCAGTATTCAAGACATTTTCGAAAAGCTTTAGGAAGAGAATAAAAGAAGAATGTTTCATAGTAATGAAACATACATCTCGCAGCAGTTTCATGAGTACCACGCTTCAATTTTCTCTGCTCTTGCATTCGATGATAAGCCTTCAATCGGCATGACAACTTTGCTTGCAACTTGCATTGTGAACTCGCGAAACAACGCCATCATCAACAATGCTGTCAGCGAAAGCCACCCGCACTTCCGCTTGGCCAATTTGAAGCTTGATGCAGAAATCGGAACTTGGAGAGCAAAGCAACAACACTACTGACTTCTACGTTATTAAAAATGCTAGCGTTGGGTTTGGCTTAGACTTGGCATTTAGCCAAAATTTACTATGTCACTCAGGTGGCATAAAATGCAAAATATCCTGTACGCCATATCTTATTGTGTGTTTGTATCTTTCAACCATTCTCCTTTTTTCGTACCCTCACTACTACGTAGAACACACAATTCAAAGCTTATTGTTTACACTGCCACAAAAGGCAAGAGTATAGGTTACGTGTGAGTGACAGTCGTCACAAAATTTATCGTAAGTGTAGTTCATTATTCAAATATTATTTTGGAATGCTGCAGTTAAACTTATATATGTGATGAATGTAGGCTTCGGTTTTGGTAGGATGTTCTTTAATGAGGTTTGAATTATTTTTTAAAATATTTCATTAGAATGTTAATGATGTATTTCTTTTGACAGTTACTTCAATGATTTTTGTGAACCATTAATCATTAATAAATTTAAAAAAAAAAATACTTAGCGCTTCACTTCATTTTACTTTTTAAACTCAACACACACATGTGCAAATACATATAATGGCACGAGCCGGCACGAAGCGCTGCCGCTTAATTGGACAACAATAAACCAAACAAATTTTAAAATACATATGTAAATGAAATATGAAATTTTAACCCCTTAAGAACACTTAAATGTAATTTACTTAAACATTTCAACACTTTTTACTAACTTTATTCACATTTTTAAAAAATTCAGTTTTTATACTCCTGACGAATCGCCGATTCCATAAAGTATATACACACAGCCAATAAAGTTTGCGTTCACCTATGAATTTTTGTTATTCAAAGAAAAAATACTATGTAAACATGTAATTCCAACGAAATATTTTGTATTCATTACTTCTTCATATTCTTAACTTTAAATGATAAAAACAAAAATCTTTATTTTTTTTTGCTTTCGTGATAACGGGATCTAAGTGTAGTAACAAAGAAAAATAGGGCCAAAAAATTCTGCGTTCGCTTTGTTTATGTTGATAGTACCATTACTTTTCATGAAATTTTTCTTCTTTTTGCTCACATTCTATTAAATATTATTATAATTGAGGGCATAAACGGCTTATTTCTGCATTTTATTTCAAAATATTAATATTGGAAACCAAAGGAAAAGAAATTAGTGTATCAGAAAGAAAAATAATCGTTACATTGTGGAAATATGGACAAAGTTCCCGAAAAATTGGTCAAACTATTGGAAGAAGGTATTCCTCCGTCCATCGAGTGGTAAGCAATCTCAAAGAAACCGGGATTTTGACATCGAAGCCGCGGTCTGGCAGACCAAACATATTAACAGTTCGGGAAGAACGCAAACTATTAAACATTATAAAAATTAACCTTCGAATTTCGTCAACAAAAATTGTTAAAAACGTAAAGGAAACTTTCCATAAAAGAATTTGTGCCGAAACAGTTAGAAAAACTTTTCATAAAGCTGGATACCATGGTAGAGTAGCTCGGAGGAAACCATACATTTCACTTGTAAACAGACGAAAGAGCATTGAATTCGCCTATAACTATATAAATAAGACTCCGGAGTTCTGGAAACAAGTTATTTTCTCAGATGTAAGCAAATTTTGTATTTTCGGAATTAAAGGTCGTCAAATTGTTTGGCGCAAATCAGGAACAGCTCTTGAGAAACAAAATCTTGTTGGTATAGGCAAACACGGCGGTGGTGGCATTATGGTGTGGGGTTGCATGGAGGCTGGTGGTGTGGGACAGCTCGAATTTATTGAATCGACAATGAACGAATGGGGTTATTTAAACATATTAAAAAATAATTGGAAACAAAGTGCACAGAATCTTGGCACTCGACTTGGAATCTATCCTGGACGTTTTGGTTCCAACAAGATAACGATCCGAAGCACACTGCAGAAATTGTTCGACTTTGGCTTTTGCCAAAGCAACTTAAAACTCCTCCCCAATCCCCCGATCATAATCCTATTGAGCGTCATTGGGATCTATTAGAGAAAATAATCCGTCAGCATGTGATAACAAGTAAAGAGGCGTTGCGAAGTGTTATGCAGACAGAATGGACAAAGATTACAACAGAGGAAACAGAGAAATTAGTAAATTCAATGCCAAACAGATTGAGTGAACATTGATTTAAAACAACATGGCTGCCCAACAAAATATTGAATTTAGCATTTGTTTATTATTTCTAATGTTTTTATAACGCATTTTAAAACTGAACGCAGACTTTTTTGGTTCTATTTTTCTTTGTTTCTACACTTAGCTCCATTTAAAGTTAAGAATATGAAGAATTAATAAATGCAAAAAATTTCGTTGGAATTACATATTTACATAGTATTTTTTCTTTGAATAACAAAAATTTATAGGTGAACGCAAACTTTATTGGCTATGTGTATGTATATTCTTGGTCGAAGAGGAATTGTATCACTAATATCCCTCTGCCCGTCTCCTTATATAAATGAAAACTATTCCCTTGGGTTTTTGAGCTAAAGAGATAGAATTTTAGATGAATCTTCTCTTTATTGCAAGCACAACATTTTTTTGAAACCAGGTCATTAGATGTATTAAAGTTCTTATTAAAAACAATTTGCTTTCCTACCATCATCGTAAATATACAATACCTTAATGTACGGAGTGTCTTCAGCAAATCTACTTACCAGCCTTTAAAAATCAGATTGCCCACAAAAGTCTAGCGGAGATATCGCACACAGTTTCAAGATCAAGTTATTATTAGTCTCTAAATAAAACAGGATATTCAATTAATAAATAAAACTGGAAGAAAGCAAATAATTAAATGACATTAAGTCAACATACCTCAATGTAGTTCTTAAATCATTTAGCACAGATAGCACTAACAGTTTTTATAAGAACAACGCTATTCATTGATACTTAAAGCATTTCACTTTTAATTTTGCTTAGGGTCATTTCAAACATACGATTTTGAATTTATCTTACTGCCAACACTCTTATTCATTTCGTTTTAACATAGGCATTTTTATTGCTCTTGTGCAGCAGCACACGAAACAAACACAAAAATTGACAAAAACGCATCATTAACACTCACGCACACACCCACAAAAGCACGTCGAAACACACACACACGAACCGACACAACGCGACGCGAAGCCCTAGCGCTGCTTTGGACAACATTAAAACCAAAGAAATTTTAAAACTTTAAAATAATATTGGAATAATATCCTTTTAAACAATTAGTTAAGCTAAATATCAAAGTTCACACTCTGCAGAATATTTTTATGTAATTTGCTTAAATATTTCAACACTTTTCAATTACTTTATTCACATTTCAAAATTGAGCTTACAATTTAAAGAGCAATCAAAGCTAGCGTCACCAGAAGAATAAAATCTGTTCCACTTTGACATTCTTTTCCATGGAAATTAGCTTATCTGACTGCAGGTGTTACCCAAGCCACACACCATACGTTCAATCGAGTTGTGCATTGCGAAATGCGTGATGTTAGAGAGAAGAAATTTTCAAAGTAAAAAAGAAATTTAAAAATATATAAAGCATATACCCTACTTATTGTTGGGGCCTGCCTTATATTAGACCTAATAGTATGAAGATTATTGCTATTTTACAGATTTGAGAGCAGCGCTTTGACTTGCTCTTTATTTTTTTGGTCTCCTACTCTACCTTCTTAATTGCTTTGTACAACTAGACTTAAGAATTGAATTTTTTAATAAGTTAGTGTTCAACAAACCGTGCAGCAGATCGTTCTATTCCTACGCAACAATTTTACACCCCCGATTACAACTAACCAGAAAAACGAATTGTAAATTATGCTCAATATCGCTAATGTGGACAAATTGTCAAACATTTCGGATTTCGCCGCATCAAACCGTTTTGCGTATGCTTATGTGCTTATATTCGCGTACACAAGCGTTTATGTATGTACATACATACCTGCCGGTGCTTTGTGGTCTGCTGCCGTTGTTGCTGTTTGACATCGTTTGCACACCTGCACAGCTGCACATAACGGGTTCGATTAAAGTGCTACAGACTGAGTATTACGTGTCCATGTATGCACATACATACATACCTGCCGTTGTTTTGTCGTCTGCTGGCGTTGTTGTTGTTTCTCTGCGCTTGGACATCTGCACAGCTGCACGTAACGGGTTCGATCAAACTGTCGCAAACTTAACACTTTTGTTGTTTTCCGTTTGGATTTCTGGACTTTTTCATGATAAGAAGTTACAGGCGTTGATTTGCATTGCGTGCGAAGTTATTCTTTTTGATTCGAGAAGTTCCTTCTGTTTTTTTTATATTTAAACTTATGTAATGAATCACTTTGTATACAACACAAAGCCTAACAAAGCCTAATTTACAAATCTAAAACAAAGTATTAGTTCATTTTAAAGTCTCTTTAGTGAGTTCAAAAAACCCTTCTTTGTTGCACTGTCCTTCCAGGTTTATGGGGCAGGAAGGTCATTCCGATGTAGGCGCGTGGTTCTGCTCGTCTGTAACAGTGAACGAGCTAGTTAGAATGTTGGGAGTTGAGGTGATATTTCTGGTTCAGTTGGACCAGCTCTCAGTTATGGTTAGAGGTATGTTTTTAAGTCTCTGAGGATGTTTGCATTTGACATGTACCAGGGTGCACCTGTCCTATTGCGAAGTATCTTTGATTGCGCTCTTTGGATGACTTTGACGTTAATTGGGCTTGCGTTCCCCCAAAGCTGGGAAACGTATGTCCAGATTGGCTTTATTAAGGTATTATATAGAAACACCTTTAGATTGAGGCTTAAACCAGATATTCGCTTTAATAGCCAATGGGCTTTTAATTTCATACAAATATTTTTGGTTTCTATATGCTTCCGACAGGGGAGTCGTCCGTTGAGTGCGGGACAGTAATGTTCTTAAAAATGATGCTTACATTTGTCCGGATTGACATTTATACGCCAATTGTCCAGTCAGTCCGATACAAGTTGCATGTGGTCGCAGCTCTTTTGACACTTTTTTAGGGCAGAAAGCTCGAGCATCGTCAAAAAATATAACTGAACAGTATTCACGGTGTTCAAATGCAGTTCTGATATCCGTAGTGACTTGGTTTACTTGCTCGATAGTACTGTGTTTTGGTCTAAAGCCGAAATGATGTGTGGGGATAATGTTATTTATTTTTATATGTGGTGAGAGCTTCTTAATAAAAATGTTTTCACCGCATCGGGAGCAAGCTTATAGGTCGGTATAAGGACACCATCGATGTGTCTTTAGCTGCTTTCTGGAACATAATGATTACTAATTCCTTTCATGAAGCTGGAAAATAGCCCACTCTAAGTTTTGCGTTGAAAAGCATTGCAAAGAATGATATAGCGCAGTTTGGTAGCTCAATAATCATCTTTGGGTTGAACGTGACCTGTCGCCTTCTTTGGGATTAATTCCTTCTGTATTATTGCTCTTAACTTATTTGAATTAGTTTTAAGCATGCTGCTGGTATGGAACGAAGTGCATGGCAGCTGGGGAACCTGGAATCCGTTTCTAGGCAATTTCGATTGTAAAACAGATTTGAGGTGGTTAGCAAAGGTGAGGGCCTTTTCCTCATTAGATTCTGCCCAGTTTTAACTTCGCTTCCGTATAGGGCAATCAGCTATTATTGGAGGATTCATGTTGTTTTGTGCTCTATAAATCGAATACTTAGTGCTTGTTGGTTAAATGTTCACAATATAGTGCCTTTGTATTTTACGTACTTAAATTTTAGAACATTTCCTAAAATTTTTTTTCCAATTTTGAATCTGTCAAGTGATACTATTGAATGACTTGACTGCCATTCACGTCTTAGCCGGCGTTTTTCTAATACTAGGCGTTCAATTTCCGCGCTAGTTAAAACGACAGGTTTCTTGACGCCACGGTGTGCCTTCGGTGTTGTGGCAATGGCAGCACTGACAATGGTTGAATTTAATTGTTTAGTGTCTTGTCAATGTCTGATTCGGTGTCAAGCTTTGGTCTCATACAAATGTGAGCGCTGACTCATGAGACCAAAGTTCTTGGCGAGAAGTTATTGGCTACAATTATTTCGGTTGAACAAAACTATGGAACTATACAACGCACTGAGATTTTGGGTATTGGTGTCTCGCACTCACACATCAGACAATGGCCGTCGACTACTGTTAAATCATGCATTTCTTCGTGCGATCGACATTTCGAATTGGAACATTCCTAAGAACATCCCATTGGCGGATGAACGATTTTTCGAATCCTATAGCATAGACAAAAACTCTTCAGAAAATCATACTCGGATGGGTGGTTACCGGACACTAAGTATTGCGTCAGAATGCTGAAGCAGTCACCTGCGTGTTGTCCTCAAAAGCCGCCATCAAGTACAACGTGAAACGGCTATGGAAATTGGAGAGAGTACCATCGGGTACTAGTCGATTCATGCCTGGACAGACCAGCGGTGAAAAATTTTTCATAGAACAAGTTCGTCGGAACGACAATGATAACTTTGTTGTTCGACTACCTTTTAAATATAATCCACGCACTATAGGAGACTCGTATGAAATCGCTCGGAAAAGATTTCTGTCTCTGGAAGAAGAGTCAGCAGGGTCCGATCATGAAGGAAGTACTTCCCACACAAACCCAAGGACCGAATTAAAATTTTTATTATAAAAATTTTTTTTTTTCTTTAGAGGTATCGAGCTTCAGCCTCTCATGTTTTTCGCCAATGTACTTTGAGTCGTTGTTAAGCCTAACATCGCCAAACAAACTTCTGTTTTTGTGCAACAATAAGCCCTAATGGCTTTCCGCTTTGCCAACATGACGTTATTGGTCAAAAAAAGCGCTCGCAGAAAGCCAAGCCTGACTGTAGCTGCTGTCGCTTTTGCTGATGCTGCCATTGGGTTTGTGTCATATTTGGCATTTAGCAAATATATTCCGTTCTCGAGCTAACAGGCTGGCAGAAAAACGGCTTTAAATATGTGTAAAATACATTGATATTGAATGCCTACCACGGCTTACTACTTTCCTTTTACATTGCTTGCACTTCCACCAAATTCAAGTATTAGGAATTTGTATGGTGACGAGAGTGAAATTCGTTTTGGCGTGCAACGTTAAATTTTTATTTTTCAAAGCTATGGAATAAAATATACCATGTGTGTATCAGTTGTGATGATATTGGTTGGTTATCATTTGGTATGCATCCAGCAATATTTTTACAAAGCATCGAAGTACAACATTTTTATCATTTTGTACTTTGTGTTGAATGCGATTCCACGTCGGCAGGGTGCTACAACTCAGACGTCTTATGACCCTTTAAATCTTCGCCAGCTGATTTTTACCACGCTGAAATAAGTTATTGGTGTGCATCATAATGCTTTATATGAGTAATAAGAAGTGAGTAAAGCGCTTTACGAACACGCAGACACTCACTAAGTATGCAGACAGGATAATATGCAAAATAATGTCACAATTAAGGTGTTATATGAAGAAGTTGTGCCACACTCGCATTTTCAGAGATTAAGTGTAACATAAAACTTAATTCATGCTCTAACGATGATACATACAACTATACTCTGATAGGAAGTATCATATCTATCTTTAACTTTATATAACTATCTATCGCAATTGTTAGAGATGAATGATCTCCGGATCCATGAGACCTATGAAACTAAGATTTTCGTCTTCGGTGATTTTCGAGCACTTCGGGTTTTTTTTTTAAATTTTGCATCCGGTAAGTTGCCTTGTGGTCAAATTATTTCGATTATTCTTATTTACGTATTTAAAAAATATGAAATGTCGACATTAAGTAGACTTAGAGTTCTTTATCGCTCTTTATATACAGTAATGGCCGCTTAATTAGTTGAAAATGTAAGGCATTTTTTGCAATTAACCGGGGAATTCATTTATCCGAGTATACGGATAATTCAGACATCGTTGCAGTTAACTGAGTGTTGTGTTTTTTTTATCGAAACTATGTATTTGTATACACCCAATTTATCTTTTTTTAAAAATAAATATATTAAATAAATAATATATATTTATGTACATAACAGTCGCAATCCAACTTTCAACGAGGACGGTAGTGATAAAAAGAAAACTCTGCTTTATTTCTAATCGAAGTTTGCTTGCTCTTCCTTAAATTCCCTGCGCCTCTTTCTTTGGCGCTTATCATCTTTAAAGAGTATATAACAAAGAGTATACATAAGTTCTCCCTGGTATATAAGATATAGAGGTTCTATTTCTATTTTACAAATTTTTTGAATTTTTTATCCGCAACGTTGAGATGACGTACTGTTACATTTCTGTTATTAACATCGAATTTACAGCAAATTGGGACTTGGTCAATGTGAAGTAACACTATAATGCTGAATACCCAAGGCGTTGAGATTGCAAAATCGAAATTCCAAAAATATATGTAGTATGTTCATAACCAAAAATTCCTATTTTCGAGCTACCTAAGCGGAAAAATTGCATTTGAATTTCATTTTTGAATTTCAACGTATAAAACTATTTCGCCGCCGGACAAATGCCCAAGTGATAGTTATTAACTTTGGCATCTAAGCTAAGTAATAACTTTAATAATAACCAACTAAATTACAAATTCTCCAACGCAATACACCAAAAAACAATCAGACAACTAAAAAGCAACTCTAAAAAAGGTAAACTGAACTTCAATAGAACCAAACCTGAAATAGAAACTTACGGCAGTTCTGGCGCAATGAATTACCGTGCAACATACTATAACCATTTTCGTCTCCGACTGACAGGTGGTAAAAGCCATCAGTTTACTGTTGACCAAACAGTTGGGTAAACTGGTGGCTTTTGCCACGTGTTGAGCGGCGGCACAACTTTGAACAAATTCCGCAGTTCAGAATAGTAAATCATCACATCCACAAACCCTATCAACCACCAACCATATATTATTTCTGTTATAATGAACCTTAAAATTCTCCAATGGAAAATTAAAGGCTATACAAATAACTACAATGAACTGCTGGTATTAATTTAACAATTCTCTCCTCAAATTATATCATTGCAAGAAACGCATCTCCAACATGACAATACCAATACCAACACCTATAAACTTCTCAGTACTAAGTGACAAACCAGGTAATTCTTTTGGTGGCACAGCTCTACCCATCTACGACTCCATACAATATAAAGCAACTGACGTAGGTAATCGCCTAGACTCAGTAACCGCAAAATCAAGTCGCACAAGACATTCTGCATTAGTTCAGTTTATATCCCAACCATCAAAGCATTCTCCAAACAAATGCTTCAAGATACTCTGTCAACTTTTTTAAATCAAAACAACTTTGTTATCTTAAATAACTTTGTTATCTTAAAATATGTTCAAAACTACTGAACCGAGCCTACCTCCACAAAAAAGAAACAAACTTTCCACTTTCCAAAAAGAAACAAAAGACCTAAGACAAAAAATACCAGTAGCACGAGAAGTTAACAAAGAAGCAGCAAACTTAAACATAATTAAATTACAGAGTAATAAATTACCTAATTGAAAAACGACACCCCGAACGAAATCTACCTAACATAATTCAACCGTATAAAGTCAACTAACCAACACAATAAATTTATCTATACGGATGGCTCATTCAATGGGCATATAATAACTTATGCGATATGCAGAGATAACGAACCAATCCAATATGGCGTCCTACCACCTAACTCATCCGTTCTATCCGCCGATATCATAGCCCTACTCGAATCAATTAGTCTCATCATAAACAATAAGGGCAGATACATCATCTGCTCCAATTCCTTATCCGCACTTAACGCCATCGCCAACACCAACAACCAGGACTTATACCCTACTCTTATCAGGTCACTTTTGATTCAGTATAATTCAAAAGTAAAACTGTTGTGGGTCCCAGGACACAGTAATATTAAAGGTAACGAAGCCGCAGACACTGCAGCCAAATTTGCTCAAAGTCTGCCTTTATTATGTAACCCCAATTACAACAAAAATGATCTCCTTAAGCAGAATCTATTATCCAGTCATCAATGTCTGCTCAATCGAACCTCACAATGTTACCAGTCACACTCTACATCAGATTCAACGCTTACATGTTTTTTGAGAAATTCCTCAACACCGCGAAACAATCAAATCGCATTGCTAAGACTACGCCAAGGACATACGTACACACGAACACTACATAGACAGGTCCATGCCGAATAATTTCCCGCACTTGCCTCTAATCTTGATCATGTCCTAATCGACTGTCCAGTTTTAGAACAATCCAGAAAACTTCTTCTTACGAACACCAACCCAAGAACCTTACTGGGCAACCCCACTACAATGAATATTTAGACTTTAATTAAGTTCTTAAAACACGCAAATATTTACCATAAGATATAAATCATAAGATCTCACATGAAATTCATAAACTCACACATATTGTATTTGTAATCTTAATTTAACTTGTAAACAATTAATATAACCCAATGTAAATAATAACACGCACTAGCACAGATATATATCTATATATATCTGTATATGTACACTCATAGAAAAAACGTATTGTAAAAATTAATATGTTCATAGTTGATTTAACTATGCAACCTTTTGCTGATTTCATACTTGTATTAACTATAATACACTTTGATTTAACTATGAAAATATTGGGATGATGATGATGACAATTGGATCCATTATTACCAACAGGGCAATTAAAATTCATTCATTTCAATAAAACTATAAGAAATAACAGTCACA
Organism: Cacoxenus indagator; assembly: GCA_035041755.1. NCBI lineage: Eukaryota > Metazoa > Arthropoda > Insecta > Diptera > Drosophilidae > Cacoxenus > Cacoxenus indagator. The sequence continues at coordinate 153,046 of JAWNKX010001061.1, forward strand.
TAAATTTACATCCAGTATGGTTTACTGCTAGTTTCCAATGGTGCTTCATCCATTTTCGTAATTAATCAGGCACTCATGGACTCGTGTAGATGGACCCATCTGAAAAATTGTAATGACAAGTATTTGCATTAAATTTGTCCTATATTCCTCAACGAACTCACTGAAGTTCACATGGATGTTATGTTATGTTATATTCACAGACATAACTTCACTTTTGGCATCAAATGTGTTCGATCGATTTGGTCATGGTTCAATATATATATGGTTCAATATGTATATAAATCGGGTAAGGGCGTTCTATATGTGCGGTAAAACAGTAGGTTAAAAAAGTGAGATTGTTTATTTTTCTCAAGTCACTCACTTGAAGATGAAGCCATATAAGACTTCAGCTTATTGCTTCGGTGTAATCTATATATATAAAACTGGATATTTGTCTGTCTGTCTGATCCCTATGGAATCCGACACCGTTTGACCGAGCACAATGAAAATTGGTACATTTGGTAGTGGTCATGGAGCATGATTCTGGTTAAGTTTAGGGCGACAAAATAGTCGAATTCTCTAAATATTAAGACCAACTCAATTTTCAGATGCTTCTCAAACTGTACAGATACAGCTATTGATTTCTTCATTTATAATGGGCTGTTGTCCGAGTTGTCTATCAGGAGTGAATATCAACTCTCCTCTGATCATCTCCCCCTTGTGGTTGATTTTGATGCCACTCCGAAGATCAAAACAATAAAAGGACGACTGCTGCTACCTGGATGAATCTCTAAATTTAAACTTGGAAATCCTGATGCCCGAAGACCTTGAAGACGCGTACTCGATCTTTCTAAATAAGGTGTACTCAGCTGCTCTCATTAAATCCACCACATGGCTCAAGAGTGCCACTTATGGACTTCCCCAAGCTATTGAAGCACTGCTGCTTATTAAGAGGAGACTTAGGAGACAGTTTTGTTGCACCCGCGACCCTATTGTGGACAGGGTTTCTCGTAGAGTGTCGAATAGGGTCAAAAAGCTGCTGACGCTGCATAAACAGGAAGAAACTGACAAGTTTTTGTCAAATGTCTCCCCCGACGATCCCACAAAGCACTCCTTGTGGAAGTTGGCGAGAAGGTATAAACAACAGATAACCCCAAAATTTCCAATTAAGAAGGCTGACGGATCCTGGGCGAGATCTTTAAGCGAGCGAGCCGAGGCTTTCGCCGAGGAATTGAAAGCTCGATTTCAGCCATTTGATACCAGCTCAGAACTCAGCGTCCGCCAGATCCAAATGAGACTTGAAAGCGCTTATGCCTCCCAGTTGCTCCAATTACAGCCGAGGAAGTCTCAGCACATATTAAAGGGTTGACCACTAAAAAGGCTCCAGGTGAAGATAGACTGAACAACTTTACACTTAAGGCAATGCCGCTAAAATCTGTGCTATTTCTGACCCTCGTTTTTAACTCAGTGCTGAGATGGGGATATGTGCCGAAACAGTGGAATAAGGCGAGAATTTGCATGATTCATACGGCCGGCAAGAGCCCTTACACCTTAGATTCCTACAGGCCAATTAGCCTGCTACCCACTGTAGCAAAATTGTTTGAACACTGTTTGCTGACACGGATCCTGGACTTAAAAAAGGTAAAGCAAATAGTTCCTTCCTTTCAATTTGGCTTTCGTAAATCTCACGGAACGCCAGAGCAGCTGAATAGGGTGGTTAACTTTATTCTCGAAGGATTTGAGGCTAAGGAGTACGTGGTGGCAGCGTATCTTGACATAAAGCAGGCTTTCGACCGAGTTTGGTACGACGGGCTGCTCAGTAAGCTCAAGAATCTCTTGCCGCCTCAACTATGGTTAATCGTGCGCAGCTACCTTGAGAACAGGACCTTCTCAGTGGTACTGGATGGTGTGGAATCTAGCATCAAGGCCATTTGCGCAGGTGTCCCCCAGGGTAGCGTTTTGGGGCCTACACTCTATACCTTGTTCACGCACGACATGCCCACTGGGTCAGAAATACCACTGAAGGATCCTCTGGATCTGATCATTGCCACGTGCATTTACGATGCCACGGACCCATATATTTGAAAACTGGACACGACGTTGGAAAATTTGCATTAACAAAAACAAATGTGCCAATGTGACGTACGCCTTACGGCCGGATTTCTGTCCGGGAGTTTTCATTGGAAACCAGCTGCTGGAACACCATTCAGGTTACAAATACCTGTGTGTGTATTTGGATAGGCGGCTAACTTTCAAGACGCATATTTCAAGTATCACGAAATCCTTAAGACAGATGATTGGTAAATTGCATTGGCTTTTAACTAGCAGGAATAAATTGTCCTTGGGAAATAAGGTGAACATTTACAAAACCATAATTGCTCCTGCTTGGCGATACGGTTTGCATGTGTATGGCATAGCAGCGAGGTCAGACATCACGAAGGTGAGAGTACTGCAGGCCAAGACATGGCGAATGCTTACTGGTGCCCCGTGGTTCATGCGAACGGCGGACCTTGAAAATGACTTAAAAATACCGAAAATTGGCAATGTGATAAATTCGTCAGGCCAAAAAATATATAGAGAGGTTAAAAACTCATCCAAATAAACTAGCAAGGCGCCTTCTAAAACGACGCAGAATGGGAGGAGTTAGGGGGCGAGACGGCTGAGAAGATCGCACCCTGCCGACCGCCGTAATAGATCCTTCTAATACACTATACTATATCCCCACTAATTATTTAAGTTGTTTTCTTAATTTTTGTCTATACAATTTCATTGAAGCTGTTCTAATAATAACAGAAAAATTAAATATACAAAAAAAAAAAAAAATTATGAGTCCGAAATGCCACCCAAAAAGTCAAACACTGGAAAATCAACGAGAAAATCGCAGCAGTAGACAAAATTATATGGCTGGAAATGTATTGTTATAAAGATCTACGTGGCATAATTTGTACGCCAATATTTTGATGTGAAAGCAGGAAAAAAACATTTGCGGAAAAGTGTTACAAGTGTTACAACAACAAGAGAAAAGAAACAACAACAAAAGAAACAAACGAAATACCGCGACGTTTCTCCCTGTGAGTAAAGAAGATGAAAAACAGGGATAAGCTGTGTTGAGCTCGCACTCAGCTGTTGGCAAGAGGGGCATGTAGCAAACGTTAATACAATAAGAACGATAATGGCAAGCGCCAAAAAAATTTGAGTGTGCACTTACGAGGCTTTGATGTGAAACATATTGACACATTTTTGATTCACATATTCAACTGTCCAAATTAGACTACTTTGTGTTTGTAACAAAATGAAGCGCTACATAAAGCAAGACAAGGCTTGTGTATAAGACGTATAATTGTATCTCGGTTTCACTTTACCTGGCATTATCGGAATTAACTAAATGTATTTAGTTACTAAGTGTAGGTAACATACGACAAATCAATATATTTAGTATTCATGCGGTCGGTCGTATTTTGAGGATTAGGCCATACTAGTTTATATTATTACACAAAAAACATGCAGTTCTTAAGTAAGTTTCTTTTAACACTTACAATTTGGAAATGATTCAACGTCTGTCATGTACATGTAACGACGTAGAAGTGGATATATCAGTTGTTTGAGTATGCTCCATTTCGGGTGGCGCGTAGTGATTGACGAAATCCAACAGTGCGTACATGGGATCTTTGCGTGTAAGATTCCGCTGAGCTTCTTCCAAAACCGATTTAAAATGCGGCTTATGATTTCGTCAATCACTACGCCCCACCCAAAATGGAGGATACTCAAACAACTGATATATCCACTTCTACGCCGTTGACAGCCAAATCGAAACCCAATGTAGATACGAAGGGCGCTGTACAAAAATATATACTTAAGCATCCAAAAGATCAGTCAAGCGTATCAATGATAAAGGAGCGTGTGCGCAATGCGTTATGAGAACATTGTTATGTTAGAAATTTCCAGGTAAATTAGGAAAACGTTAAAAAAAAAACAATGTCTTGGAAACATACTTGAACACGACAGGTGCGCAAATTAATTGTTTAGATAAACGAAGACGAGGAAAACCCAATAATGAAAAGATCCATTTTACTTCTTGGGAAAATGTAAACAAAGAAACCATTTGGTTGAATATAGCTGCAAAAACAATAAAGTTGTAGCTTTCAATTACTGATATATGTGGCTCATGATATACGCACATACAGTTTGTCAAGAAATTGTTTGCAAAACGAAAAATAACTCTAAAAGTATAATTCTACCGCTTATTAATGATGTATTAATGATGTAATTACTTAGAGAAAAAAGTAAAAATGCAGTTTTATTCTGCAATTCATTTACAACAAAAAAAGGGGGCAATCTGAAATTTTGTATAAGTAGTAAAAACTTAAGAGGGGAAAAACATTTTTCCTATAACAATTTTTTTTATTGACTAATTATGATTAATTTCGAAACAATTCAATTTTGTTGGAAGAATCTGTAAAATTTGACTCTTAGCATTTTCAACCTCAGCACGGATTTAATCTGCTGTCTCCTTTTGAAAAATTATTTTAATTAGCCTGCAAAACCGAGTGGAGGAAGGTCGATTGTGTGGCCACAGTACTGTACATCATTTTTGCATTTGCAAGGGCACTATGCATACTGCAAATAAATGCTTATCAATCGTTCCAGTTTCAAAAACACTAAAGCGTTGCCGGTAAGTGGAGTGGCTACTGCTGCCATTTATATATGGCCATTATACTGTTTTGTTGTTAACATCGTACATAAGACCCTTAAGTAGAGCTGGATGTGCTTTTAATATCCACGCAACAGTGTGATCAACAACATATTGTAAATAACCTGGATGTCCGTCCAGGTGTACCTTGCTCAGCTAGCACAAGATTTTCATCCAAACATACTTTATTTACCATTAATTTGTAAACGAACTGCCTACATTTTTTGTGAATACTATATAACTGCTCTTCGCTATAATTATTTTTATTAATAATATTTGAGAAAATCAGGGACCGAAAATAACAGTTATGGGGTCGATTATTAACTAAAAACTCATTATGATGGAATCGTCGTATATATATAAGATGTATATCAAAATTATTGCTTATTCAATGGGCTATCCAAATAGCGCATAAACTTACATTTTCAATTTATTTGTTAAAAAGTGAAATTAATTTATATTTTTCTATTATATTTTTTTTTATTATATTATATTGGAAATAATTTTTATTTTTTGATTATTAAAATATAAATTGAAAATAAAAATTACTTTTGATTTTTAAAGTAAGAATTACAAAGTAATAATTAAAAATGATTTTTTGAAATAAAACTCATAACAGTTACGGTCCCTGGAAAAACCATGTTCCTAACCGCCAAAAATGTCTTTGTCGGTACTGCTTCATTGTGCCACAATAAAAAAAGTGTGCGTTTAGAACGTAACATTTTGCCTAAGAAGTGCATAGAAAAAAGGGTAGCAAAAAGTCGCAGCTAATTTTGTACATTGGACAATCACAACAGATCATATTAACAAACAAAACTGGAACACTAATATCAATCAAAACTTAAACAATTATAATTCACCATTTACAAAGTTTTAACGTACATGCTGCAACATATGCTAAGTTTGAAAGCTCACAGCTTTGAGATTTTCTTGACCAAAACAAAACAAAAATCGTCAATAATAAAGTTTGTGCATTGGTTATCGAAAAAATAAAATACATTGGCTAAATTCAAAAATTAATTAATCCTAACCAGATTGGTCATTTTTCCCATAGTGCGCTGAGCGAACACAAGTAGTTATAAAATGGTGATTAACATTGACCATATTATATAATAATTGACAGAAAAACCGACCGACCGCGGATTCGAACCCGCTCCATAGAGGAACGAAAATCCATTTGTATAGTGTATTGTCAGTAGCACTTTTTATGTGCCTAAGAAGTATGTAGGGTCTGTAGTATTGTTGCCGCATCGTTGCTAATGCCACATAATAAATGAGTGCATCGCGAACTGATATTAATTTATTTATTACACTTGGCAAGCATTCAGTTCATTCAGCTGCCTTCCGCACATACCACACTCATTGCATTTTAATTTAATTAATGCAATGCAATTAAAGTTTAGGTAAGGTGGGCACGCATAAGAAATTATATTTTTGTTTGGAAACTCTTGGCTGGTTTGCTGACTGGCGCTGGTGCCGACAGACGACTACGAGTGTAATGACGACAATATTTAAAGCAAAGCAACGGATAACAACAGAAACACATACAGCTATTGTCGTTGCTGACACTTAATGGAAACCGACTGCTTCTTAAGGAGTTACATTACGTTACAAATTACCTGCACTACCTAGCATTTATTTTGAGCGCATAGAAATAGTCTTGTATTTATAAACGTTATAAGATGCAATTAGTGTTCCAGAGCCGCAGATCAAAAAGCATTTGTGTTATCGAGCACCCTTCATATTCGCCTAACCAATCACCCTGTAACTCTCTGAAAATGCTGCGAGAGAATCGATCAAAAACTCACAAACAACATTTGTCTTGGGATCTGCTGAAACTGTATGGCTCAGCACGTCCTAAACATGCTAAAACTAACAAAGGGTTCATAGATTAGATTAGATTAGATTGCGATAGCTGACGATAGTATCCTGCCGGTCCACTTAGGCCAAACATACTCCTTTTTTATTGTCTCAAGTGGTGTGTGAACCCATGACTTCTGGGTCGGCAGACATAATGAATGCTAAGCTACCGAGGCCGGCTCCAAAAGGTACGTAAGGAAGCTACGAGTATATGATTCTGTATTGGCAAAATTGACAGCTTATGTCTATGGACCTCAAGTAAGGTTTTCAATGTGTTACATGTCCATAATACTCTTCACTTCATGAATACTCGTATTATAAAAATCCCACTAGGAAGGTGTGATTAGTTCAAATTCACTCAATTAACGTATGTAATGTGGCTGATAACGGCAACTGCAAAACTTACGGGTATTTTTCAATACGTATAGCGTCGAGAATGATCGTCATCAGCGTGACATCACAATCGTCCTTCTTTGTAGACGGTCATGTGGCTTTTATTACATTTACGAGTTTTTCCTAACGGCTAGGACCAAAGCACCAAATGGTCTGAGTAACGTGTGTGTACGTATTATATTTGTGCGATCTTGTGTATGAATGTATGAATGAAATTGCATTGCAATTTACCTAAAGTGAACAATGCTTTGAAATGAGCAAATTTTTGGTTTTTGTATTGAACGAATAAACAATATAAAAAATGAAATAAATATCACATCAAACCACAACAAAATAGCTGTTGGAAAATCAGTGCAATTCTTAAAAAATAAGAATGAATCAGCGTGATCACTTAGGAAAACAAGAGAGCAACTAACAACAAGAAAAATGCATATAAATCCACATATCTCCTTGGGCGATTTTATGGCCGAGACGCAATTCATTCTTTGCTCAGTAGTACCCCAAATCAGTGAGTATGCATGTGTCTCAAGAGTAAATATTCCCCAATGACAAAAAAAGTTGTCCTACGCAATTTACTTTAAATCCTTAGCGCAAGTGTAATATTTGAGTAACACACAATGTTTTAAACACTATAAACCAATGCTCAAAGTGAGCACAGTCTAAACCCCAAGCAATCCAGACTAACAGCACATGAAGATAAATGTCCGCGATTTTCTCTACAGTTGTTAAATGAAGTGCAAAAATGCTAACAAACAAACAAAAGCGTTAGTCCGTCGAGTCTGGAATTCCGTCGGTCAACAACGGACAGAGGCCAGGCAACGACAGTTTGTCAACAAGTCTGCAGAGTTGGATGTCTCCAGTGCTCATCGTCGACGCCGTCGTTTAAACAAATGACATTCGTCGCTTCTATCGGTTTGTTGCTTAGGTCCTTAGGGTGGCTCGCAAACGCGTATGCAAAATGCCAAGTCAACATTCGCCCATACGACTGAGCTCTCAAAGCGCAAACAAAGTGAAGAAGTTGTTGGCGACTAGCTGTGGTACAAAGAGACTTAGACACTATCATGTTATCAACAATGTTCATCATTTATTGGCGACCTTAATAAATTAATTTGTTTTTCAGATACTAAAAGTATCTTTTCGCTTTAATTGATTCGTATTGCAAATACAAGTAGTTTTTTTTTCATAATTAAATTATAACATTTATCGCAGTAAACTGCATAACACATTTGTTTGATTAAAAAAAATAATGACGTGAAAAAAAAATTAGACTTATACTAAATTAAAAACGATGTAAATTGCGCCGAAAAGGCAATGATATAGAAGGCTGTATCCTTCTTAGGGGGAGATCATGCGGGTGTAGCCTCTTCAGTCTACGCCTTGTTGAGATACGGATGAGGGAGGACGCCAGCGGATTTGGGTGCGATAAAAGTCTGTAGTGATAGTGGCAGATGTGAGAATTAATCACCTCCATAACAGTTGGCACGGAGAGATCCCTATACAGCGTTGTGTTGCGGACGTACCAAGGGGCGACTCTTAGGTAGAGATGTCTTGCTTGGTAACTGTTGTGGCTCGGAGTGAGGTTGAATAGGTAGTTGGACTGATTTTTGTTGTTGCTGACGTAGCTTCTGCTGCTCACGTAGGAGTTTCTGTTGTGCCGGTTGGTGATACACCGATTTCTTAAATACATCAGCGTACGACACCCCGTCAACAATATTGTTAGGCACAGAATTGTGGCCAGATATCTCATGCTGTTGAGAGGCACTTGGTGCAGGGCGTCTTGCCGGGACTCTCCTGGCAATCGCTTCCTCAAATACAATTAGTAAATCAAGAAAATTTGAGATATGAAAAATTAACTGCAGGCTTAGTCCAGGAGGATGGCATATTTCTAATTTTCAGTTATGAAGAAGAAAATCGAAGTAAAAGATATTATACTTGACGGGTGAAAAGTACTACTAGAGTACTTATTCACGCTCAATAGTTTGAAGACACGATAGTGTGAATGTTTTTTTTTTTTCACTAGCTAAAAAAATTGTACATATTGTTTTTTGCATATCGGGATCGAAAACTCAATGTTAGCGTTACTTGTGCGTCTTTCATTGAGTGCGAGTTCAGTTTTGTGTCATTTAAAATATGTGCGGCTCAGGAAAGTGCATACAAAGATTACTAATTAACAAGTTTAAAAAAAGTTTAAGCGAGGCTCAAGCATATAAGCCTTAGTAACAATATATGCAGTAGCAAAATCCCCAATTTGTGCTTAAAAAAATTAAATAGAAAAAACTTAAAAAATTACTTTCGAATTGCAGACGTTATATTTTAATTAATTAAGTTGCCATTAATACAGCATGCCATATTTAAATAAAATTTTCTTTACCTTCACGCACGCCTGTTTTAACATAATTATAAACGTAGGTAATACATATGACTATTCACAATGGCTGTTGGGTAACGGTCTACGGCAATTGCAATTAATTGCAGTTTGTACCGCCATCCTTTTCGATGCTCAACCACATGTACATCTGTCTCATATTCGCGATGCAGAATGAGTATAGGGGTAGAATTAAATTACAAAAATTAAGAAAAAAATATTAATTGCCATTTATGACAGAAAATTGACAATGAAGTACGTAAATATGGACAGTTAAAATTAAAAATTCATATTTGCATAAAAAAGGACAATGCAAAAACTGAAAACAAGAAAAAAAAACAGAATAAAATAAAGAAATAGTCGTCGGGGCATTTTTGAGACAGTTTCGTTAGCAATTAACAATTAATACAATTTAATTAGCCACGAAGATATTAAATAAACAATAAAGATAGTCGAATCGAAATGAAGTGAGGTGTAATTGAACCGAGTTTAGTTCTAAGCTGCACAAAAGTATGCAACAAATGATTGATAATTAAAATTGACAACACGTTTTTATGTGAGCTTATGTTCTCGTATGTGTTCTTCACACGCCAAAAGTTTTGCCTGCATCAATATTTTTTATAATCCACGCGAAGCTACTGAAATTCAACACGTCTACGCTGACAAAGAAATAAACTCGTAGCACGGCAATATGCACGGAATTTTCAATTGATTTTATTTTTAACTCAATGTCTTTTGCAGAGAGTGTAATTATCCTTGCATTCCTTTTGTGGTATAGACTCACTATCCATCCGAATAGATCTTTTTGCACATCAAGCCCCCACCCTTGCACGGCGTATTTGAGAGAACATTACGTCGGAAAAAAAACGGACGTGACGTAAAAACTACGTACACCTGCCGTGGCAAAAACGACAAGTTAGGCATGTTAGGCGAAACTTCGAAAGTGTATAGCTTTTCTAAGCCTGCAGAAAATCAGTGTCGTCGTCATCCTAGAAACCGTGTGCATCATGATGAGAACGTGAACGTTTAATGTAATTGCGCTGGTGGCAATCGAATGCTCGTAAATATTTCAACCTCCAGGCAGAGTGACACATGTTCGGTTCTACTCACCAGACGAGTAAGCTAAAATGTATCTGTATTCAGAAAATATATATCATATAGGAACACAGTAATACAAGTGATGTGCTAGCGTCGAAACGAAATAAATATTTTATATGTCGTTAATCCCAATATCTACTTAACAGCCATGATGCTACTTGATGAAGTCACTGACATTCACTACGAGTACTCTATCATATTTTCAATTATTTGGCTGTGGTTGTTAATTAAGGATAACATTTACCGTAGTAATCTGCATAACTTTTTCATTATACAAACTAAGTTTAAAAGAACAATCTTTAAAACCAAACATTTACTTCTTTTCCAAAGTGTATCCATAAAGTAACACATGAGAAACACTCGTTACACTAATCCTCCACTCCCGCAACGAATCGATCGCCTAGACGAATCTAGACATGACGTGATACATTGTGTTCCGACTACAAATCACGTGGCTGCATTTATTCTTCAAGTACTACCAAATACATACACTCAAGGGTTCACATAGGTATACTGTTACAGCATGCGGCAGTCCGTTAACAAAATGTCTTGTTTGCAATTTACGTGTTTCGTATCGTATAGCGAATAAAAGAAGAGGGATAGAGGACAACGCACAAAATTTACCAGCTTCACCGTGTAAGTCTGTCACATGAATTATGGTGCTGTCAAAGCCCACCTACAATACAATTCAGTTGTAGGCATATAAAAAAGGATAAACTTCGTATGAAACTGGTTTCTGTGTAACTTTTCTATATTTCGATTTGAAGCACCTGATGCCAATGATGGAATTCGCCATATAAGATGGGAAGATACGTGAGGCAGTTTATATAATCTTTTCACTCTCCATGGCCGACCATCATTCCATCCATTTGACTGTGTCCCAGGAGAGCTGTGTGTACAAAGAGAGCTGAACGACCTTTTTGATTTCTAAAGTCATTGCATTTGTCAGGAAAGTCGTAGCACAATTTGCAGCTCAAGGTCGGCTCTGAGATAACCTTCTTGATGAACAACGTAATCGAATCAATCATAACCCAGTAACACCTATAATTCCAAATGACTTACCATTTGAATTCAAATGTATCCAGTTTACGATTCGTCTTCCATTCGTAATAATGATAAATCACACGGCGAAACGTTGAAGGTGTGAGCAATAAACTTTGAATTGCCCTTGGGCAGTCATATATGGCATGCTCTAATGTCTCAGCGCTTTTTGTTTTCTCTCCGGATGGGGGCAGGTTTCTGTTTTTTTTTTTTTTTTTTTTTGACTTAGTAGGTACGCAATGACAACACACTGACCTCACATGGGGCAGGCCCAAGTGGCATCAAAATTCACCCAGTCACATAGACTGGGCTCAGCTGGTCTTAATTGCGAATATCTTTGGTGATCATGCGATACCAAAGCTAATGTCTACGTACTAAATATTTGGCTACAGATAAAAACATCATCAGCCACTAACATAATCAGCATGCAAGATTAAACTAAAGCTAATATTCAACTTAGAGTTCAATACCTACAATAACATGGACTATTTAAACAATGAGAAAAAATGCAGCTTACCAGTATAGAAAATAGGTTATGCATTAATTCAACGGTGCCAACAATTTAGTTTTTATAACATAAGAAGAGGTGGGAGGAGCAGCACTTGCAAAGTGGGTATTAAAAGATTTGCATAAGACATAGAATGGATCATGTTGCAAATAAGAAGCTCTACAAAAGGGAAGAGTAATAGGAGAATAGTTTCTAGTTGGACGTGCTGGTACACTAAAGTTAATCATTCTAAGTAAGAAAGGTGAGTTAATACTACCATAAATGAGGTTATACATAAAAGTTACACCAATGACCGTTCACGACGTTCTTGCGTTGGCAAGATGTGTTTGCAGACTTTCTCAGCCGGTTCGGTGCAACTTTAGTACTGCCTGAGGCACAGTTTAGTAAAAGATAAGATCTGAGATGAATTAAGGAAAAATAACGTATACTTCAAAAAATAATCTCAGTGCGCTTCCGAAGGCATTGGTAGGGGTTTATTCATGCATGTGTTTTCTGCTATTTTGCCAAAAAAGAGAAGGCGGAAAAATTTTAGGTGTTAGGAATCAACGCAGGATGAAGTAGTTTCACTAGCTTATTGTTTTCTATCTCATATCTCCTGTTATCCTAGTCGCTCGTTTATATGAACTGTGTGATTTCTCGGACAATGGACTACCAGAAGTGACTTGAATTTGAAATCTTAGTTTTTTTTTTTAATTTAGTTTTATTATTTGTCCGAACCTTCGACTTTCCTTTCACAGTTCATTCTGTTGCAAAACCATTATGGAAAAAAACAACTTTGGTGGCGATATTAGAAGAGAAATGTTTAAAATTGAATACTTTAAGAGCTCGATAATATAATCATCATCGTAATCGGGAATTAATTTTGAGGATTCGTCACTGAGAAACGAGGCAACTTTCCCATCTTCTCAATTGCACTATTCTATTTATAATAACTCTCGCAATGAATGACAAGTAAAAAATGGAATGCGTAATTACACACAAATATTCATACGTAACAAAGGTATAAAGGTACTGTACAAATGTTCAGCAACAGAAATGATATGAATAGTTGATTTTACGTTCTTAGGGACAGTAAAGTCTTACATAGGGAGAGTAAAGTCTATTAAACTATAATTCTAATAATTTTGGCGACAACAAAACAAAAAAATTATTATATTAGCCACCATGACAGTTATTGGGAAATAAAAAACTGCAAAAGTCCAACAAGTGCCAAGAATGCGCAAGAAGACTAATGATAACCCAAGCCGTGCAGAGCAGAATATTTGTCAAACTGGCGAATGCATGCACAATCGATTGTCATCTAGTCTGTTCACAGGACGGGACTACGCCAGCGGCAAGCAACACAGAGGAAGTCAACCAAACCAAGCAACCAAACTACAAATAGACTAATAAAATAAAAGGATGGTTTGAATCACCGGAAACCCATTAATGGAAGTCACAACTAAACGCGTTAAACCTATAAAGCATAAAGTAAAAGTACTAGAAGAACCCAGTTTCGTATATTCTGTTCGTGTGTCTTCATTTTTGTGCCGAAGTTTGTGCAGCTGAAAAATTAAATAAAACTTTTGATTGCGCGAAATTTTTTTTTACAAATTTTGCTTGTTGGCAGACAACAGAAATTGAATTTTTTCTTTTTTTTTAGATTTTCCAATTTGGGACCTAAAATTAAATTTACTGTTTTCCTCTTTTACACATTCCACTGGTGCAAGAAATTATATCCTCTGACTTTAATTGCCGGCGACTGAGTGGGACATGAGTATATTGTTCTATTGTTCTTACTAAGCGTTTTGGAAATAAAAAATCCCGTTCCGTGGGAGCACAAAATAAAGTGCAACTGTGCATAGCCAAAGGCATTGCAAGATAAATTGTCGAGATAGTGGCAGTGAATAAGTCTACAGGACTACCAGTTTCCAAATGAGAATATGCTTCTATCCGTACGAAAAAGTAATTGGCCAGTTAAGCAGGCAGTCAACAGTTAGAAATATTTTAGTCGATTGGCGCTTGAACTCACTTCGGTTCATTGTTCGAAATCAATTTAGTGTTGAATTGGTGCCAAAAATTTCATTTTCAAATGTCATCAGCTAGACACGATGTGAGCCACACTACATACACTCCCATAGACAATTGTCTGTGTAGGCGCCTTGTGTACTCCCTCGCGGTGGCGATGGCTCCGGAATAGAGGAAATGCGCAATCCCATGGCCCATAGCATCCTGTGAATGATCATCGCTCTAGTACAATGCTTGCCATTGTGGCATTCCAAGAATTGTCGCCTGTGGATTTTCGTTTCATATTTAAGGGAGTTAGTAAAACATGGAGATATAATAAGAATTTTAAAATTTGTATTTTTTTCTCTCAAATACTCGTAATAGTATACTAGTGTAGAACACAATCCAATGCGAAATGAAAACATTCGATAAGACAATTTTTCGGTATTTTTAATTTTTTAACAGGAAAACGAAAAAAATACAGCTAAATTAAAATTTGTGTGGCATGTGCCAATTGACGAAGTTGACTTTTTGATCGGCGTAGAACCACACAAGGATGAAAAATAGAAATGTTTGTAATTTTTTGTATCTCTCGTCCTTAGCTGTCTGTTTTAGGCGAGAAGGACCACGCACATTAAATGTCGAGCTGACATATCTCTGCAGAAATAAATCAGCAAACACAAATCGGTTATGACTTTAATTCTCAACTATGCAGCGTTAACCTTTTACATATTTCTTCTAATCAAAAAAAAGTTTACAGTCGTTTTCGAGTGTCTTAATACCGCAGTGTCGAAGAAAACATGAAGAAATGCTCACCTGCACAATCATCTATATAAATTAAAACGGTTATAGGTATGCACATTAAAAAAAAAAGTTAAATTATTTATTTATTTGTTTACTAGTTAGACCCGGCAAAGATCGGTCAAAGAACGGGTGTATTTGTTAATATTGATAGGTAACAAATAAATTAAACTGTAAGCTCAAAATGTATTATAACCACTATAGAGGGGTAAAACTTTACTTATTTTATTAACTTTATCAATATCTAGTCCATATATTTTTTAAAATTGTTTTTACGCTTGGCTTTACCATACGGCCATTGCCAACAAAACAAAAAACATCAGTGTTTTTTTTCGATCACGAAGTACAATGACCGATAACTTCCAATTCCCTCAATCATCGGCAATCGGACTTAAATGCAAATGCCGTAACATAAACAGTTATGTGTTATTGTCGAAAATCCTCATAAATTTTTATTTTACAATTTTACAATTTATTGTAAAGTTTTATATATTAAGACCAGGAGCGTTTTCCAGGCTAGTTGTGATCGGAGGTGTAAAATTGTAGCGAAGGAGTAGACCGAAATGCTTCACGTTTTGTTACAACATTTAATTCTTAAGCCAAGTTGTACAAAGCAAGTAAGAAGGTAGAGTAGGAGAGCGAAATGCTAAAGTATGAACAATATTTTTTACAGTTAAACTGTAAATTAAAAAGAGATAATTGTGCCCGGCATGTGCGTGCATTTAGAAAAACTCCGATATTGTGTGCTGTCACTGTATTGATAACTGAGCACTGTTTTCGCAAACATGTATCTGATTTCACTCTTTTTGAAAACAATTCGCAAACAGAAACAAAAAAATAAAGAAGAAGCATAGCAGAAATAACGAAACTTTTTGTGCTTAGTCTTGAGAAAAACCTAATTAATTAATTAAATTAATTAAGAATTAATAAAGAATTAATAAAGCATTTAGGCTTATTAATTATTAATATATTTACTAGCTAGGACCCGCAAACGTTGTTTTGCCCCGAAAGAACGTTTGTGCATTTGTTAGTATTGATAGGTAACAAATTAATTAATCAGTTGTGAGCTATTATTGAAAATCTTCATCCATTTTTATTAATTAACAGCAAGGGTTAATTAACAGCAACAACCCACTTCTTGTAAATTTTAGTCTTTTTACTCACTCTGCTAACCACCGACGTTTACACACTTGCTTATGTTAACTACACGCGCGTGTTAAGGCACATTTTAAAATTCATAAATAAATTAGAATTCAAGGAGAACACAGCGTTTTTCTTTTGTTAACGGTATGAAACATGGAGCACAAACCAGTGCTTCCTCTAAACAACTCCAGTTGACGAAAGTTTCATACACACTACCCAGCACAACTGTTCTGCTCCGGATAATATTATTGGAGGATTCTTTTTCTGACAGCTGAGACGTCAATTATCAATTAGTATAAATAATGAAGCTTTTGAATAGCAAATAAAGTCAAATGAGGAAGAACTCAAACACAAACCAATGCAATATACGTTTTGAGGCAATCGGAAGCAACCAACGAGAACTAGAGTATTTGTCTTTTTTTCTATCGATTTGTTGCCCAGACTTTTGTAATCAATTGGAAATCTTTTCCTCTCCTATTCCTCTCCCATTATTTTTTTGTAAAACTCAACTGGATGACTAACTCGTAACTTATGACTCGCACGTATATATGTATACCAATTATGGCATAATTAACCTCATTCACAAACACAGTTTTCAGCACTAAACGCATTTTAAGAAACTTTTAAAATTCCAGTGGTTTGCGACTGAGGCATCAACTGACAGTAGATTCATGAATTTTTTTCTACCCGTTCGACTATGCGCCTGAAGTCTTATTTAACTTTATTTCAACTCAACCCCTTTGGCAAAAAGTGCAGTTTTCGTGGAATTTCTTTTTTGGTAGCCACACTTATGTTCAGTTCAACATGAAGTGCACAGACTTATGGCTGCATGCAGTGCATGAATCTTAGCCTATATTGTAAGGTATTCGTTCAGTCTCATTTTCGTTACGGAGTTATCCTTTCGTTAGCAAAGTTGCAGCCTATAAAACAAGTACTCCTGGTGCACAAAACGTATCTGAAAACTTCAACAACTTCTATGTCGGGTCACATATTCCATATAGTACAGATGGACGAGATGGGCATATTCCAATATAATACAGAGAGTCTGATTTTAAGCTGATTTATGTTAGTAGTAGCAGTCAACGAAGGAAAGACGAAGTACATGCTCTTAAGAGAGAGTCCAGTTGGTGTCGAATTGGATAATCTTGTTTAATAAGATAGTCACTTCCCGTGAATTTTTTAATAAAATAAATTTTTCGAAATGTATTTATTGTATTTCTTAAATATTGTTTCTGTTTTCCCATCTTAAATATTTAGGTAAAAATTAGAAATGCCCGTTGCCATCCAAACTTTCATTCCCTCAATTAATCAATCAACATTTAAAGATGCGGAGGGTAAAGAATGTTGTGACTACAAATTAAATCGTGCCATTTTTCTTTCATCTGTCACTTCACATTCTCACCAAAATAGTTTGAAGCGTACTAAAATCCGGTAACAGATCCCACATACAATTTTCATTCTACACAGCGAATTGTTTGGCATTGACGTGAATGCATTGAGTCTGAAATGAAAGAGGTGAAGCTTGTCTGTGTTGTAGGCATGGAAAAATTGCATACTTTCGAAATTATCCTGACATAGCTGAAAAGATAATTGCAGCATTTGCCACAATCGCGAGCGCACTGAGGTGCAATTGACAGTGATGAGCATCACGTTGAATTTGACGTTGATGACGACATTTAGTTGAATCCACACAGACTGATGTTGTTAAGTAGGAGAAGAAGCGTAGCGGAAGGAAAAATCCGAATTTTATTGAAGACTGAAAGGATGTCGGACCGGCTGCAGAAAATAGCAGCAGTAGGAACGGTAAGTATGGACGTAACTCCCTCTCTCATCTAAACCTGCATAGTCACTATTAAACAACTATATGATATTGGAAAATGTTTTCACTATGTGAGCTGACTAACGCCAAAACAGCGAGAAAATACACGATAGAGTGTGAGTAAAGGAGAGTGAGCGTAAAAAAGATGTGCGCAATTCACAGCTCTGTGTAAAGCATTGTTTTCTGTTTCTCCTTACTTTTTATCGATGTGATGCTTATAACTAAATAGCCTCAGCAATAAGTTCGGCAATAAACTCTCTGTGCGGTCGAAAAACTAGTATATGTTATTTTCTGTTTTGTTTCTTTACTTATAGCTTCATTAGAAGTTTCGCTAACTGTACTAGAATTCAACTTGATAGGTTTCGTTCATAAGACAACTCATAATACTCATAATAGGTGTTGTGTCGGTTTTACCTTTGAAACGCGTAGAAAACGTAGCACGTCGTCTTTGACACGCGTGGTGTTGAGTTTCGTTTTCAGCCTTTTAAATATTTTTGATTCATTTGTAATATTAACTCTTTTCGAAGCATAAGAAAATGTTAATAGAAGATTTCATGTATTGTTCAGTCCGTTACGCTATGTGTATACAACATTTATAGCCCTACGTAAGCTAAAGTATTTGTTTAACCTCATTGTTTAACCTCTCACAATAACTCATACGAGTAAATTCATCATTCATCATTTAGTGTTAGGCTAATGCGAATTTCCCGCAGAACCACCAATTATTGAAGCTTCACTTAGAGCAAACAAAGAGGTTATCTTATCCTTGTAGCCATTTTCATTGTTTTCACATTTACTTATGATCCTTGCCTTTATGTAAAGATCACATAGCACATCTGTTTGTTTATGTAAAAGTGACTACAAGGGTCAAGTTCAAAATCGAAAACCATCAATTATACAATTGGTTGTAATGACCTCATTCGACGGCAAAAAAGTGCCTTTCAATTATCTAATCATTCAAAGGATATTATTCTGAATATAAAAATATTTAATTAAAAACTAGATATTAACTTTGTTGTTATACTGTGTTTGCTTCTAATAAAAATGACGACGAGGACTCGAGCTATAAAAATAAGAAAACATAACAACACGTTATTTAATCAATCACCATTATCATTATCATCAGGCGGTTATTTATGAGCATGCTATTGGTGGCGCCATTGCTCAACTTCATGTGCACTCATATGCGAAACGCCCAAAGCTAAATTAAATTTTGAAAGGAGAAAGCTAAAAGTGAGCGCAGTCAGCGCAACTGAGAGTACTTCATACTAAAAGCTAAGGAGTATCCGCATTCACGTAAACACTTTACATGTAAGTATTCTGCTTAGCATTGCAAAGTGAAAGGAGGTATGTAAAAGGTTCATACGGAAGTATAGCGTGGATTTCGTCGTTATTGTCCCTGTCCGTTAGGAAAACAGTTTCTCGGGTGTTCGAAATTAAATGTATTTTGTAATGAAACCTTTTCTGAAAGCACGCCGTAGTTGTGCCAACGTCAGTGATGAGTCGTAGTTTTAGAAGAAACGTTATTTAAGAGATAAAAGAATACAATCTGGACTGTGACAGTCAAACAAATGCCCTTTAAATTCAAATTCTTTAAATTGAAATTAAAATTTTTAATTGAAAAGTTTCAAAACTCTATAGAAATACTTTGAAATTATTGAACCTTTAGTCCTTCCTATCCTTGGAGCAGTCGCCGGTTTGGCTTAGGGCCCTTGGCGTTGATTCGTGTAAGTGCTCTACCGACTGAGAAATGACTGGAAATTACCGACCCTAATTCTGCTGATGATAATCAGCCAACTTCTGTCATTCCCCCACCAACTTGTTCTACTGCTTCTCAACCTTTACCCACTTACTCTTCTGAACTTTCTGCCATATCTTCCCAATCGTCCCATCCCCCTCTAATTCCAGTAGCTCCTTCAGCCATTATCCCCTCTACTACTACTTCATCTGTTGCTTTCAACTTTCCCCCCACTACTTGTTTATCTTCCTCTATGCCCTGCCCTACGATCTGCAACTTCTGGTCCATCTTCTACTAAAGTCTCTAGTTAGTGTTGGATGTGCGATAGCATTGCCCACCTTAAGTGCACTGGGTTGACTGGTCGTGACCATGACCGACTTTACGGTACGGCTGAAGCCTGCCTCGGGTGGCATCAGGTGGTCTTGCCCCACCTGCTTCAAACACCAGGGGGATTTCTCCACTGATGTACCACCGTATGCGAAATAAATACCACAAACTTAAAAAACTATTAACTGAGCTCGCCTCAGAGTTTCATGCTGGGGCAAAAATGGTTATGGAGTACTCTTTTGATTCGACTCCAACGGCTAATCCAGTACAACTGCCGCCATTATCCCCTCACAATCTTGCGCCTACCACAGCGCCACTTATTCCTTTTTCGTCTAATCAGCCACTTTCTTGTCATTCCCCACCAACTTGTTCTACTGCTTCTCAACCTTTACCCACTTACTCTTCTGAACTTTCTGCCATATCTTCCCAATCGTCCCATCCCCCTCTAATTCCAGTAGCTCCATCAACCATTATCCCCTCTACTACTACTTCATCTGTTGCTTTCAACTTTCCCCCCACTACTTGTTTATCTTCCTCTATGCCCTGCCCTACTACTGTAACTTCTGCTCCATCTTCTACTAAAGTCTCTAGTTCGTGTTGGATGTGCGATAGCATTGCCCACCTTAAGTGCACTCGGTTGACTGGTCGTGACATTGACCGACTTTACGGTACGGCTAAAGCTGCATCTGGTGGCATCAGGTGGTCTTGCCTCACCTGCTTCAAACACCAGGGGGACTTCTCAATGATTTACCCCGTATGCGAAATAAATACGACAAACTTAAAAAACTATTAACTGAGCTCGCCTCAGAGATTTAATGCTGGGGCAAAAATGGTTATGGAGTACTACTTTTGATTCGACTCCAACGGCTAATCCAGTACAACTGCCGCCATTATCCCCTCACAATCTTGCGCCTACCACAGCGCCACTTATTCCTTTTTCGTCTAATCAGCCACTTTCTTGTCATGCCCCACCAACTTGCTCTACTGCTTCTCAACCTTTACCCACTTACTCTTCTGAACTTTCTGCCATATCTTCTCAATCGTCCCATCCCCCTCTAATTCCAGTAGCTCCATCAACCATTATCCCCTCTACTACTACTTCATCTGTTGCTTTCAACTTTCCCCCCACTACTTGTTTATCTTCCTCTATGCCCTGCCCTACTACTGTAACTTCTGCTCCATCTTCTACTAAAGTCTCTAGTTAGTGTTGGATGTGCGATAGCATTGCCCACCTTAAGTGCACTGGGTTGACTGGTC
>JAWNKX010001063.1:0-40710 GCA_035041755.1 Cacoxenus indagator
TACAAGTTTATAACTGTATATTTTGTAAGTTAGTTGTAAGTCATATAATAAATCACTCTGAAAATTGAAGTGCTACAACGCGGACGCATATCATTTGGCGACCGGACAAGCATTGAACTTGAGGAAATTTTCGGTCTCAGTCTGGATACCACATTTTGATTCATTTGGCTGGCGTTAACCGCCAGAATTTGGAGAAAAAGGTCCAAAAGCGGTTGAGCTCAATATCTGAAGAATCGACGCGTCATGGGACTGATGTTTGGCGGGTCTCATCGAGTGGGGACTACACAGTTACCGACGCTGTCACAGTAAGTCAAATTTTTCTGGTCTTTTGGTGACCAATATTTTGTTACGCGGCATTGTGCTGCTTCGATGTGCGTGTCTAATAAATAACAAAAAACATACAGTTTAAAGTGAATTAAGAAAGATTAAATAATTATATATTATTAATTATTTAAAAAGTGCAAAATTGTGAAAAAGGTGCATACATACAGTGTACCACTTAAGTGAGCATACTGCAAGAGTTTTCATGAGATTTTGTGTTTCAAGCTTGATAACTCTTTTTTTTATATTTTATTATAATTCACACGAAGTAGTGTTAATTGAAAATTTTTTAAGGTATTTACAAAAAAATTCATTTGGCATAGTTGTATCCTTAATAATAAGTAAAAATCACGAAGAACTCGAAAATTCACCTCCGCAAAAGTCATCGTACAGCAAACATGCACGTGCATGTTCGTTTATTTTTCACGCATTTTCTTATTTTTTTTTATCTTTGAGTTTTGTTTACGGCTATCCCTCACTTGTCTTTTGTATGCTTAAGTGCCAGTTATGAATTATTTGATTAAAAATGCCGCGCAAGTAACTAACTTTGGAAGAACGTAGAATAATTTTAAATTGGTGTAAGCGAAGTCGATCTACAATACAATATGTATAATAATTGGGCGTTACAATTATGGAGGTCGCGTTGAAAATAAGAGAAGATTTGGGAGTCCAGCCAGACTTACAGACAGGGATAAACGCAAAATTAAACGAATAGTAGACAAAATTCCTTTCAAAGCGCCGTTAAAATTAGTGCAGCGGTCGCATATTCTTTAAACAATGATTTGCATCCTGAAACTGTACGCAGAGCTAGTAAACAATTTGGCTACAAGTCCCGTACACCCCTCAAAAAGCCAATGATTAGTAATGTAAATAGAAAGAAACGCCTGCAGTTCGCTCGACAGTACCGAAACCACCCAGTGGAGTTCTGGCGGAAGATGATCTTTTGCGACGAGTCGAAGTACAATATTCGGCGCCCAGACAGGCGTTTAACCGGAAGAATACAGTTAAAACAGTTAAACATGGCGTTGATTGATGGTATTATGGACCACAAATTGTACATCGAGATACTTAAGCGAAATTTAGTCCAGAGTGCAGATAAGTTCGATATTCGGTCTAATTATTATATTTATCACGATATTGACCCGAAGCACACAGCAATAAATACGCGCTTATGGGTAATTTAAAATGTTCCCCTCGCACTTTCAGCCCCCCACAGAGACCGGACATTAATCCTATTGAACACTTGTGGAACAAATTGGAAGAAAGTCTAAGGGGCCGCGAAATTCGAAGCACAACGGAATTGAAGATGAGTTTACTGGAGGAGTGGGAGAAAATTGACCTCACTTACATTGAAAACTAGGTGGCATCAATGCCAAATAGACTGAATGAGGTCACAAAAATGAAGGGTTATCCAACCCGGTACTAAATATGATTTTAAGTATTCAGAGCTCAAGATATTAGCTCCTAATATCAGCTGTACGATGACTTTTATGGAGGTGAATTTTCGAGGTCTTCGTGATTAATACATTCTAAATATACAATTAACACTACTGCGTTTGAATTATAATAAAATATGAAAAATCAACCAAGTTATGAACCTTAAAACACAAAAATTCATGAAAATTCTTGCTGTATGCTCACTTAAGTGGCACACTGTATATATCGACTAACAGTTCTCACAGCGGAATATTACTTCGTTTTGTTGCTATCACTGTAATTCAGGTGTCCAGTTAGTCATAAAATTACAGAACATAAAATTTGTGCAAGGCATAATATTCGATAACTGATTTAATACGAGCGGTTTCTAGCGGGAGTTCAGCAGTATATAAACACGACAGACATACATAGCTACATACATATTATATACATACTTGATACGAAGGTATAGTTAGCTAAGCCTTGCGTGTTGTTGCTCTTTTTTTTTTGGTGAATCAAGTGCGCGAGATAAAACGGCAAAATAGACTCAATTAGAATAGTTTTATTGTTGTTGTTTTATAACGTTGGAATTACTGTTGATGCAGCAGTTGCCTGTTGTTGCCTTTTCGGTAAATCAAACGGTGCCAGAAAAACCGATAACAGAAGTACATAGACTCTTTTAGTGTTGGGATTATGTTATAAATATATGAATAGTGGAACACTCTGCAGTGATGGCCCCAAAAAAGAGAAATGCTGACTTGCATCTGGCCAGGGAAGGCATGATTAAATCTCTGGTCCGTAACAAGGAGAATGTGCTGAAGAATTCAAGTTCGATGAGTCAATCCGATTTAGAAATGCGATTAATTATTGAAGCCACTTTTAAGAATTTAAGCGAGATTCAAAGCGAAGTCGAGCAAGCTAGTGAAAATGCTGCGGATTTCGATATTAGGCAAAATTTCGAAGAGATGTATTGTGAAACAAAGTCCAAGATCTTGAGTTGTTTGCCTAAGGCAAGACGTCACTCAGGTCAGCTAGAGAAAATGTTACAGACTTCGATGTTTAACTATTCTCAAAGTGCAGCCAGGGCAGCCGGGCTCCCCAAGTTGCAGTTGCCCAAGTTCTCCGGCAAATTCACAGAGTGGACCAGCTGGTTTAATACCTTTGAAGCGCTTGTCGACAGCGATTCGGAGCTTGAAAATTTGTACAAACTTATATATTTCAGATCGTGTTTATCGGAAGCCACATTACATACTAATGATTGTCTTGAGGTTAGCGGAGATAACTATGATCATGCAGTCAAGCTTCCTAAGGATCGTTTCGAAAATAAGTCGATTATATTTCAAGTACACATTCCTGAGCTATTTGAATTAAAAATAATAAGTCATCCGGATGCACATTAGCTGCGCACATTGGTTGACCAGGTAAATTCACAGCTGGTGGCTTTGATAATATTAGGGAAAGACAAAGACATATTGGAGGCGTTTCTTTTTCATTTGATACTCACCAAACTTGATGAAGACATGTTGGAGAAGTAAGGCAGTGAATGAAAAGGAATGGCGCCACACTGCTGTCCTGGAAAGTCTTATTAAAGTTTTGGGGCAGTTGATGCCAAAGGTCGGTCACGAATGAGAACTTTTAGTTTAATAGTTTACTTTTGTGTGTTGCCTGAAATTACTTGTTACGAACCAAATGTTCCGTTTGATACAAGACAGTTTCAGATACCTAAAGAGGTTCAGCTGGCTGATCATAAGTTTTATAGCAAGGAGAAAATCGACATGTTGTTAGGAGTTGACTTGTTTTTCAAATTAATTGCTGCTTGTCAGATTACTCTCGGCAAGGATCGACCAAAAAATTTTGCTAGGGTGGATTGTCGTTGGGGAATTCAAGCAGAGCTGAATTGTCGCTGTGTGTATCGCGTCCTCCAAAAGTTGATAGGGAAGATGAGTTGAAAATGTTAGTTAAAAAATTTTAGAAAGTGAAGAAGCAGTTGTAACGGCAGGGAGATACAGTCTAGGTGAACAATTATGCGAAAATCAGTTTATGAAGACTGTCAATCGCATGTTATATGGGAGATACATGGTGAGCCTACTTTTTAAAAATCCGGGCAGGGACTTCGGAGATTCCTATCAAACCGCTCTTCGGAGATTTCTGAATTTGGAAAAAATGCTCAATAAAAACGCAGCGCTTAAGAAACAGTACGTGAAGTTCATTGAGAATTATGTACATTTTAATCTTTTAGAGGTGTTAGAACCTCAGCACGTGAACGAAATAAAATATTTTATTTCGCATCAGAATAGTTTCATGACCAAATTAAGAGTGGTGTTTGATGCGTCCTGCAAGATGAGCAACGGTCTTTCGTTAAATGATTTGCTGCTTGTAGGACCCACTTTGCAACCAACGAACTTTGAGATATTCGCAAGATTTCGTTTTTATAAATACGCACTTACTGCCGATATAACTAAGGTGTATAGACAAGTTTTATTGAGTGAAAAATATTAAAATTACCAATGTATTCTGTGGAGAGCTAGATCGTCTGACCCAGTACAGGTCCTGCGTCTGAGAACTTTCACGTATGGCACAAGCTCAGAACCTTACTTAGCAGTGCGTTGTTTGTGTCATTTGGCAGAATTATTTGCAGATGGCTACCCGCGAGGAAGCAAGGCACTGAAGGATAATTTTTACACTGATGATTTGTTAGCAGGGGCAGATTCGTTAGAGCATCTTTATCAGTTGAAGGCTCAATTGACTGCTCTCTTAAACAAGAGAAGGTTTGAGCTTCATAGTTGGTCATATGTATTAGGTGAATCAGGTGAAGTTGAGAACTTACCTATAAATGTACCTGAATGCTCGAAGACGTTAGGAATCCACTGGGATTCCGGAAAGGACGTCTTCCGTTTTTCTTACAAGGCAGATCTTGTTCCAATCATAACGAAGCGATCGGTATTAACGGAGTTGTCACAGCTGTTCGGCACTTTCGGATGGCTAAACCCGTTAATAGTAATGCCTTTATGCAGTAGCTATGGTTGTTGAAAAGCGAGTGCGATAAGGAGTTGCCCCCCGATCTGCACGCGAGTTGAGGAGTGTACTGTGCCTAGAATATTTGTCCCACTTGGCGTTGAGCAGCGTAAGTCAACGTTTGCGCTTCTTGGATCAGTCGTCAATGGGTGTGTGGACGCAATTAGTGGTTGCAAGTTTGCAAATTCATTTCTTAAATTAAACCGAGTTTTTGAGTATATCTATCGATGGCGCGCGTGGCGCGAAGGGCAGGCTGACTCCAGGTCAAGAGCATTGACAAGTTGCGAAATGAGAGGGAGTTTGGTGTACATAATCTTTAATATAGCGGGAGTATGCTTTGCACAAGAAATTCAAGATATGGGAAAGGGAAGAGCAGTCAGATATTTGCGGGTACAAAGTCTTTCTCCTCTTCTGTCAGAGGGCGAGCGGGTTCCCGTTGTGCCAGTCGGTGGGAGATTGTCGCAAGCAAGTGTACCATTTTCAATAAAGTATCCGATTTTATTGCCTGGGAATCATGTCTTAGTCAAATCCATGGTCGAGCACGCATATCGGGTCAACATGCACGCAAGGGTCCAAGCATTATTTTCCTTTGTGCGACAAAAGTGTTGGGTTACTAATTGCAGGAATCTGGCGCGCAAGACAGTTAGGAGCTGTGTAGTTTGCTGCCGGCGAACTCGCTGCATTGAAGCGATTTTTTGCCAGACGAGGGCTGTCTACTGACATATATTGTGACAACGCAACGAATTGCGCTGTTCGCTGAGACGTCCAAAAATGCGATCATCGACCAGTGCAGCAGTGGGTGAGTAAATTTCCGTTTTATTCGGCCTCGTTCGCCCGACTTCGGCGGGCTTTGGGAAAGTGCTGTAAAGGTCGCGAAGCGACTGTTGGTGTACTCTATCGATTGAACAGGGTTGAATTTCGAGAAGATGGTGACAGCAATTGCGCAAGCAGAAGCCATTATGAACTCGAGACCATTATGTCCATTGTCTCAAGATACCAACGATTTCGGAGCATTGACGTCATGTCACTTTTTGGTGGGCCGCCCCTTAAATTCGTTGATGGAACCGTTTAATAATGCCGACGACAAGCTATCGTTGGTGAACCGATGGAAGCGCATTCTGGTGGTCCATAACGCATTTCGGCAGCGATGGTCAAAAGAATATTTAACGTTACAACAGGTGGTCCGCACCAAGTGGTCAACGCCTCAGCCGAAAATAGAGGAAGGAGCTGTGCGCTTGATAGCGGACTACAATGTGCCCCCTGGCAGATGGCGTCTCAGCAGGGTGGTTGAAGCCATCCTGGGATGACGCATTCGGGTCCTGTGGCTCGTACTGCTTCTGGAGTCGTAAAGCGCAATGTGCACAAGTTGTGCCCACTTCCGATCGAACCATAGATAAGGATAATGTTTGGAAGGAGCTGCCAAATCGGGAAGCATGTTGCGGCCGTACGCCGAAGGCGATCCAGGGCTTTTACATTCAATTTGTCTATCGTCGTTCTTAAAGTAGTCTCTATATGGGCTTGATTCTTAGATTCTCTTATATTCACGCATACATGTAATTAGTTCTAAGGTAATGAGCTGTATAGGTTATAAGTTAGTTGTAAGTCATATAATAAATCACTCTGAAAATTGAAGTACTACAACGCGGACGCATATCATTTGGCGACCGAACAAGCATTCAACTTGAGGAAATTTTAGGTCTCAGTCTGTAGACCACATTTTGATTCATTTGGCTGGCGTTAAGCGCCAGGTTTCATTTTGGAGAATATATCATTAACTTTCAAATTCGAACTATGGGCTTCATCCTTGCCATCATTTCCCAAAGCTAATTCACATTTAGACATATGCCTAGTAGACGCAGAATCTGCGTGGAAAAGGAAAATAACACAAATAATTATTTAAAATCAGACTACGACAGCGAACATGCAGCAGTACAAATTTTAATATTCAAAATCGAGAAATGCATCCATTTGAATAAAAGAGAACATGCCGACTAAATACAACTATAAGAAAACGGATTAGAGGAAATTTCAGCGTAAGGTCGTCCAATTAATGAATAGCGAGCCTGCCACACCAAATGACAGAAATCTTGAAAATAACGAAAAAGATTGGTATCTTGACAAAATAAACAGGGTTTTAACTCAAACTATAGAAACAACTGTCCACAGTTTCAAAACACCTGTACAAAAATTTATGAATAACAAACTAAGAAAACTATACACAGAAAAAAACAATACATCCTCACTAATATTGTAAATGCCAAAGTAACTCTCTCTGTCTGCCTGTCTAGCCGTTTCACGCCCAAACCGCTAAAGCAATTGTTATGTATTTTGGTGTAGGGATAGATAGGACCTTGGAGACCAGCATTTTTGCCGCAGAAATATAGACTATATAGGTATAGCAGGTGAATGCATATGTAGCCCAACATATATACATACGTTATCGCGCTCGATACAAGCGAAAAAGCGAAGCATAGAAATTAAACGAAAATTTCGAACTGTATTGTTTGAAGACAACAACAACAAAAATAGGGTGCACGCTGAGGGCTGAGAGGAACGACGAGAGAGAGAGAAGCGTGTGATTTTACTCCATATTATAAGCAAAGAGGAGAAACAAAAGTGAGAGAGTGAGAGACAGCGATCATTGGTCACCTATCCACTTTTGCTCTGCATAAATAGCATGTAAAAATGCGTCTACAGAAAATAAATATTTATCTTCTCATTTCTTATACTCACACTAAAAAAATTTAAAATGGAGAAGGTGGTTTGTTCTTTTTGGATGCGCCAGGAGACACCAGCAAAACATTTCTTTTGAATTTGCTTTTAGCACAAATTCGCAAAGATAAGGGAGTTGCTGTTGCTGTAGCCTCTTCTGAAATATCTGCTACGCTGCTTAATAATGGCCGAACTGCCAATAAACTTAGCTAATGTTTGTAAAATTACCAAAAAGGAGGGAGCGTGGACGAATCTTGCAGCAATGTAAGCTGTTGGCTTGGGATTAGTGTACAATGTCACACAAAAGAGTAATCGAGACATTAGATCGAACAATGAAAAACATGGTGGGTGCATGTAAACAAATTTTGTCTATCTACAAATATGATGTTGTTGAGTACCTTTCCCTTGACAATGTCGTGGACACTGAGCAAGTGACATCGTACCATTTGGAGCCACTCAAGTTTTTGGAATTGTCAGGGATCCCTTCCCATAAGTTAGGGCGGAAAGTTGATGTGCCAGTCATATGAATCCGAAATCTTAACGCACCAAGATTATGGAGTGGCTACGGCTACACATAACATACCTAGGACGCAATATTATATGACAATATTATAATTATGACAGGAACAGCAAAGGGAGAAGGTTATTCTCCGTATTCCAATAATCCCGACCGACTTGCCATTCCATTTTAAAAAATTCCAGTTTCCCCTGAAAGCAACATTCGCAATGACAATTAACAAACACTGCAAGTAGGAGGTGTACATTTAGAAAAAAGTTTTTTTTCCTATGGACAGATGTATGTCCACAAAATCTTCATGCTTTAGCAAAGGATAGAAAAACCAAAAGCGTAGTTCACAAAAATTCGTTAAGCTATTTCAGTCTCAGGTAATTACTTCTCATTCATTAACCTATTTACTTACATCTTGATTCATACATATTTAATTTTCACGACAAAACCACTGATTAGTTTTTGGAACGAAGTTCCTTTACGCGGCTTGTGGTAGGTGTGAAATGACTGAAAATTCAAAAACCGTAACAACGTTGTTGTATTTTGTAGTATTTTTTGCTGCTATTTGGTTCTGCTCTTCTGTTGTGCTTATGCATAGAGCAGCAACAACAACAAAGGTAACAGCAGTAAGACAACTGCTCGCAATTTCAAGCGTTCGCGTTTGCGAAGAGAGAGAGAGAGAGCGAGTTTCATTTCATTTGTGTGTGTACTCTACTCCACGCCAATCTTGCATATCCACTGGCATGCATGTCGCTGAGACTTGGCTCTTATATTTTATATAAATATATACGTTATGTGCCTCAATTATGAATTATAATATGCTTCCAAAAATGAAACTGCTCATATATAAATGTTGTTCGATTCGCACAGGCTTTCATATAAATTATAAATTATAATGCAATAGCAAATCTTAAGGAAAGTGAGCTATAAGTTTGCATTTTCGAACATAATATTACTTTGTCATCAAAGACAAATTCCTTTCAGTAAGGGAAGCGAGGTAGTCGAGGTGACGACGTTTTGTTTTGTGAAACATCTTTGGTTTCGGTGGAATGATATTTTACAGGCGTCCGTGAGTGCTAAGCACACTCACACATTGTTTTCCTTATCTTTTTTTTTTTGCGGGTTTCGTTAATTGATGCATATTATTCAACATTAACAAACTCCACACCAAGCACCTTTACAAAATTTTTGCATTGGTCCAGTAATGCTGGATATAACTAATGTAACTTGCGGTACCCCTGGTCAAGCTTTTATGTCAATTGAATGGGACAACAACTCATTCCGTACTTATAATTTCGATTTCAAAACTATTGCCTCTGACATCTGAAATAGCGCATTTGTATAGATCTCTTTTTAGACATGTACAAGTATCAATCATCGATGAAATAAGCCACTCTACTCTCTACAGCCACTGATTCAATTACTGCATCTAAAAATCATGAACAAGGTGCTAATTTTAAGGAAAGTTACATAAGAAGTTAGTTACAGATACTGGTGGTTTACCATACGAAATTATATTTGTAAAAGACAACTTTCATCTCATCACAACAAATGGACATATATCAAATGGCTTATGTAATGGTACGACTGGAAAATTAGTGCATTTAGATTTTGATACAAACAAAAATGTAGTTAAAGTTTGGTTGGAGTTATGTGGTTCAACAACGATTGGTTGGAAGAAAAGCAAAAAAGCTGCTCAGTTAGCTGTACAAAGTGGAGTTAGTAGTCTTGCTGTGCCTATTGAACTACCATCTGCGAACATACCATTGGCATCACATAAGAAAAGTATTGCTACTCGAAGCATTTCCTTTAATTTCGACTATTACAATACAGAAATCACAGGGTGAAAATTTAAGTGAAATAGTTTACGCGTACAGCAAATATTACTTGCAAGACTTTGTTTACGTTGCGCTATCTCGGATAATACATACGAAAACTTGTATATTGTAACACCCCAAGATGATCCAACAAAATTTAAAGTTTACCATAATCGAAAGCAAGCTAGATCAACAGAGAAATTATTATTTTTTTTTATTTTCCCAAAGGAAGAGTACATTGTCTATTATAGAAAAATAAATCGACTATTGTACAGATTAATATTTAGGACAAGTGGGTGAATTTCAATTTTACAATCAGTTTGTAAAGTCGTGTTGTGATTGGAATTTAACAATACATGTATTTTAACAATAAATAAACAATTAAAGATAACACCAATTAACAATGAGTAAGTAATGTAATGAAGTAATGTCTTATGTGAGGTCCACTGGTCTCACCCTTTTTAGTCTACGTTGCCGAGTTAGTTCATCTAATGGTAATGTATTCACACAATCGTTCGAATGCTGGGAATGTTTGGTTTGGTATTTTCTACTTAAATTGATTATTTCCTCATCTACTGTCGCAATTCTTAGGTCGATGTAGGTCCGTATTGGTGATATACCCTTGGGCTTTGGTGATGGTGCGAATAATTTTTGATTGTTGCCTCTGGATTAACTTTATATTTGATTTTTTGGCAACTCCCCATATTTCGGCTCCATATGTCCAAATTGGTTTAATAATTGTCTTATAGATTAGAAGCTTGTTTTCAAGTGAAATGTTTGTATTTGGTTTGAGCAGCCAGTGCAGTTGTCTTACTTTCATTTTGATTTGGTCACGCTTTTTTTGTATATGGTGTTTCCAGTTTAGTTTACTGTCAATATATAATCCTAAGTACTTGGCTTCTTTTTGAATGGTTACGTCGTCTCCGTCAATATTTATATGGATTGGTGTGAATCTAGTCTTAGTAGTGTATATAACTTGTACTGTTTTGTTTTTGTTTATTTTAATATGCCATTTTCTAAGCCAGTCAAGTGTTTTATTAAAGTCTACTTGCAACATTGTTGTTGCAGTATTTATGTTTTATGAGCACTTAGGAGTATTGTGCCATCGGCGAAAGTTGCAATCATCGACGAATTGTGAGTGGGATATGGTATGTCTGCTGTGTATAGGGTATATAATAAAGGTCCTACCACACTTCCCTGTGGAACTCCTGAATTCATTTCTCTAAAGGTTGAGTATTCGTCTGAGTATTTAACTAAGAAGTATCTACCTGTGATATATGATGTTAATAGATGGGCTATGTTTTGAGGGAATATATTGTTAAGTTTCCATTTAGTCCTTTATGCCAAACCTTGTCCAAAGCTTTTTCCACGTCCAAGAAGATTCCAATACAAAATTTATTATCGTCAATGTCATTTTCTGCGTAACTCGGTGCACTTGTTGTATAGTTGGGTGACTTCTTCGAAAACCAAATTGGTGATTTGGAATGATGTACCTGCGTTCTAGTAGTGGCAATAGTCTACTTCTTAATATCTTTTCGGAGATTTTTGAGATTACAGGGAGTAGACTGATTGGTCTATAAGACTCTGCTTTTGATGCGTCTTTGCCTGGTTTCGGGATCGCAATAATCTCAGCTACTTTCCAGACTCTCGGAAAATAGTTTAGTCTGAACATAGCGTTATAGATGTTTCTTAGATATTCTATAGCTTTTACAGGTAGTTCTCTCTGGAGTTTCCCATTTATTTTGTCATATCCAGGGGACTTTTTTCCTTTATGTCATTATTAATGCATTTTCTTATTTCTCGTATGGTGGTCTTTTCATGTTTTATATGTTCTGAACCTCTGCTAATATCTCTGTTCAGCTGTGGATCATCTAAATTGGTGGCGACTTCTATAAAAACCCTTTCTAAATAGTCCGCTAATACTTTAGCTTTGTCCAAGTTCGTCTTTGCCCATAACCCGTTTTCCATTTTTAGAGGAGCATGATGATTACTTTTATTTGTCCATCCTTTAGTAGCTTTCCATAAAGAGTAGTCCGTTTGACTCGTGGGTGTTAAGCTCTTGAGATATGATGTTAATTGTTTGTTTTTTAATACCTGAATCATTTGTTTACCTCTTTAGTTGCCTTGTTGTACTGCCTTTTTGTCTCAGGAGATCTTGTGGTTGACCAGGTTTTCGGTAGTTTACATTTTTTATTTAATAGCCGTCGTTAGCCTCGATCCCCACATAGTGTGTTTCGCATTGCAATCACCGGCTGCAATGAAGTGTTGTCCAAGAGAGTTGAGGAAATTCTTATATTCTGTGTCTGTAATATTATGTTTTGGTGGGCTATATACAGCAGATATTGTGAGTGGTCCTACGGGATCATTAATTTGAATGTTCGTCGCTTGTATGTAGTTGTGCTGATAAGGCTCAAGCTCGTCGTGCGTTATGCACCGCTTCATAATTATGGCTGTTCCACCGTGCGCTGTGCCATCGGGGTGGTTTGTGGTATACACCGTGTACCCTCTAACTTTTATGAAGTGTTTGTTTGTGCAATGTGTCTCCGAGATTAGGGCTATGTCAATGAAGAAGTATTTGTAGTTCGTCAATATGGTTTTTCAGTCCGTTTGCATTCCAAGTTATGATCCTTAATTTATTCCATTTTGTTTGACCATCTTCCATATGAGAATTGTTATGACGTTTATCATATTTGTGACTTGTTGAAACAATTGTTTCATCAGGTCTTTCATCTCAGTAATATCAGTTTTTATGTCAATGGGTCTACTTATGTATTCATTGGTTGTCATTCTTATCCTTAGCTACTTGAGAGTACGATAAACCGGTCTTAATTTTGTTTAAGTTTTGAGACTCGATTGGAGCTACTGCTACTGTCTCAGCCGGAACTTGGATGGACATTTTTTTATTTTCAGTGCCTTGTATATCTCACAACCTTTGTAGTTTGCAGCAGCGCACAATGCACATTTTATTTGACCGTTGGCTTCAATTTTGCAGTCGATTGTTTTGTGTTTACCGGCGCATTTGACGCAGATCGGGTCTCTGGTGTAGAAATTTCTCGTGTGGCCATATTTTTGACAATTTGAGCATTGCAATATAATGCGTTTATGGTGTGGGGGCTCGCAAATGATTTTCTTGAAGAGCATTGTGGTTATGTTATACATATCTTTGTTGTTTTTATTGTTTTTCAATTCAATGAAGAATAATGAAAGCGGTTTGTTCGTGACTTTTTGTTGTACATATGAATGTTTTCATGTTTATGACTTCATGCCCTAGGTCGAGAAGTTCATTTTTTATTTCATTAATGTCAGTGGCGTGGTGCATATTCCTAAGCACTACTTTAAATCCACATTCTTCCTTCGGTTTGAATGTGTAGTATTTCGTTGTATGCTTTTGCAGCATCTTAATAACTGTGGAGTAACTGGTAGAATCTTTTGTTTGTATTCGCACCTCATTATTTCGCAGGGTTTTTAAAATGTAATTATGTTTAATTACATTTTTTAGAGCATTGCTAAGAACGCTAATTTATTCGACGTCTTGAACATATATTGGTGGTGGCTTAACCGATTTGATATTTTTTTGTGCTGGCAAATTTGTTGCATTGTTGCACCACTGTTCGCTTGATTGTCATCGTCTTGAGAGAGGAGAGCGAACCTGTTGGTTGTGATTGGTGCGCTTAGCCAGTATTATTGCAGTATTGTTTGCGTCCCGTTACATTGTTTATTTCTCTTGTTTTTGCTTGTGTTGTTTTGTTCAGCACTGTTATTGGGAGATTGTTTGCTCCTATTTCTCTTTAGGCTGGACTCTTGAGTGTTGGCGTTGTTAATGTTTTTTGTATCGTACTACTTACTTGATGTTGTTGTTGTAGTACTTACTGTGGATATAGAGGGAACAGATGATACAGCTGATAGTGTTGCCATGGTGGTTGTTATAGTTGTTGTTGCTGTTGTTTTGAACACTCCAATAAAAGCCAGAGCGAGCGTTGTTGCAGTAGTTGATGTAGTTATTGTTGGTGGAAAAGAGGAGAGCGGGGTCGTTGGTGAAGCACATTGTGCACTCCACGGCAGAGGCTGCATTTTACCTGTGGCCATAGAGCTCTTCATAGTTAGTTGTGCGGTAGAGCGAGAAGTTGCGTTTGTTTGTATTAATGATGTGTTTTCACTTTGTTGGTGTGAAATTGTTTGCTGTATTGCGGGAGAGTATGAACGCTCTCTCTCTAAATTAGTGGGAAGTGAAGCTTGGGTAGATTCTCTGTTGTTGGTGTTGATGATGCAGTTGTTTGAACTGTTGGAAGATGAGATAAGATATTCTTTGTAGTTTTTTGTGTTAACAGATTTTTGAACGTGGGGTACGCTCATGCTGTTTTTTGCTGGCTGATTTTGATTTTGCATGCTGCATTTCTGAGTCCAGAACAGCCTTGACTCTTTGTTTTAGTAGTTGTTGTTTTACTTTTCGTTTAGTTAAATTTGGAGTGCGAGAGTAGATGACAAATCGACTTAACACTTCGAATTCAGTTGACTGTGAACAGAGAAATTGCTGCAAGAATTTCAAAGATTATCGTTAAACACATTTCAGACCAGAACATAATTCTGGATATGATTTGCATAAAAAGGGGTCTTTCATTATTCATTTTTAACTGCCAAAGTTTTAAAAGCCATACCTTATATTTATTGGATCCAGTTACTGAAAATTCGAACCTACTTTTACCTTTCGAAACGTGGATAAGATATGTAGAATAAATTGCCATTCCTTATTTCAATTGCGTTTTTTATTATAAACTATAAAATGTTCGTTCAGGTGGAGTCGCAATATATAGTAGAAGTGAAGACGCGGTTCATATTTGTACAGAAAATATGGGAACGCTTTTGTCCAACATTAATGATTTGAGTACTAAGCATTTATCAGTTGGTGATATTTGTTTAGTTATTTGTAAAATAGGAAACGTATTTGGAATAGTTATTGTAGCTATTTATATATCTCCAAATCAAAAGATTGAGGATATTATATTATCCATTCATCGACCATTGCTGAATATACCGAAGGAGGCTCTAAGTTACTTAAACAAAACTTTCATAAACTTCCACTCATATTGGCTGGAGACTACATCGTCAACTTCAATAATAAAGAAAAATTAGAAGAAGAATTAATATAATTTTTATTAGATACATTTGATTTACATATTAATAATGATCCAGAGCAATTCGCAACAAATTACTGTACTACCATTAATGCTGTTTTTTCAAGATACTTGAATATAATTTAATCTCAAGCATACTCATCTTATTATAGTTACCATTCTTATTATAGTTGCAATTAATTTCCATGGTACAATATGAAGAGATTTAAAAAGTTGACATAACGAAAGAGCATTATATAAGTAACGTAAAGCATTACAAAAGTGAACAATCGCGCAGTTCTCCGAATTGTAACTTTAAGTTACACATCAAGAAATGAGAGTAAAGTTAATGCCACAAAGAAATCATTATAATTTATATGTAAAAAAGCGTAAGGAACTTCGTTCTTGACGGTGGTCCCCCGACCGCACACTCTTTTTTTTATATTTATTTCATTGGCATTTGGATATATTATTGAGATTGATAAATGTGAAAAAAATATGCTACGCGAAATTCTACGCAGACGAAGTCGCGGGTACCAACTAGTTTCCTTATAAGCCCGAAAGATTGGTCAACCCTACAGAATGCAAAGGCAACAGAATTCAACATCCGGCCTAACCCAGCTAACCAATTCAGATTATACCCTTCAGAAAAATTGGTGCGGGTAATGTGGGTATTCGAAGCATAACTATCTGGGGATCTTAACCCCGAAGTGATTGGTTCATTTTTCGTAATTGGCAATTGGTAAAACGGCAATAAAATTAAAGGTACTACGTCTCGAACTGGAAGTCAATAGCGTAGAAAATGTAACTTCTTCTCCAAAGTGGAAGGGGTTACCAGTCAAACTCTCCATTAACCTAGAAGTTAGAGCAATCCCGCATCCCAAGAGGCGCATACCAATAGCACTGGAACACAAGGTTATGGCCAAATTGGAAGAAGCACTTAGCCTTGGTATTATTGAGCCAGTGATTGGAGATTCTCCATGGACCTCACCTATGGTCATAGCGCTTCAAGAAAATGGTGAGATCCAAAAGTGTATAGAAATTTTAAAAAAGAATTACCCCTTGCCAGTCATCGAAACATTCATGGCCAAGATAAAGGTTGCAAAGTATTTCTCTCGTCTAGAACTCAAAATTGCTTACCACCACTTAGAATTGGATGAATCCAATAGGGGCATAACGACGTTTATAACTCCTCGAGGCTTATTCCGATACAAAAGTCTAATGTTCGGGGTCAACTCCGTGTCCGAAATCTTTCAACGAAGATTAGAGGAATTGCTACCACCATGTCTTAATGAATTGAATTACGTCGATGGTATAATCATATTCGGGATCAATGAAAGTGATCATGATGATGCGGTTAAGAAGATCAAGACCATACTGGAAGAAAACAACATTCTTTTGAATAAACAGAAATTTGTTTGTAAAACGCAAAAAGTTAAATTCCTTGGCCATATCCTTTCAGATAAGGGAATTGAAGTCGATCCAGAAAAAGTTAGAACCATCCTTTCATTTAGAGATCCCAAAGACAAAGAGGAACCAAAAAGAAAGAGGAAGGAAGATTTTTGGGTCTGGTTACTTATGTAGGCAAATTCATACCAGATTTGGCCGACCGCACTGTACCGTTAAGGCGTGTAATGAAGAAAGATTGTAAGTTCAATTGGGGTTGAACGGAAAAGAAAGCTTTCGAGGAACTCAATTTTCGTTTGCCTAAAATACCAAGACTGTCATACTTCATCCACACTAACAGAACGCTGTTGTTCGCAGATGACAACCCAGTTGCCCTGGGAGAAGTACTGTTGCACTTTGCTGAAGGTAATGAACCTAACATAATCTCGTTTACTAGTCGGAGTTTGTACGACTTTGAGAAACGGTACTCACAAACCGAAAAAGAAAGTTTGGCGTTACTCGGGGCGGTCGAAAAGTTTTATTTTTACCTAACAGGACTTGAATTTGATGTGGTAACGGACCACAAGCCTCTGGAGAGGAGAGAGAGCCAATCTCTAAACCACCATCTCGGATTGAAAGACGGCTTTTACGCCTCCAATCGTTCTAGTTCAATGTCATATATAAAGCTGGCTCTAACAACTGTGCGAGTTACCACCAACAAGCGTTTCCTGGCGCAAGGATGAGTATAATATCTTTCGGGTATTCGAATATACAGTGCAGTACATTTTTTCGGAAATTTCCCTCGAGAATGGCCTTGACGAAGAAGTCATCGACGCAATGACTTGCCTTGATGAGAACTCTTTGGAATCCTGCACATCAAACGGCTTTTAACCATTTCGTTATGAGCTTTAAGCGCAGTTGTGTGAAATATAATTCTGAAAAACAAATAAATTTATCAGAGTTTATAATGTCTGATGAATAAAGACTCTTAATTGGGTTGTTACAATACGCTTCTACTAAGCTATAATTTCCAAGAAGAGATTCCTTTCTATATCTATGTCTGACCGATAGTAGAATTCAAATAAATAAAAAAATTAAACAACCAATTGCGTTCCGATCTTGAAGTGCGATAGTGATCATTACGCAATCGTAATCCAAGCCCCAAAAAACACAAACCAGCCATTCAATTTTTTTGCAAACATAAAACTGGACTATATAAGTACGAATTGGATTAAATTTACAAATAGAATTCTATACTAACTGCATACCGAACCACCCATACTTAATAATAGAAACCTTGAGATTTGAAAAATAGATGAATACCTAGATAGAATCAATAATATAATAACCAAAACAGTCGACAAAACAATTCCCAAATTTAAAAATTCTGACCCATTCACTCCATTAATTAATGAAACTATTAAGATGCTAGAGAGCGAGAAAAGTAAAGTTTTTACAATGATTAAAAAGCAGAATAGACTAGAATGAGTATTACCCTACTATCAAGTAAACTTCCTCAAACCAAAAGTCAAATTAGTGGGGAAGCTAATTCAAGAGAACTTTACAATTGCAATAAACAACAAATTAAAAGCTAAACTTGAAGTTCGTTGCCCCAAAAACCAGGCTCAATTGTTCATACAACTTAGAAAATTTGCAAATAAATCTAAGATTGGTAAAAGTAGTCTATTCCTGACATGGGCAGGAATAGACGTTGTTACAAACAATTATGTGATAAGAAACATTGAAGACATCTTAAATGTAATTGGCGAATACCTCGAATCAGTTCACTCTACAAAGGAGAGTCAATCCGATAACTTATTCCATGTAAACATGTACAACACTGTTTCGATAGGTTTTTATCTTTACAACATCGCAGACATCGCAGTTAACCCTAACAACTTTCTCTAACGATAATTTGGCCAACAGTATCAATGATGAAATTGAAAACTATTTTATAGAAAAAGACTTGCTAACATTTTTAAAAATCTAAAAAATAAGTTATGTTCTTGACTCGATAAAATTCCAAACATGGTTTGACGGAAAAATAAATTTTTTTTTATTTAATTTTTTTTTTTATAATAAGAGTATAACATTTATCGCAGTAAACTTTTTTGAAAAACATTTGTCGCATTAAAAAAAATAATGACGTGAAAAAAATAGACTTAGACTAAATTAAAAATGATGATAATTGCGCCGAAAAGGCAATGACATAGAAGGGTGATTCCTTCTTAGGGGCGATCATGTGGGTGTAGCCTCTTCAGTCTACGCCTTGTTGAGATACGGGTGAAGGAGGACGCCAGCGGATTTGGGTGCGATAAAAGTCTGTAGTGATAGCGGCAGCTGTGAGAATTTATCACCTCTATAACAGTTGGCACGGATAGATCAGTGTGCAGCGTGGTGTTGCGAACGTACCAAGGGGCGCCCGTAAATCTTCTGAGAGCCTTGCTCTGACACGCCTGCACTCTTCTGATGTTGTAGGCAGCAGTAGTGCCCCAAATTTGTATGGCGTAACGCCAAGCAGGTGCTTGCAGATAGATACATTAGTTACATTATAGATTTTATTAGTTAAAGATAACTTATTCGATGGGCGGAGGAGCCACTCCAGTTTCTTGAGCCTTTGATAGCAGCGCGCTGTAACTACCTTAATGTGTGCACGCCAGGTAAGACACTTATCCAGGATCAGACCGAGATACCGGATTTTCTCCATTTGCGGAATGATGCTTGTGTTGTAAGTCATAATCGGACAGAGGCCTTGCCTTAATGTGAAGGTGCAGTGAGCTGATTTCTCAGAGTTTATGGCTATATTCCAGCGCCTGGCCCATGAGTGGAATTTATCCAGGTAGCTGGAAAATTTCTCCTCAGCTTCGTTCAGACAGGCAGAGTTAAATACAACTGCCGTATCGTCCGCGTAAGTAGCAATAATTGAATGCTCATCTCTAGTTGTCGGCACATCAGAAGTATATAGGGAGTAGAGGAACGGAGCTAAAACACTCCCTTGCGAGACCCCCGCTCTAATGTGTATGATGGTGGAAATTTTGTCTCTTACCACCATAGAGAAGGTTCATCGTTGAATCGTTGAAGAAAGCTACGTATTAGTAAGAACTGTTTGCCAGGCAATAGTAATTTTAATTTATGCAGAAGTCCATCGATCCATACCCTATCGAATGCTTGTTTGACATCTAGGAAGACTGCAGAGGAATACTGTTTCATCTCGAACGCAGTAAGAATGTGATGCAGTTGTTCGGGAGTGCCATGCTGTGATCTAAATCCAAATTGGTGATCAGGAATGGCTTTTTGAACACTACTGTCAACAATCTGCTCAAAAATATTCATTCGAAAATGTTAGAAAAAGTTGGAAGCAGGCTTTTCGGTCTGTATGATGTGATAAGGTTCTCCGGAGTACCAGGTTTAGGTATCATGGATATCGTTGCACACTGCCACTGTTTGGCAAAATGGTAGATCCGCAGCATGTTGTTGAACAGCAACGTCAGGAACAACACTCCCTTCCAAGGGAGGGCTTTCAACACCTTGTTGTCAATATGGTCATGTCCGTTGCTCTTCTTAGATTTCAGGCTCTGAATTTGAGTCACAACCTCTTCAGGGTTGACATATTTAGTTGAACTGTGATCTAAGACACACCTCGACAGGACTTCATTTGTTTCCTTAACGTCTCCAGGGTCAGCCAGGCTAAAAGGCGTGAAGCGCCTCTTCAACTAATTAGCAAATGCTTGTGCTTTCTCGGTTTCCGTAGGCAGCCACTGGTTTAGAGGCCCGCAGATTGGAGCTTGTTTATGAGGCTGTTGTTTGATGCACTTGTTGGTACGCCATAGAATAAGGCCAGACTTTTTAATTGGATTCGCATTACCCAACAAATTGTTAAGATGTTCCGATCGCACTGCTTGCATTACATGCCTCAGTCCTCGGGCAGCTCTCCTTCATGCCGCCTTGTCAAATTTTTTCCGTGATCTCATATAGCCACGCCGTAGCCTGCGCTTATATCTCATCAACTCGAGAACCTCAGATTTTATGTGAGCCTGAGGTGGATTGGGGGAAAAAGGATCCGGTGTGAAGAGGCTAATTCGGCGGACTCATGAATGTTTTTGGTGAACAGGTCAATCGCATGGTCTGTATCCTTTTCCGAATTGATTTCCATATTGTATTTGATCCGTTAAAACGCTGATGAAAACCGCTATTTAAGCGTGGTTATGGAGCACTTGGACCGGCATACGATGCTATCTGAAATTTATTTACTTATTTATTTATTTTTTTTCATATAATAATACATTTATTTATTTAAAATAATTATTAACTAGTTTCCTACTACCTTTAGTGGCAGCCTAATCTAATTGTTTATAAAAGAAAAAGAAAAAATAATGTAAACCTTTGGACTTACAAACAACTTAAAATGAATAATACCTATTTACATATTTACAGTTACTTAATTACATATAGAAAATTTACTGAATTTGACAGTGGTAACTTATGAGAGGACCGTCGTAAGAAGATCCTGGGTGTGAAACCTTTTGAGTATTCTCTTTCTGGTTCTCGTAGTTAGCCGTCTCGCGAGTGTATTTGGGTGAGAACCAAGGCGCTCTAGATATTTCCCCGCTTGTGCCTGGATAACATCGCCGACTTTAGGAACCTTAAGATCCATTTCGATATCCCTTGTACGCATGTACCAAGGAGCATTGTAAATTTTTCTAAGCGTTTTAGCTTGAACAATTCTGATTTAATTCATATGCGACTTAGAAGCTATGCCTTATACTTGCAGCGCCACATGTGGCTTAAAATTGTCTTTTATATTGTTGTCTTGTTATCTCAAGGACAGCTTGCTCTTGGGGGACAACAGCCACGACATTTTTCCAGCTTTTGCCAGCACGGATCGCTCAACCATTATTACATGTCTTTGAAATGTAAGTCTCTTGTCCAGTATGACTCCAAGGTATTTATGCGCAGGATTGTGCTTCAGAATAGAGCCTACCAACGATATGTCCAGGCAAGACAATGGGCGTGTGGCATACGTAACACAGGCACATTTAATAAATTGTGGGATGTGGTCAGATGATTTCACAATGTCCATCTGTTGGATGAATGCCATTGTAGACATAGCAAAGTCTACTGCGTCGAGCGACCTTGAGGAATCGTATGGGTAAAGGGTGGGTACTCCGGTGGATAGAACCTCTCTGGAAGAGCTTGTTATACTCTTGTGAAATTGATTGCCTCATGGAAAGTCGATATTTTGCGTTCCAATACGCGCCGGCTAAGAATTTAGGTCCGTTGATTGAATAAGGTGTCGAACTCATGCTCTGATATCTGAGGTCCTAAAAGACAAAAAAAGACTGCGATGACCAGGATGAATTGAGTTGTGTGGATACTGACAGACACTTTGAAATGTGTCAAACCGAATGGTTTCCAGCAGATACTGGCATAGGGCTGACCGGCTGAGTAACGGTACACCTCCTCGCATACGGTTATCATCCGGATGATTAGCTAAATAGATTTCATATCCCTGAATTTTGAATTATGTTCTAATGCAGGAATGCGTTTCAGAAATGAGCGTGGCGTCAATGGAGTTGACCACCATGAACACTTCTAACTCATTTCTGTGATTAAGGACGCCGTCAGCGTTCCATATGGCGAGGTTCATGTGTGTTTTGATAATTTTTTATCTCCACCATCATGGTCTGCATCTCAATCAGGCGATCAAATTTCTCGTTAAGACTGTCCAGGCGGCAGACCACAACCGACAGTTGGACGACCTGTTCAAGAGATGAGAATGATTGGGTATTATCTATGCTGAGCGAGGGATAATGATGATAATTCGACCCAATTTTGCAAACACGGTGGGGGAATGCGATTTTACGTTGATTTGATAACGGATGAGACTTTTTACGACTCTTAGGTAGAGATGTCTTGCTTGGTAACTGTTGTGGCTCGGAGTAAAGTTGAATTGGTAGTTGGACTATTTTTTGTTGTTGCTGACGTAGCTTCTGCTGCTCACGTAGGAGTTTCTCCCCGTCAACAATCTTGTTAGGCACAGAATTGTGGCCAGATATCTCATGGTGTTGAGCGCTTGGTGCAGGGCGTCGTGCCGGGACTCTCCTGGCAATCGCTTCCTTGTTTTTAATGCAGCCTTTATAATTCGCAGTGTGCCTCGCCGCAAAGTGTGCATTTAGGTGGCTCAGGTGTTTTGGTGCAAGAAGTTGTGGCGTGAGCTTCTCCACATTTGTTTGCGACAGTACCTCTTAGTATGCGAGAACTCCTGGCAGCGATGGCATTGAGGTACATCTTTGAATGGATGAGGCGGCTCGATTTTAACTATTTGACGGCAAAGCCTCGTTATATCATAAGCCCCTTTTTTGCTGGCGTTGGGCTCAAGGTCCACAAAAAACAGGTTGATCGGATAAACATCAGCTCTGCTTTTTGGTTTGTGCACGTTGCGCACAGAATGACCTTCGCCGGCAAGTTCTCGTTTAATATTCTCCACGAGGGTTGAGTGGTGAAGGCCGCGAATAATTCTATATACCCTTTCATCTTTTAACTGATAAGAATGGATCGTAATGTTCAGCAGCTCCAAATGGCGTATAATACTATGATAGGCATCACTGGTGGAGGGCAGGATTCTCAGACCCTCTTTAGGAGATGCCTTCAGCATGTATGTCACATATGTCGGGTTCTGTCACAGTGTCAAGGTTGGCTAACAAACCGTTAATGTTTGTGATGCCGACAATGAAAATGGGTAGTGGCTTCGGAGATTTGTTATGAATCCTTGAATCAGATCGATTATTTATAATAGGAGTATGAGTAGTGGTCTCAGGCCGACTGGTCTAAGCAGCGGTTTCGTTGGCGTTAACAGTTTCCAGAAAAGGAGTTTCGCTCTTCTTCAAAAGAAAGCTCCATGTCAGGAGCGTCAGAATCGCTACTAATTGGTGCAAATCGATTTGCATCCAAAAGTTGTTTTGTGCTAACTTTATTAATACTTGTCTGTTTGGACGAACTTGGTTTACGCTTCTTTTTTATGCGGTTACTTGATGAGGGCGCCGAAAACCACTCCAACAACGGAGCAGCAGCTGTGTTCGAAAAAGCAGGCATGTTGTCAATAGGAGAAGGAATCAAAAAGCACTTTTGATGATAGTGGCACTGTAGTCCGCCTGGTCACTCATGTCAGAGCGACCAGCAGTGCAAATCGGAGGAAACAACAAATAAGCGCTTACAAAAGATTACGTGGAATTAAAATATTTCTTTTTTATAATTTATTAAACAAAGTTGTGATAATTAATTATTTTTTTTTCCTTTATAACTTTAATTCACTTGTTTGACGCTAGAAGCGATACGTAAAACTACTTTAAAACTAATAGATTCTTTTGAAATAGTTTTTCATTTCATTCCTACATAATTTTGTTTGTTGAAAGTTGGCTTCGACCAGATATTCAAAACTTCGATTTATTGAACAGCACTTTCTTTACTTGTAGGAAAGATCGTACTGGAGGTTACTGGTGGTGGAGTATTGGTCTCTGTCAACTCCTCATATACATCAGACATTGT
The DNA here is from genome assembly GCA_035041755.1 of Cacoxenus indagator. NCBI lineage: Eukaryota > Metazoa > Arthropoda > Insecta > Diptera > Drosophilidae > Cacoxenus > Cacoxenus indagator. The sequence continues at coordinate 23,832 of JAWNKX010001063.1, forward strand.
TTCTATTGATAATACAAATGACATTGAATTCATATATGCGAAGGTATCTTTTTTAACTTTAGAGTTATATTTTTCATGCTCTTATATTCCATCGATATTATTTCTTTAATTAGGGACTCCGATAATGTGTTAATTATGGGAGACTTCAACCTTCCATATATTTCCTGGTCGGCATCCAGTAAATGCAATCATCTACGAGTTGTGAGTTTGTTGACTCATTGCTGAATCTTTTCTTTCAGCAAGTTAACTATGTAACTAATAGCACATGTCGAATTCTCGATCTCTTTTTTGACCACAGTACTGATAATGTTTTCTTATCCAGAAGTAATTATTAGGACACTTATAACTTTGCACTTCTAAAATCAAACCTAAATGTAATCCACATATGCCTCTTTAATCTTCTCGGGATTTAATTAAAACATAAAACGTAAAAAAATTGCTATTTTAAAAATTTAAAAGATATGGTTCTACCGAATATTACCTCTACCGATAATTACTTAAAATGCCGATAAAATTTGCAGCACCTTACTAATTATTGCTATAATTCATATTCATGTATGAAATTTTATGGTGTTGAACGTTGTAACGATGCAGAAATTATGAATCTTTTTGGCTACCTTCTTTCAGACCACATATTCTAACTTGAATAGCAATGTCAATAAATTTCACTAAATTCAATATGCCAGTAATCAAACCTAACTCAGTATTATAATATTTAAAATATTCTAAATTAACCTTTTCACCTGGTCCTGATGGTAAATACAACTGGGAATTTGTATTTTAAAGCTCTGCGATGAGGCTTTGCATAGACCTCTCTGCAAGTTGTTCGACTTATTCCTGTGTACCTCTATTCCACCGAGCATTTGGAAGCAATCTCAAACAAGCTGTGTGCAACTCCGAAGTTGCTTGAATATATTATCATTGACCAGATTTAGCCTTTCGTCCTTCATTTATTAAGTACCTGCCAACACGGGCTTACCAAAAGTCGGTCGACTACGACCAATTTTTTAGAATTTACTTCTTTAGTCAATCAAAGTTTTTCACAAAAAGGCCAAATGGATTTTATTTTCACTGACTTTAGCAGGTCATTTGACAGCGTTTGCCATTCCTTACTTATTCATAAATTGGATGCGTTCGGTATTCAACCCAACTTAGTCAGTTGGATTACCTCTTATCTAACTTCTACAACTCAAACAGTTATCTACAACACGGCCATATCCAGATCTAATCATGTAACTTCCGGTGTCCCGGTGTCCACTATTATTTAATATCTTTATGAACGATCTGTCGGCTGCAATAAAATATTCTCACGTTCTTATGTATGCTGACGATGTGAAACTTTGCATGTCCCGCTCATCGCCCATCCAATTAATGTTTCTTCAAGATGATCTCGACTCCTTGTCTTAATGGGGTTCCATTAACTACAGTCCACGAAATAACTATAGCATACAAAAAAAAAACCTAGTTAATTCTGTTGTACTTATGATTCTCAATTAGATTATTGATGGGTTCGTATAATTAGTTTATTGTTAATTAATTTATTGTTAATGTCATTAGTCGAACTTATCGTGTTTTAGAAATCTTGTTATTTTGACTTATTCAATAAAAATCTTGATTCTGAATCGAAATAACTAAAGCACACAAATCATAATAAAATTGTCTGGTGTTACTTAATTAAATTTTACATGCCAATTAGCTATTGAGCACAGGTTACACCAACTACAAAGCTCCGCGCAGAAGGAGCGATAACATCAACAAATAATGTTCCGTCCTAATGAAATGATCCGGTCGGCAGCATATTTAAGCATTCCGCAGACAACTAACTGTCGAGCAGGGAAGACAGTACCCTGGTGGAATCATAACTTAAGTGTACTCTGCGCAGAAAAACGAAAGGCATGGGCATCATGTAAACGAAATAGAAATATGGAAAACTTGATGTCTATAAAAAAAACGGCAGCAGTATTTAGAAAACACTATAGGGAAGAGAAAATGAAGCCATTCATAAAGATAACCGAATCTATAAACCCTCTTACCCAGCCCAGAAAAATATAGTCAGATATAAATAAAATTGCATAGATCACATACCCCTACTTCAATCAAAGTTTGAATTTCAAAGAACACGCCCATATATGATCGCAAAAATATTGCTAAGGAGTTTGCCTATTTTTGGTCCAAATATTCACAAGAAATCAACTTTTACCCATTTTTCACCTACCTTAAACAACAAAATTCTTCTTACATTAACAATAACTCTTCACCTCTTGCTAAGCAAATTGAATCTAACATCTCCCTTCTCAAATTCGAGCACGCTCTCTGCTCTATGATGGGTAGCAACCCTGGAATTGACAAAATTACATATCCTTTCATCAAACAATTACCTGAAAGTTAAATAAATCGCCCCATCCGCCTCTACAATTTGATATTTGACAAGAGTGTCTATCCACAGAACTGGAAATTGACCATTAACATCTTAATTCATAAACCGAAAAAGCCCAACACTCAGGTAAAAAGTTATAGACCGATTTCACTGCTGTCAAAAAAAGTATCTCCAAAAGATTCATGTGGATCGCATCGCGTAAGAACCTATTAACACCTAACCAGTTCGGCTTTACGAAAGCGCATAGCACTCATAACGCCCTTCTCCTCTTTGAACACTTTTGTTCAATGGCACCACATCTCTATTATTAGTCTAGATTTCGAAAAGGCGTTCGACAAGGTAGGTGCGCATCTTGTTCTGAGACAACTCGTTAAATGGAAAGTTGGAATATAAATATACGGTTTCGTTAATGCTTTTCTATCGAAGAGAAAATTTGCAGTAAGGGCCAAGCACTCATTTCCAAACACTTGAGACTTATCAAACGGCATTACTCAGGGCTACCCGTTATCAGTTAAGCTGTTTATCATAGCTTTCAAAGAAATTAGTAATATGATTTCAAAATACAATCATATGGAGAACATTATCTATGCAGATGATGTAGTCATATATACTAAAATTAAGAACTTACTACTCGGTAAATTCCAATTTAATCTCCATCCTATCAGATATAACAATGTGGTCAATGGAATCCGGTGCCTCAATATCTTTAGAAAAAGTAAATCCTTTGATATTTGAAGAAAGACATGTTGTAGCTATATAAGTCTCAATTATAACAATGTTATTATTCCCAAAACAAGTAGTTTAATCATATTAGATTTATTGTTGGATTCTAAATTTAACTTTAAGGAACATTGTATTTACATTAGACATAATCTACCTGCCAGACTTAACATCCTAAAATTACATCCTAAATAAAACTATTAGGGCGCTTAATAAATATTGAACGTTTCTATATCATTATATATGACAAAAAAAAGTTATTTTGTGTTGAAGAAGCTCTTTAATAGAGCAACTTTATAGAATTATAAATTTCATCTGTAACAACCAGCCATCAAATAAAAAAATCAAATAAAAAAATAAGGTCTCACTCAAGAGCCATATTATATAAAACCTAAAAAATAGGTGACTGCTCATTTATTGATGATCTGGAGAAATTTACCATTTACTAATTACTCCCAAAGTTGTTTTTTTTCATAAATAGTTCAATTACCAAATTATATCAATTCTCAAAAGCAAACTGGACGCAGTACAAGTGGATTATTAACCAACGCTTTCAAGAAATAACAACTCTCAATACTAGCACAACACCCACTGCTGATGACATAGATTTTACAGTGTATGTAACGCAATAAATTATGATCTTATGAAATTGTAGAAATAATAAGATATATATAATTCAGAAGGAAGCCACATTGTATAGCTAAACTCTGTATAAAATAAATTTATTGTTAGCCCTAAAAACATATTAATAATCTTCTGGAAATAAAGACATAAAATAATAAAATAAATCAAGCAGCCGCCAAATTCCTTAAAATAATTAGGACATGTGCAAACGATTCCGTACCAAACAAAAATCCCATAAAGGCTACCAAAAGACAACATACTGATGGAGTAGGGAACTAGAGCTCTTAAAAATGGAAAAGTTGTCTAAATAATCTCAGAAAACATATAAGCACAGAGAACATGCTAAAATATAAAAGAGCAAATGCCAAATTTAAGTATGAGGCAAAGACTCAAATTTCTCAGATTCCTTCAAGCAAAACAAATACTGTTACACAGCCCAAACATCCTTAACATATATCCCGGAACTAAAATTAATTGAAACATCCATCACGTCAATTGAGCTTCAATCCTGTCTTAGTAACCAAAAAGGATCAACACCTATCTTTGAAAACATACCCTACTGGCCCTGACCCTGCTGGCATCAATGACCTTTATAACAAAATATTTGGCACCAGCATCATTCCCCAACAATGGAAGATAGTAACTATAATCCCTATAAGCAAGCCCAATAAACCAAAAAATTCAATTAATGTTTCCCGTCCAATATCTCTACTGTCCCGCACATGAAAAACCCTAGAAAAAAAAATTTCAAAAAAATATTTGTGGTATCTCAACCAAGAAAACATGCTGTCCCAAAACCAGTACGCATATAAAGCAAACAAATGCACCATAGAACCTGTTTTAATAATAGATAATTATATTTGCAACAAACTGTCATCAAAAAACCATGTATTAGTCCTTTCCGGACTGCCGAGTTTTCAAAAAGAATTAAACAGCCTAAAACCCAATATATCAATTTCAGCGCGTGGCAGCAACACAGAAGATTCTATGAGAAGAGTGAGTTACGTGCCGGCCGTAATGGTCAAGGAAGACACCCCATATGCAGACACACTAGGTGCTGGTTTGCATATAACTAATCCTCCGAAGAGATCTTGCTAACAAAAGAGCTGTGCATTTAGGGCAATCGTAACAGACCCCTGAGAGAATTAGCAGGTTAGAGGCTTCAATAACAGCCCTCACAGCTAAATTTGACACAATTACATTAATGTTTAATGAACTGAAGGAGAGCAATCAGTTCCTCAAACAATTATGCCTCAATTTCGTGAATGCCCGTAAATGATGCCCCGTCCACTCAGCCTTGGATTGTGGAATGCTCATGGAATTCATGGAGCTGAAGCATTTCCTTACCGCCCATAACATTGATGTGTTGCTCATCACTTAGACATGGCTGCAAACTGGAGTCCATGATCTTTATATCTGGCTACAACATGCACAATTCAGACCATCCCAGCAATAGGCCTAGAGGAGGAGCGGCTGTGCTTATTAAGCAAGAAATCTGCTATTCTTTACAAGAGCCAGTGAGAACAGCGAAATTACAGGTGGCCACTATCCAGTTTACAACCAGTAGGGGCGAGTCAATTGTCTGTGCATTATAACTACCTCCGCATCTTAATTGGTCAGCTGTAGACTTCGAAGATCTTTTAAACAATCTAAGAAGAATGTTTCTCATAGGTGGAGACTTGAACACCAAAAGCAGATTCTGGGGTAACTTTAGAGCGAATAAAAGGGGTAGCGCTATTGATTTCTTCATTTATAATGGGCTGCGTTCGGACGAGTTGTCTATCAGGACTGAGTATCAACTCTCCTCTGATCATCTTCCCCTTGTGGTTGATTTTGATTCCACTCCGAAGATCAAAACAATAAAAGGACGACTCCTGTCACTTGGAACTGACTTAGCTGCATTTCGCCTAGATCTGGATGAATCTCTAAATTTAAACTTGGAAATCCTGATGCCCGAAGGCATTGAAGACGCGCACTCGATCTTTCTAAGTAAGGTGAACTTAGCTGCTTTCATTGCCGCCCCCTTAAATCCACCACATGGCTCAAGATTGCGTTCTGGACTTGCCCCAGCTATTGAAGCACTGCTGCTTATTAAGATGAGACTTAGGAGATAGTTTTGTCGCACCCGCGACCTTATTGTCGACAGGGTTTTTCGTAGAGTGTCGAATAGAGTCAAAAAGCTGTTGACGCTCCATAAATAGGAAGAAAATTACAGGTTTTTGTCAAATGTCTCCCCCGACGACCACACAAAGCACTCCTTGTGGAAGGTGGCGAGAAGGTATAAACAACAGGTAACCCCAACATTTCTAATCAAGAAGGCTGACGGATCATGGGCTAGATCTTTAAGCGAGCGAGCCGAGCCTTTCGCCGAGGAATTGGAAGCTCAATATCAACCATTTGATAACAGCTCAGAACTCAGCGTTCGCCAGATCCATATGAGACTTGGAAGCGCCGGCCAATTATGCCTCCCGGTTTCTCCCATTACAGCCGAGGAAGCCTCAGCACATATTAAAGGGTTGAACACTAAAAAGGCTCCAGGTGAAGATAGACTGGACAACTTTACATTTAAGGCAATGCCGCTAAAACTGTGCTATTTCTGGTGTTCATTTTTAACTCAGTGCTGAGATAGGGATACGTGCCGAAACAGTGCAAGAAGGAGAGAATTTGCATGACTCATAAGGCCGGCAAGAGCCCTTACACCTCAGATTCCTTCAGGCCAATTAGCCTGCTACCCACTGTAGTAAAATTGTTTGAACGCGGATCCTGGACTTAGAAAAGGTAAAGCAAATAGTTCCTTCCTTTCAACTTGGCTTTCGTTAGTCCCACGGAACTCCAGAGCAGCTGAATAGGGTGGTTAACTCTATTCTCGAAAGATTTGAGGCAAAGGAGTACGTGGTGGCAGCGTATCTTGACATAAAGCAGGCTTTCGACCGAGTTTGGCACGACGGTCTGCTCAGTAAGCTGCCTCAATTCTTGCTGCCTCAACTACGGTTAATCGTGCGCAGCTACCTTGAGAAAAGGACCTTCTCAGTGGTACTGGATGGTGTGGAGTCTAGCATCAAGGCCATTTGCGCAAATGTCCCCCAGGGTAGAGTTTTGGGGCCTACACTCTATACCTTGTTCACGCACGACATGCCCAATGGGTCAGAAATACCACTGAAGGATCCTCTGGATCTGATCATTGCCACGTTTGCAGATGATACGGCAATCCTCGTCAGAAACAAGTGCATTTACGAAGCCATGGACTCACTGCAGCAATACCTGCATATTTTTGAAAACTGGACACGACGTTGGAACGTACGCCTTACGGCCGGATTTCTGTACGGGAGTTTTCATTGGGAACCAGCTGCTGGAACACCATTCATGTTACAAAACCTGGGTGTGTATTTGGATAGGCTGCTAACTTTCAAGACGCATATTTCAAGTATTACGAAATCCTTAAGACAGAGGATTGGTAAATTGCATTGGCTTTTAACTAGCAGGAATAAATTGTCCTTGGGAAATAAGGTGAACATTTACAAAACCATAATTACTCCTGCTTGGCGATACGGTTTGCAGCTGTATGGCATAGCAGCGAGGTCAAACATCACGAATGTGAGAGTACTGCAGGCCAAGACATTGCGAATGCTTACTGGTGCCCCTTGGTTCATGCAAACGGTGGACCTTGAAAACGACTTAAAAATACCGAAAATTAGCGATGTGATAAATCGTCAGGCCAAAAAATATATAGAGAAGTTAAAAAATCATCCAAATAAACTAGCAAGGCGCCTTCTAAAACGACGCAGAATGGGAGGAGTTATTGTGGCGAGACGGCTGAGAAGATCGTACCCTGCCGACTTCCGTAATAGATCTCTTTAATACACAATAATATATCCCCACATATTATTTAAGTTGTTTTCTTAATTTTTGTATATACAATTTAATTTAAGTTATTCTAATAATAACAGAAAAATTAAATATTAAAAAAAAAAGGTGTTTTCAGCTAACTTTATTAATACTTGTCTGTTTGGACGAACTTGGTTTACGCTTATTTTTTATACGGTTACTTGATGAGGGCGCCACTCCAACAATGGAGCAGCAGCTTTGTTCGAAAAATCAGGCATGTTGTCAATGGGAGGAAGGTTGTGTTTTTTGATGATAGTGGCACTGGTCACCTGGTTACCTGGTCACCCATGTCAGAGCGAACAGCAGTGCAGATCGGAGGAAACAACAAATAAGGGCTTTCGTGGAATTAAAATACTTTTTTTTATAATTTGTGAAACAAAGTTTTGAAAATTTATTTCATTTTTTTTTTCTTTATAACTTTACTTCACTTGTTTGACGCTAGAAGCATAGTGTAAAAAAAATATTAAAAAATAAAATATAAAAAAACCCACAAAATACTTAATGATATAGATGGCAACAAATTTTGCATTGGACTATTCCTAGATATCGAGAAAGTATTTGATAAAGTATGGCACAAAGGTCGAACACACAAGATCCATTCAATTTTTCCCACCAATGTGACTCAAATTATGTCAAGCTATGTAGAAGGCATACACTTTAATGTTAATTAATAGCTGTGCCCGCGACTTCGTCCGGAATCAATGTAAATTTACCTCTATAATACCTCTATAGTCTACCCTAAAGCTTCTTTGTATACGATGTTAGAAGTTGAATTTCCAGGAATGGGCATATATAAATTGTTTGAATTGCTAATATGGGAGAGACCCACATATAACTGAGTGTGGGAAAAGAAACTCACAATCAAATCTACACGTGATTCTAAAAGAGTTTGTCCTTAAGCTTTTTTAATGGTAATTGCATAACATAAGCTCATCGGAAACTATACGCTTTTAAAATAAATGGGAAATTATTAGAAAATACAGGAATTCGAAGCATGTAAATGCTATTTCCTGTGCCGCAACCTGTCAAAATCTCTGCTTTAATAATGTTTGGTTGCAAAGCCTTTACTTACAATCTGGTGCCGTTACATAGTTTAGGCGGACTTAAATTTCTTAAAAGAGTAACTGGTACTCTTCTTATTCCATTACTCTGTAAATAGAGAAATATTCAGTGCTTTCCCCAGGTATGCTCGTCAATATCCCATCATTAATTCCTGTGATCTGATGGTTGCGTGGTGTCAGAATTGCTCTTTCGCACAGCCATGAATTTGTTTGGTCACCATAGACATGTGAAATAAGTTCCTGCGGTGATCAAATGATTACACACAGATTTTCAGATAAGATAAACTTTCCATCTGTTTGTCTATGTGTTCCAATCATCTTGTCTTATATCTCTCAAAGTTCTGTCCACCGCTTCAACTGCTTTACGGTTTGCCATTGTGCACTCATCCCATATTACTAATCAGCATATACGTAACACCTTTGCTTTGTCGCTGTTTCTATAAATGTTGCAAAGCGGGCTTTCCGCAATGTCCAAGTTAATTGGTACTTTAAACATAGTATTGCGGTTTTCACTCCGGGTAACAATGTAGCTGCTACGCCTGATGAGGCAACAGCGAGAGCAATTATGCATAGATTGCGTATACCCATCCCTCCGGGTGCATCTAAAAACAGGATTTCCCCCAAACCATCGGCTATGCTTTGACATACTGACTCGATTATTGTACGTTGTTCTGCCGTCCAATTGGCGAAATCATTCTGCAATACTTCAGCTATCTCCGATGTATTGTAACTTATTTTCGCTATGTACTCTCTATTAATGTGTTCGCAATTTAAACTTGGAGAGGGCATGCCATACTGCGGCAGAGGATTTCCTTCAGTATATGTAACTATGTCTTGAATATCGAGTAAGTATTGATTGAAGCTACTCTAACGTAATCCATCATTTAGCTCGCTGTCTTTGTTTCATATTTCTAAAAAATCTCCGACAATGTTCCTTGATATTTTTGCCATAACTGCGCAACATCCGAAAGTTCAAAAAATACTAACATTATTGCAAACAAATGCCGCAAGCGTTGCGGAGTGTCGATGATGCATGCTTCGGCCATTGCGCAATCTCAGTGTTGATCTCCATCAAGCAAATGACGCTCATTGCAGGCAGCTTGGTAAGTAGGACACAGGATACCATCAACTTTTCGCAGTTCAGCAAAGGAAGTATGTCCCCAAACTGTATGTAGAAGTAAGAGAAAGTAATAGCATTCGAAGTTGTTTAGATGCACGGCATACATCTAAACGACATGTCGTTTGAAAATGCCAAGCTCACCATCCACAGCTGCCCCACGTCTTCTACGGTTAAACGTACCTTATTGCTTGTTATACGTGTAGTAATATGAAGGTACTGCATCGTATAATAGTGTTTTCACGTCATACACTCTTCCGACGACATGTCTTTTGAAAATGCCAAGTTCACCATCCACAGCTGCCCAACGCGTGAGATAATGCACGTTTCTGCCATTCAGTGGTATACATGTGGCACAAATCTGGGCAAAAAGTTTCAGTTTTGTGAACAAGTTCATCATGAGCTTTAATTTTAATTCAAAAACTCTAGCTATAACATCGTGTCTATCGTGTGGAAGAAGTTCCTGGGAAATTTCATTCCATTTTGGTATAGTCGTGAAGCGGTCAGGTCGGCCATAATTTCGAAAATAACAAAATTCATCTTGCGTACGCTCGTGCATATAACGTGGCCCACTCGTAAAACTGAACAGAAGGATAACCAACTGACCTAAGTTTTCAGTGTTGTTGTCTTGTTGCATAGCGTCCCTGAGATGCATGTAATCTTCAGCGCGTAAACTTTTCTCTTTAGTGCGTATGTATACTAAGCGCTGAGTCTCTACTTTCGTAGCTGATTGTCGTGAGTGTGCAATACGATATCACGCCTATCATTTTCCTGATCTGCCAAAACGATGGTAACCTCATCTGTGACAGCGGCGTTGTATCTTCCGCGGTATTTTATGACAGGACGTTTATCGGCGTTGATGATCAATTTGTAATGATTTCCTTGCCCTTGCGGTATTGATTCCAATGCAGCTTTGAAACTGTGTGCGTAGGTAAATACGTAAAGCCTGCTCTCTCTTTATTAATCCAAGGAACACCATGACCTTCCGCATCATATTCTTCTGGCTCATCGAAATCGTCATTCTATTGACATTTGTATGTATCCTACCGGCGTGTGATAGTAATTGACGTTGTTCTGGCGTTTCTGCTTGTGTTATTTCTTCTCTCCTTACCCTTATAGGTATTAAATCATTGTCATTACCTAGCCGATTCTAATTGTTGTTGATGTTGATCATCATTTTCAAAAGGTCTAGCAACGTTTTGATGTTGATGATCTTCTGAATTACGTTCTTCACTATTTTGAAGTTCTCCAGGAGCCGCAGTTAGAGCCCTTTGAGAACTGAAGCGAGCTTCTCTGTCCGTGGAAGCCTCAGATATACGTGCTTCACGTTCACGTTAGTCTCGTAATACGTAAAAATTGCAATGAGAACACGTTGCATTCTTAACCGAGACACACTTTGAGTACAATTTTGTGCGCGAAATGTGGCCGTCCTTTCTCTTGCAGCGAGACTTGCTTTTAGATTTTCTTCACTTTGTTGAGATCTTCTGAGTCTCATACGTCTAGAATATTGCTATTCTTAGAGATATTCGACATTTTTCTGAGAGGCATTTTAAATGATTAATTAAGTAAACTACTATAAACTATTAAACTAAGTATGTAATGAATTCGTATACTTCCCATGTCTGTACATACAAGATTTTAGCAAAAAAAGAAGAGTACTGCATTCAGCAATGCCGCTCGTATTGATTATTTTTCTTTGGTTTGGTTCGTTTTTCAATCAGCGGCAATTGACACTTCTCACTCTCTCTCACAACCGCCCCACAACGGATGATGAAATACGCGAAAGAAAAAGACATACGTTGGCAGTGCTTTCAAATAGCATACAAAATGTTTGTATTGAAATAGTCAAATAGTGAAAAGTAAAAAAGACTTACATGAATTGATTTATTAAATATTTATTTATTAAAATAAAAAATAATAAACAACAGCGAGATGTGAAAAAAATTCCCAACTGGAGTTATGTTTTCATGTTTTCAGAGATAACTACGCATGATACAATGTTGTGGTTGTTGTTTTCACACAATACAATTTAGTTTTTATTTCTCTGCTTTGCTTCTTCGTACATACAGCGAGCGAGATAACGTGTGTTGGGCCAATTCCAACAGATGGCGCTATTTTTGAAAACCACATTTTCGTCTGCCACGCCTGTTTTTGATTATTTGCGAAATTTTGTTTGATCCTATGTTATACTCCTATTGAAGCTTCTTATTCAGTAATTCAATAATTAGATTTCGGTAATTAGATTTCAAATGCGCCTTTTATGCCAATTCTACACAAATTGGCAAAGTCTACGATTTTATTATAACCTAAAAAAATAAACCTAAAAAGTGGTTTCGGAAGTGGAGAATAAAAATGAACAACAGCAAAGCAGTTCAAGTCATTTTCAGTACTAAAACAAAATATAGACCAGTGCACCTAAAAATTTACGGGAGAGATATAACATTCGAAAACGAAGCAAAGTACCTCGGAATCTACCTTGACAGCAAACGGACATGGAAATACAATATTTTTAAAGAAATAAATTCTTTACATCGTTGGATATGGCGTCCGGTTTTCATCAAATTCCGATAGCAGCAGGTTCAAATGAGAAAACTGCTTTTGTCACACCCGACGGTCACTTTGAATAGGTTTGTAGGCCTTTTGAACTTGCTAATTATTGATTGGCAAATGAATGATTAAAGATATTAATGATTATTTTCGGAAATTATTTTCGCTGCTATGACTGCTTGCATTACCGCGCTGACTAAGAACTATGTACAATTTTCATGGACTAATGAGTGTGAAATGGCAAAACAGTATGTAATACTGTTAATAATAATAATACAACTTACCGCACGTCCTTTACTCGCTCTGTTTAATCCAGACCTAGTTACGGAATTACATACCGATGCTAGTGCTGTTGGGTATGGAGCAATATTATTTCAACGAATTAATGGGAGATTGCATGTCGTCGCCTGTTACAGTCAAGCCACAAAATCATACGAAAGAAATTAACACAGTTACGAATTGGAAACTCTTGTTGTGATAAACTCTGTAAAAAACTTTAGACATTATCTTTTGGGCGAAAAGTTTTTATTGGTTACTGATTGTAACGCACTAAAAGCCACTAAGCAAAAGAAAGACTTGCTACCGCCAGTAGCCCGTTGGTGGATTTAGCTACAAGATTTCGATTTTGAAATCGTATATAGAAAGGGAAAAACCTTGTCACATGTGGATTATTTGAGTCGTAATACACCCACCAAGCTCAGTTATCAGCTTACTAGTTTATCAGAGACTTGGTTGCACATAGAACAAAACAACTCCGAAATTGTTGAAATTATTGACATATAATAAATATAAAGTGGTGATGTAGACACACAAGCGCAATATACATTGAAGGGTGGAATTTAATACAGAAAAATTGAGGGTTCTAATAAAATGTATATTCCGCAGCAATGTCGACTATAACTGATTCGACGTTTTCACGAAGATAGTAAAGATGCTAGAACATTTCTGCATGACATCAATGACTAAAAACCTAACAAAATTTGTGGAATCTTGTTTAATTTGTCTTGTGGCCAAAAGACCTTCAGGAAAGAAGCAATGTGAGTTTCACGCAATCGAGAAGAAACCAATTCCTTTTGACGTTTTGCATGCTGACTTCATGGGACCATTCGACGGGAAAGATCACCGATGTATTTTTATCATCATAGATGCGTTTACGAAATTTGTGATTTTGTTTCCATGTAAAACTCTTAAAGCGGCAGAAGTAACCCAGATGTTCTACAATCATGTAATGCTTTCGGCGCTCCGCGTAAGTCACCGAGGAACAAACTTTACTTTACAACTTACAGTTCCAGGATCTGTGCAAATCGTTGGAGATTGAGCATGACTTCATTTCACCTGGTGATAGTAGAGCGAATGGGCCGGTAGAACGTTATGTCGACACCGTCGCTAACTTGTTATTAACTGATATGAACTTGTTATGAACCTCGCATGGTCCAACTACGTTTGCCGTGTGCAATTGGTTCTTAATACAACGGACAATAAGACCACTGGATTTTCTCCTTTAAAAATACTGACTGGAATCACTGGGCGTACTCCGGAAACTGCAGCACCTCTAGCTGGACTGGAAATCGAACAGCAGTATGATTATATAGAGGCTATACGAGAGCTTGTTAATGAACGCACTAAAGAAAATGCTAACCGTATGATAGTGCGATTTGATGTAAATGTAATGTAAATGTAAACCAACCCGCTTGAATATAGGCGATATAGTAGTTTGTCGCAGTAACCAGATCCGGGCGTTCTATCAAATGATCGCTATAAGATGAAGAGAGATGGCTCCAATACCACATTGGTAGCTGCAAGAGAGGTAATCCGACTGGTAGAAGTTAAAAATAATTAAAATAAGCTAAGAATTGTTTTATGATTCGGTAATATTCGTGAACAAGCTTAAGATTGCCTCTGAGTCATGATATTCTGGATAGAGTTAGAATACATGGACAAGCGAAAGATTGCCTCTGAGTCATGAGGTTTAAAAGTAACGCTGAGTTAGTATTATGGACAAGCTTAAGATTGCCTCTGAGCCATGGTCATTGTGGTCATCTAAGTCTCTTTGGCTCCAAGGCCGTTGGAGTTAGAACAAGCAAAAACCATGGTAATAAATGGATAGACGGTTGAATTAACTTAAGTATTGTATCCAAACTTAAGGTTGAATTTGAACTGTGACTCTGCGTTATTATGACAACAAACTTATATGCCATTGTCTTGCAGAAACAGTTATTGCTGTGTACTGGTTGTTAGTGCAAGCCCGAAAAGAGACGAGATAACGGGAAAATTTAAGAAACTTTAGGAATTTAACTTTTCTTTTATATGACGTTTATTAAAAAAAAACGAATTAAATAGTGAAAGGATGGACAAACAATGATACTGCTGAGTAGTCACTATTGTTTCATCGAGAGCGATGACGTTGGAGGATGTTCGTGTTAGTGCGGAGCGATGAAACAAAAGTTGTGTTTTGTCATCGGTGGTCACTCTGGCAGTACTGGTTATTGGCAGTGATCAGCTTGGCAGTATTGGGATTTCACAGAAGTTACTCTCGTGGATGGTGAGGGTTAGTCTTCACACGGAAAATGTCACGGGATGACAGTTGTTGAACCACGTTGGTGTGCAGATTGGTCAGGCTTTTATTGTGCTAGCGAATTATTTGTTTTTCGAAATATCTCTTTCATGTATTTTTTTTAATGTATTTAGTATTATTTATTTAATTTTTTTTATATTTATGCTTTATTATTACGATATAAAGTGTCACTTATAATGTTTATTTATACAGTGGTTAGTTACTTTAGTAACTATAAAGCTGATACTTAATATTCTAATACATAATTTTGAATAAATAACATAAACATAGGGGAGTGGGAAGGGGAAAACCCCACAAGAGGTATAAAATTAACTTATAACCAACTAATTAACTTATAAACTAAAGGACCGTCACTTGATTATACTAACGTAGACGTTAGTATAGATAAGTACTGCTCCGCACAACTTTAGTGCAAAATGTGGAATTCTCAGCTTAAATGTAGTTTTTGCTAAAGAGATTTTCTTACAGATCATCTTAACACCTGATACTTCATGAAGTAGTGATTTTGAGCAGTAGAAAGGTAGATCTAGAATCAATTTTAAAAGCTTGTTTTGAGCGATTTGGAGCTTAGATTGGTGGGTATGGGTACAGTCTCCCCAGACCTCCGAGCAGAATAACATAATGTGTAAAAAGATAGACTTAAATATTATTAGTTTGTTATGGACGGATAGCTTAGATTTGCGATTTATGACTGGATAGATATACGGATCGTTTTATTTATCTTTTCAAGAGTTATGTTAACATGTTGCTTGTAGATTAGGTAGACCTCAAGGTATCTACTGTTCTCCCAGTGGAGATTTTCATCAATAACTATTAGGTTGGTGTGCGGTAGAAAACAAGCCTTTTTTGAAAAGAAAATGGCTTTAGTCTTACTTGCGTTCAGTTGAATCTTCCAACGTCTATGTATGTATAATGCGTCCTGTAATTCAGAATGAATATCGTTATAAAGAACGTGCCGTCAATAATAACACTAAAATAAAATATAAGAAACTTCGAATCAGCTTGATTAGATATACTGGAGTTTGGGTGATTACTAATTTGTGAATTAGGCCACAGTGCCATACCGTGTCGAAGGCTGCTTCAATGTGTAAGGTTACCATACCTACCGAGTGTTTTCTGCTGATTTCATTTATTACAGTTTGTAAGTTCTTTTAGTGGATGAATGCAACTAAAATTAGCCCTAAATCCAAACTGAACCCGATGCTGGATGCTGTTTGCTGCTAAAAACAGATTAAGGCGAGTTTTCAATATACGCTCAAATATTTTAGAGATTCCACACAGTAGAGTGATTGGACGGTTGATTATTGGTGAATCAGGAGGTTTGCCCGGTATATATTTACCCTTTGGTATATTCAAAATTTTAGCGACTTTCCAAACAGTTGGAAAATATCCTAGTTTAGCGAATAGATTTAGAAATCGCGCAAGGTAGGTTAAAGTTATTTTAGGAAAATTAGCAAGACACGCATTGGGTATTTGGTATGGGCCAGGGGCTTTTTTCTTTATGAGAGAACGAATCACTTCGTGAATTTCATCGAGGGAAATGCTAGGTAAATTAGTGTTAACAAAATTTTGTAGAACTCTAATCGAATTTTCCACTAGTGCGACAGTATTTGCATCGGTCAGTCAGGTGGTGCTTTTTTTTAAAATTTCAGCTAAGATATTAGCTTTTTGTAGGAAGTTAACTTGCAGAAAACTGGAAGGTGGTCAGAAGATAAATCGTTGCAGACAATCGGTTCAGCAAGGCGTTGAGGAGAGTTGGTGATAAACAAATCTAAGGTAGACGGATGAGCTTTATGATTCGCTGGTATATAAGTGGGATCGTTTGGATATACTATGACAAACCATCCATGAGAGGATAACTCTTGTAACGAACTGCCCCAACAGTTCGCCCTAGAACAATTCCAGGCACGATTCCTGCAGTTTAAGTCGCCGCCTATGATATAGCTTCCGTCAATGCGCGAAAACTTTAGCAG
>JAWNKX010001065.1:0-74582 GCA_035041755.1 Cacoxenus indagator
GTTGGTTAATTATATTCTAGTCGAACAACTCGGCAGTGGTTAAAAAGATTAGAGAAAACAATACTAAATATTACACCATTCCGGCGAAAGAGGAGCTGGGATATAAGACAGTCCATAGGAATATGCACCACGCCACTGATTTTGACGAACTAATGTTATTAATATCCACACAATGTTATTAATGCCACGGAGCCACAGCGGTCTTTATTAAAAACACAATCAAACATATATAACTCGAAAATTATCATTTAGATCACATATAATCAACTAATATACAAATCACGGATTCTTTGTGACCTCTAACTATAGCAGCTGCCTACAGTGTACCTAAACACAAGATCTCGTTGACACAATATAATGACATCCTGCAATCACTTGGACCACGCTTTATTGTCGGTGGAGACTTTAAAACACGGCTTGGGGGTTTAGAATGTCAAACAAAAAAGGTAAGGCTCTACTGAGGGCTGTATACACAGTAAATGCAACAAACTTAAGCACGAACCAATCTTTTGGTCTACTGCCAAGAAACAAATACCTGATCTGACTGGGAGACATACAGAGTTTATATTAAGCGATCGCTGTCGCTAAACATTTGACTTACAACTAATAGCGACATAGAATCAGCAGTGATTCTCTTCAATGATCTAATAATCAAGCATTTATACCCGACCACCAATTTGGATTCCGACGTAATCAGTCTACGCTTCAACAAATTCACTGGGTAACTCACAAAATACTTAACGATATAGATGACAACAAATTTCGTATTAGAATATTCCTAAATGTCGAGAAAGCCTTTGATAAAGTTTCTCACATAAGTGTAATACATAAGATCCACTCGATTTTCCCGACCAATGTGATTTAAGTTCTGTCAAACTATATCGAAGGCAGATACTTTTGTGTTAAGTATAAGAATGAATACTCAACACTACGCCCCTGTAAGCACTGGAGTTCCCCAAGAAACCGCTCTTGGGCCACTGCTTTACACTATTTTCACCGCAGACCTAGCACAACCAACCCAAAATGTGTTTTATGCTGATATATTTACAATATTTTCAAATGTTTGTACTTAGACTATAGATGAAACTAACTCATATTTTCTGTGTTAGGTTCAATTTATTTATTAGAAGAATGAAGCTTTTTATATTATATTCATTGGCTTCTGTAAGTAGTTGATTGAGTCAAGAGATATGATTTGGATATTGTTGCAGTTGTATGTGAGATGATTTATCGACAATGTATCACAGTTGCAAAAGTTGCATGTTGGCGCTGGCGTTTTGTTAAGGAGGTGTTCCTGTGCAAATCGGGTGCCAGTCTGAATATGGTGTATAAAATGCTGTGTCCTCTGTCTATATATTGCGGAGTGCTTTTCGGGTGGGGTTTATTTGCTTATAAAAGTGGGTATATTCCATAGTTGATTAAATTTTTCTTCTGCTGTTCTATTTACTAGATTATTGATGTCGTTTTTGTTGGTCGTGTTGTGGAGTAGAAGTAGAGCTCGTGTTGCAAATTTCGCCGCGGCGTCGGCTTGCTCGTTTCCTAATATGCCGACGTGACCTGGTATCTACAACAGCCGAATTTTGTTGGGATTATTCATGACTATGCCTCTTATAATGCTGATCGTAATATAGGTGTTGCTAATATTTTTAACAGCTAAGAGGGTTGACATCGAATTTGTGCAGATAATGAATTTGGAACTTTTTGTGCATGTTGCATATTCCACGGCAGTGAGTACAACTACTACCTCTGCGATGAAGTTTGAGGTGTAGTTTGGCAGTTTGACTGATTTTATGGTATGGTTTCCTTCGGTGATAACACTAAAAAGCTGTGATGTGATCCGTCTTTAAACCGTCCGTGAAGAGTAATTTCCATGTAGGGAACTTCTCTCGGATGCAGTTGAAGTCGGCAATTATTTCTCTTCGTTTTTATGATTTTCATCATTGGAATTTGCTAGAATCGTTTATATCTTCGATTACCTTAAATGTTGGCATGAAATTATCTCTTACAATATTTTTTGCACCAAAAGAAGTCATTTAAAAACTCGAATTGTATGCCTGAATATTCTTTAAAAAATGCTTCGATTCTGGTGACGTTCCAGAAACCAAGGAATGCAGTGGTTCTGGTAGAAAATTCAATACCGGCAATTTGACTTTTCCATTTGTACAGCACTGAATTGAGTGCCTTGCAATGTTCACAAACTGTGTTAATTGAACCAATGCTCACTGATTTGTGTGAATTATAATCCATTTGACTGTCATAGTGGAATGCAGCACTATTGCGCGATTATCGGAGTTCCGCGCTTGTCGTAACCGAGAACGTGACCGCGCACCGCTTTATCGATCCTATTGTGTTCGTAGTCTCCGCTGCACTTCACTTTCTTCCTCTATAGTAGCAGCTTGCCTTATGGCATTAGTAGAAGCCGACCAAAATTTAATTTTCTTGGCATTATTCTCAGAAATACTGGTAAAATAAATAATTATAATTATTTGTTATGCACATACATATACACCACAACAAATGCACATACTTCGAATTAACTTTGAACAATTCCAAATGTATTTTGAAACAAATCACTTAATTGTGCATTATGTCAACAAACGGTTTTAACAACAACTGGTTTTGGAACGAAGTTCCTTTACGCGGCGTGTGGTAGGAGTGAAATAGCAGAAGAGTAAGAAAAACTGTAACAACGTTGTTGTTGTATTTTGTTGTATTTTTTGCTGCTATTTGGATTTGCTCTTCTGTTGAGCTCATGCACAACTGCAACAACAAGAACGGTAACAACAGCATGACAATTTCAAGCGTCCGCCTTTGCGAAGAGAGAGAGGGCGAGTTTCATTTCGTTTGTGTGTGTATCCTACTTAACACCGATCTCGCATATCTCGCATGTCGCTGAGGCTTGGTTCTTGTATTTTATACAAATATATATATGATGTGTCTCAATTATGAATTATAATATGCTTCTACAAGTGAAACTGTTCATATATATACGTTGTTCGATTCGCATAATTATAAATTAAAAATTATAATGCATAATTATAAATTATAAATTATAAATTATAATGCAATAGCAAATCTAAACGAAGGTGAGCTATAAGTTTGCATTATCGAACATAATAGTACTTGGTTAGCAAAGACAAATATTTCTTTTCGGCAAGGGAAGCGAGGTAGTCGAGGTGACGACGTTTTGTTGTGAAACATCTGTGATTTCGATGGAATGATATTTTACATGAGCTCGTGAGTGCTAAGCACACTCACACATTGTTTTCCTTATCTTTTTTTTCGCGAGTTTCGTTTATTGATGCATGTTATTAAACATTAAAAAATTCCACACCAAGCAACTTTACTAATTTTTTCACTAGTCCAGGCGCTGGTAAAAATTTTGCCATTACTCATAATGGAAGTTTATAACAGATTTACTAACACAGACGGCTATTGTAATGCTTATATAACTTGCGCTAACCTAGTAAAACTTCTATGTACATTGGATGGGACAACCATTCATTCTGAACTTATAATTTCAATTTCAAAACTATTGCCTCTACCATCTAAAATAACGCATTTGTATAGATCTCTTTTTAGATATGTACAAGTATCAATCATCAATGAAATAAGCCATTGATTCAATTACAGGATCTAAAAGTCATGAACAAAGTGCAAATTTTAGAGTAACGTTACATGAAACAAATGTTGATATATCACATGGCTTATGGTACGATTGAAAAATTAGTGCATTTAAATTTTGATACAAACAACATTGTAGTTAGAGTTTGGTTGGAGTTTTGTGGTTCAACATCGATTGGTTGGAAGAAAAGAAAAAAAGATGCTCAGCTGCTCAGTACAAAGTGGTGTTAGTAGTCTTGATCTGCCTATTAAACTACGATCTTCGAACATTCCATTGGCATCACATAAGAAAACTATTGCTATTTGAAAGCATTTTCCTTTAATTTCGACTTGGAAATTTAAGTGAAAGAGTTTACGCGTACAGAAAATATTATTTGCAAGAAGTTATCGAGCTATCTCGAGTAACACATACGAAATTTTGTATATTGTAACACCCCAAGATAATCCAACGAAATTTAAATGTTATCATAATCGAAACCAAGTTAGAGCAAGTTAGCATGTTCGGTCAGGTGGAGTCGGAATGTATCGTAGAACTGAAGACGTGGCTCATAGTTGTACAGAAAATATGGGAACGCTTTTGTCCAATATTAATGATTTGAGTATGTGTGATAGTGTGTGATATTTGTTTAGTTATTTGTAAAAGAGGAAACGATTTTACAATAGTTATTGTAGCTATTTATATATCCCAAAATCAAAACTGTTGGCAGCGAGTTCGTTGATTTATTGCTGGATCTCTCTCTCCAGCAAATAAACCACATTTCCAACATCAAACATCGTATGCTAGACCTAGTGTTTACTAACTGCCATGAAAATACCTCACTGTCGAGATCCTCTCCATTGTCAATTCCAGAAGATACCTATCACCCCACTCTTGAGGTGGCACTAACTCTTAACCAATTTCTGTCTGCATCTGACTCAACTTGTGCTAAGCCAAGACAAGCTTTTAATTTTAAACATACTAATTTCAATCGTCTCAACTCATTGCTTGCTTCCACGGATTGGTCAATATTAAGTTCTTCTTCTGATATTGATACTGCCGTGCGGTTTTTCAACACGACTATGCTGGATTATATCAATAAATGTGTGCCTCAAGTACATGTTACCGATGATTCTAAGCGTCCGCCTTGGTTTTGTATAAATTTGGTCCGTCTAAAAAATATTAGAAATCGGTTATTTAAAAAATTTAAACGCTCTTGTTCCGCAACTGATTATGCGAGTTATGCCGCGGCTCGTAGTAAATTCAACATTTTTAATCTATTTTTAAGCTATAGTAGATATTTGTGCAAAGTAAAAGTAAATATTAAACGAGATCCGAAAAATTTTTTTAAATTCATCAAAATCAAAAACAAATCAGAGTTATTTCCAACTAGTATGGAGTTTGATGGAGTTGCAAGTAGCTCTGATGATGGGATTGCGAACCTTTTTGCTAAATTTTTCCAGGGCATCTACTCTAATAGTGCCTGTGTAAATAGTTCTCCTTACCCTTACAAAATTGATGAATTTAATCACTTCAATATGCCGTTTATTGACGGCAGTATTATTTTACGATATCTAAAATTGGTTAAACCTTCTTTTCTCTTGGTCCGGATAATATTCCCAGTTGTGTCTTAAAAAGCTGTGCTGACAACTTATATATTCTCCCTTATACCTTATTTAATTTATCCCTTATTACTTCATCTATGCCAAGTGGTTGGAAAGAATCCTATATATTTCCCTTATTCAAAAAGGGTAGTAAGTCTGCTATATCGAACTACAAAGGTATTGCCAAGCTGTGTGCAATTCCTAAGTTGTTTGAGCAGATTATCACTGATCAATTACAGTTTTATATTCGCCCATTGTTGAGTATGTCTCAGCATGGTTTTGTAAAGAACCGTTCAACGGTAACCAATCTGTTGGAATTTACCTCTATTGTCAATCACAACTTTTCGGTAGGTAGCCAAACTGATGTTATCTACACCGACTTCAGTAAAGCTTTCGATACTGTACCGCATGAGTTGCTCATAACCAAACTCAAAGCTTTTGGTTTCCCTTCTCCATTGATCCGATGGCTGGCATCTTACCTAGATCATCGATCTCAAAGGGTACTTTTTATGTCTTCAATATCTAAGTCTTTAAAGGTAACATCAGGTATTCCCCAAGGCAGTCATTTGGGGCCTTTGCTTTTCAACATATTTATTAATGATCTACCTACCGTCATCAAACACTCTCAGATTTTAATGTACGCAGATGATGTAAAACTATGTTTCCGCCTTAATAACCCTTCTCACGGGATTTTCCTTCAGAGTGACATTGACTCTTTATCTCGTTGGTGTTCCAAAAACTATTTAATCCTCAATACCAATAAATGCAAAGTTATGTCCTTTTCTCGCGGAGCCCTTATTTCAAATTCTTATTACATTGACTCAAATAGTTTAGATCGTATTTCCCAGTTTAACGACCTTGGTATTTTGATGGACCCGAAGTTGCATTTCGGTACCCACATTTCCACTTCGGTCACTAAAGCTAGAGGTATCCTTGGCTATATTAAATGCTGGTCTAAGGAATTTGATGATCCGTATACTACCAAAGTACTATACACTTCACTAGTAAGCCCTATTCTGGAGTATGCGTCTTGTGTCTGGGATCCTCAATATCAGATGTATATTGATCGTATTGAGTCGGTGCAAAAGCAATTTCTACTTTTTGCTCTCAAAAACTTGCACTGGGATCCTAATGCTTGCCTACCATCTTATCGGTGTCGTCTCAAATTGATCAACCTCCCTACCTTGTCTAGTCGTAGAACGGTCATTGGTGTAACTTTTATGTATAACCTCATTTATGGTAGTATTAACTCACCTTTCTTACTTAGAATGATTAACTTTAGTGTACCCGCACGTCCAACTAGAAACTATTCTCCTATTATTCTTCCCTTTTGTAGAGCTTCTTATTTGCAACATGATCCATTCTATGTCTTATGCAAATCTTTTAATACCCACTTTGCGTGTGCTGCTCCTCCCACCTCTTCTTATGTTATAAAAACTAAATTGTTGGCATCATTGAATTAATGCATAACTTATTTTCTATACTGTTAACCTAAATTTTTCCTCCTTGTTTAAATAGTCTATGTTATTGTAGGTATTGAATTCTAAATTTAATATTAGCTTTAGTTTAATCTTGCATACTGATTATTTTAATGGCTGATGATGTTTTTATCTGTAGCCAAATATTTAGTACGTAGACATTAGATTTGGTACCGCATGATCACCAAAGATATTAGCAATTAAGACCAGCTGAGCCCAGTCTATGTGACTGGGTGAATTTTGATGCCACCTGGGCCTGCCCCATGTGAGATCAGTGTGTGGTCATTGCGTACCTACTAAGTCGATGAAAAAAAAAAAAAAATTTGAGGGCTTAATGAGCTATTCAACCACCATCCAACAATGTTGCGGTTATTCCGGAAGAAGCAATAGCCAATGAATTAATTTGAAGTAAATAATGTTCGACAGCGGTTTTAGTTGCACTGTCAGAAAAAGACTCAGTTAACTGGTGTTTGTCTTCAAATATGTTGTTTAGTAGATTTGCTTTTTGTTTATTCGTAGCAAATCTTTAATTTTTGTGACTTAAGCATGGTATAAACTGAGTTTTATTTTTAATGGCTTTGGTTACCTTCCAGAAAGGCTTCGAGTGGTGAAGTTAAGGATTCCAAACTTTATAAGACGTTATACAGCCGTGCTTTCAAAATGGGTAGACGGTAGAAATGGTAGACGAGTTTTGAACCACTGTCTTTGTCGGATGTTGACGGATGTGATTCGAAATATGTATTTTAGGGTAGTTGATAGGTACCCTAGGAATGCTTTTTTCGGTGGGCTCCTCAATTTTGGAATTTAATGCGATGATCATATGTCAATTTAATCTTTATCAGGTGGTAAGTCAAGACTGGCTCCGGAGAGCAACAGTTGAAAGTCACTAGTTAGCAGGCGTCTAAAGCACTTTCAGTTTGCTTCAGAAAACTTTAAGTAAGTTTTATGTTTAAATGCAATACTGGTAGATTCCGTCACCATTACAGGAAGATGGTCAGATGAAAGATCTGCTAGGCGTACTCAAAATGTTCGGTACATTCGTAAGAAACAAGTCTAAAGTAGAGGGCTTCAAATTTTGCTTAGGTGGTATATAGGTAGGGTCACTTGGAAAAATCAATGTGAAATTACCTAGTACAGACAGGTTATGCAAAACATTACCCCAACAATTAGCTTTAGTACAATTCCAAAGCCGAGTTCTCGATTTAAGTTAACCGGCAATGAAATACCGATTAGGAATATGTGAAAATTTAATTAGGTCAGATTTAAATATAGACTTATGATGACCACGGTCTAGCGTGTCACAGCAGTTACATAAGCAGTTTGCAGTGTTACCCGGAAAGTAAGTAGAAATAGATTTAAGCGAATTATTATTGCCTAAGTTTACTTCAACACATGCATTTTCAATAATATGAGTATCAATATTGAGAATTTGCCGATGTTTGACTTTATTATTAAAAATGAACGCAACACCACCCCCTCTTCTATTGTTGCGATCCATTCTATGTACACTATAATTTGGGAGCTTAAGGGGATCTTTCTGCGTCAGTCACGATTCAGAGATTAAATAAACTTGTATAGTGTGCTTAATTAGAAAATCTAACAGCTCAAGTTTCTTGTTTCTAATGGCACGCCCATTCCATGCCAAAACATTAAAAGAGTTAGCAAGCTATATGATTGAGTAGACATACTTAATTGCTAATCGAGTTATAACATTAAATTGTTTGGTGTTTTTTTATAGTTGTCTAACTTTGAAAGTAATTCCGTAGTTAGGTTGTTGATGTCATCAAGTGTAAAGACACAGGACATCTTCGGTTGCTTTAGGCCGGTCACCGCATTTTTGTAGCTTTGAGAGATAAAATGAGTAGCGTTTTGAGCGTTAATTGAGTTGTTGTTGTGACTAGCTGCACTCACATTATGCTTAGTAAAACTCGGAAAGTTCTCACCATAAGTAGCGTTGTTGTGCGGCAACCGGTTTGGCGACTACCGTTTAGATTACTGGTGCTCATTACATTTTTGTGATTTACGCTGCACTTGCTTTTCGGCATTCGTTTTTGAAGAACCGTTTGATAGGAGATTCTGCAAGGGCAGGAGAGATCAGTGAAAGTGTGACCACCTTTGCAATTAGCTCACGTTAATTTCGATGGACTTATGACTTATTTTGTCACTTATGTGACTTCCAGCACATAATGCACACAACGTCCTGACGTTACAGCGGTGTGACCCATGTCCAAATAATTGACAATTGTAACATTGGTTTAATTTATTTAGTGGCTCTGATTTAAATTCCCAGCACACTTTCACGTGGTTTATACAATTATATTATTTTTTGAGCTGTTACACGTCACAGATTTAGTCTCAAAATACACAATATAAAGAATTATGTCCAGTCCACTTCGCGTTTTTTGTTCTACAGTTTTTACATCAATGCATTTCAAGACAAAATCAATTAACATTTTCTTCACTTCTTCATTTGAACATTTATCAAGATCAGAGAGGACCTACCGCATTATAAGGTTTAGTGTTTTTAGAGTCATGAGAATAGAAGTCACAATTGATCTCTTTTAATTTATTGGACATCGTATCATAAGAAATCATGCACTTCAAAAAAAGGTTTATACCAATATAATGTTGTATTCTTTAAGTTGAAGGCTGTTTAACATTTCGTGAATAAATGTAGAGTTCCTTTTTAACACAGTTATAGGAGATACTATAACTTTTGGGGCAGACAAATGTGTTTGTACGTTCACTTGCCATATCATTAATATTGTCTTCAGGATCATCCGTGATAGTCTGGAGCGGACGAAAATAATTTATGTAATTGTTTTTGGCGGATTCCGCCACAGAAAAATGTTTCCTCTTTGGTGGCTTTTTTACGGGTGATGTGCTGGGCGAGCACTCCACTTTATGAATATACTTAAATTTGCACTCCAATATGTATGTTGTATGCAGGTAACTATTAGACTTTGGTTTAAATTAATGCAGTCGCTAATGCGAAATAAAACGTAAGAAAACACACCGCTCGCTTCGAAAGTTGACAAAGGAATTTTTAACGCATATAATTTTCTATTTTACTTCACATGCAAATGCATTTGCTAATCATTGCGGTATTTAGTTAAAATCGTACATAAGTACATATACATAGTGACTTGCCGTTGCGTGTGTGTACATAAATTTGCCCGCTCTTCTTTGCGGTGTTTAGGTATGAACTTGATACTTATATACATATATAGTCGCTTGACGTTGCACGCGAGTTACGATTCCATCTTTACCTCACCGCACCAAAACACAACACACTCATGACCACATCTCGTCAAATTATTGCATGAAAGTTATCTTTCACTTAACTCGCGTGCACAAAAACCTTTTCGTACTGTTTTTTTGGTGTTCTTTTTTCCTGTTTCTTTTCGATCTATATTTTCGTTCGCGTTTGCCGTGAATTTTGCATCATGATGACTGACGCTGTGCCGCCGGCTAATAAGGTACAGTTTTTCAAACGTAAAGCGCAGTCAATTTTCGAGCATGAACAAAAAAAATTTTTTTTTTTGATAATTAAATTATAACATTTAACGCACTAAACTGCATAAAACATTTGTTTGATTAAAAAAAATAATGACGTGAAAAAAAAAATTATACTTATACTAAATTAAAAACGATGTAAATTGCGCCGAAAAGGCAATGATATAGAAGGCTGTATCCTTCTTAGAGGGAGATCATGCGGGTGTAGCCTCTTCAGTCTACGCCTTGTTGTGATACGGGTGAGGGAGAAAGCTAACGGATTTGGGTAAGACAAAAGTCTGTAGTGATAGCGGCAGCTGTGAGAATTAATCACCTCCCTAACAGTTGGCACGGCAAGATCCTTATGCAGGGTGGTGTTGCGGACGTACCAAAGGGCGCCCGTAAATCTTCTGAGAGCCTTGCTCTGACACGCCTGCACTCTTCTGATGTTGTAGGCAGCAGTAGTGCCCCAAATTTGTATGGCGTAGCGCCAAGCAGGTGCCACCACTTGCAGATAGATGAGCCTTTTATTAGTTAAAGATAACTTATTCGATGGGCGGAGGAGCCACTCCCGTTTTTTGAGCTTTTGGTAGGAGCGCGCTGTAACTACCTTAATGTCTGCGCGCCAGGTAAGACGCTTATCCCGGATCAAACCGAGATACCGGATTTGCTCCATTTGCGGAATGATGCTTGTGTTGTAAGTCACAACCGGACAGACGCCTTGCCTTAATGTGAAGGTGCAGTGAGCTGATTTCTCAGAGTTTATGGCTATATTCTGGCTATATATATAACTACCGTATCGTCCACGTAAGTAGCAATAATCGAATGCTCATCTCTAGTTGTCGGCATATCAGACGTATATAAAGAGAAGATGGCCAGAGCTAAGACACACCCCTGTGGGACAAAAAATGCAAAGTGATTTGGTTCACCATAAGATTAAAGGAGCGAAATCAAGTTCAAGTTGCATTCTGTCTTGCGCATGAACATGAGATTGCAGGCGCGCTTGTGACAACACATTCGTAAGAGTGAGTTCCAAATGCCGTCTTCCTCAACATTGCGCCGTAATGAGACTTTGGTAATTCCCCATAGCATAATTACGAGCAAGCCGCGTTTACCCAAGCTTAAGCTACCTATGTTGTATGGCTACACTAAGTACGCTGACATCCTGTCTGTGTTTTCGACGATCATCGGAGATAACCCCGATTAAACCGAGTAAGCAAATGCCCAAACGGAGTCGGCGCTGGAAGGGGTTCGATCATTGGAAAACTGCCGTGTGAACTATGCTATCGCACTGAAACTACTCCCCATTGTCAGTTAAGCTTCGCGAGATTTCAGACCAAGTCAATGCGAACACGAGCGTATTGCAGGCACTTGGAAGTAGGAAGAAGATTGCATATGCGATGAGAATTTCAATTTTGCTGCAAAAAATGGATGGGGCAACTCAGGTTAAATGGGAAGAGAGCACGTCTCTTGATGATATACCATCATGTCAGCAATTTATGGAATTTCTGGAGAGACGATGCTAGCTGCTAGAAAACATAGAGCATGCTACGGACACATATGCACCTATCGCTCAAGTGGACAAAGTAAGATGAACTGCAACCAAACCATCTCTCATCGCTACCAAAGGCAAATAAGAATGCTAGTCACCCCATTTACGGGTGCAAGCTGTTGCAAATTTATTGCCAGAACTGCGCATTAAGGAGGCAAAGAAGCTCGCTCTTGCTTCAACTGGCGCCAAACACAACACTCTGCTGCATGTTAGCGGTTTTAGCGAGTCAACAGCGGTGGATGGCAACTCAAAGGCACCGCCCTCTGCACCTCATGTTGCTTTTGCTTCACCAACTGCAGCTGCTTCAACTTTGGTCGCTCAGAATTGCAACAGCAATTTCGTGCACTTGGCGACGGCGAATTGTGCCGGCTCATTTGTTCCATGCCGAGCTCTTTTAGATTCTGGATCACACTTGATATCTCGTTTCGCACAGCAGATGCAGCTCAAGAATTCCAGGTCATCATCCCTTGTCTCCGGTCTTGGCGATGCCAGTTTCGAAACCGACGGATTCACGGTAAACGTTAGCTGTCGCAAGGCTCGGATACAGCACGGATATTGTCGGGCTGATAGCTACCACCATCACCGAGAAGCAGCCAGCCTTTCGCTTCGCTGATACTGAGTTTTTAAGCCGCAGCGTGTCGATCTCCTTTAAGGTGCCAGCTTTCTCTATGAGTTTGCTGTGTGTTGGCCAAACCAGACTCGGATCCGGGCTGGCAGTGCTCCATAAGACACGCCTCGGATGGGTCGTGTCGTGCGGTTTTATTTTTTATTTAGGAAATATATAAAAGTATTATACGTTTTATAGTTTCAAGACAGGGAACTGATCTGTTCCTGATTATCGACACCACCGAACCGACTACAATAATCGCAGCGATAATCCAAGTAACCTCGGCGAAATGTTTATGGTGCAATCAAAGTGAAGCGACCCACGTAATGTGATATCTTGCATATGTTGGGCCGATGCTCTAATTTACGGCCGTTGCCACTTTTGGTTGTCTTACGAAATATCAAGTTCGAGTGAGGTTGTTTGGACAAACCACTTCAACTTAATATTTATGTTATTTATTATTTCTTTCTTTGAAGATCGATTCTCGAGCACAGCTCTTACAAATATACGTAACTTCTTCTCTCTTTAAATCTTTCAATACTCCTGTATTTGTAGGTGGTGGGAATTGCAATAACAAAAATCATGTTCCTCATTCATAAAAAAATCGCGCCAAACCAATACATATTTCTTTTTCGCTATCATTCCCACAACAGTTTCAATACAATCAAAATAAAAATGGATGACGGAAATTAAAACAAAGGTGATATACAGAAATTTCTTTACACGCCAAATCGCGCCAAGAACACAAAATTATGAAGACATAGGAAGAAGGGGAAACAGCGCTTGAATCGATTTCGCAACAGGCACCTACCTTCTAATATATCTGTTTGCTTGGTTAAGCGTCAACTCAGTCAAGCAGAATGAGGTTGCAGTCATAGCAGAAGTCGAAAAAGAAAATTGTCGACTTGAGCAGCTCTTTGACAGTCGAAAATTTTGGATGTTTTGATATTGCTTGACCTCGACTTTCGTCAGAATCACAAGTCGAAGCAGAAGCACTCTTTTTGCTTTAGCAAGTTGATCCAGTCGCAGTCGTGACAGTAGTCGCAGTCGACTTTTTTCCTATTTCCTTTTGCATCTTTGTGTACGGTTAGTTCTTTGAAAATGTTCAGGCTATGACTGCGACTGCTGAGTTTTTTCAGAACCAATAGCAGAAGCGAAAGCATTGAAATTTATAGCAGGTTTTCAAACGCTGGGTGGAATAATTTATACACCACAAATAAAGCCACTTCCAACAAACACCGGAAAGAAAATAAATATGAGTAAAAATCGAAAACGACAATAGACAAATCAATTGCCAAATACTATTCAAAATGCGGTGCAGTTAGAAAACACATCTGTTAAGCACTAGCACAGGCATATATAATGTTATTAGGCTTTGCTAAATTTATATTATCAAATGAAAACAGCAAGTCGCGAAGAGTTGTAAATCTGCTCCATCCTTTATGAACTTAAAACTGTAAATATTAAAAAAAAAAATAACCTTTTGTAATTTTATTGTTTTCTCATGCACCCACACACTAAGGCCGTTTGTGAGCATAGTGTTATTGTCCATTTCAGCAGTGTGTTAACAGTGTGCGAAATAATGCAGGAACAAGTTTGATATCACCTGATGAAGAGGCGTTAAAAAGGTGGTTATAAATAGTGAAAGATCTTTTTTTATAAGAGTAACTTTGTGATTTGTTTTGTCATTAGCAGCAGCCTATTTATTTAATTGATAGAGTGCTAAGAATAGGGCTGTTAGGCTAGGTGTTAGAACTGTAGTTCTAGATGGCATGCCTGCTAATGTTGCGGAGGAATTTGAATTCTTTACTATGAGTGCGGTTCTACTCAGGATTGATTAGTTCCTCCCCGCCTGGTGGCTAGGAGCACATTGTACTGTAGCATGCTCTATGTAATCGAGCTTTTGGCAACATCCTTCTTAAAATTGCATGAATCGCGCAGAGAAAAGAATCACGTCAAGCGAAACATTTTCCTCCCATTTAGCTTGCGTTGCGCTGTCCATCTATATAGGAGCATGTATAATATCATGTTTGCAATTTGTTTCGAGCTTCCAATTGCTTGCAATTTACCTTTTAATTTTAGTGTCCATAATTGTTTTCGTACGGAAAGTTGCAATGCCAACTTTTACGTTCATAAATGAAATCCAAATTTTCAAAAATTTGCATAGTAGATCAAATATTTTTAGCAAAATACAGAAAGCAATCACTCAAGAATTCGATAATCATGCTTTTCGCGCTTCTGTCTACCTTTGCCCACTTTTCATCAATTTAATGTCGCAACTCTACGTAGATTACATATAAAATATCACTCTCAGCAAGGAGAGCCCTGTCTGGAAATTTCCAAATTGAGTATTTATCCCCGTTCAATGGAGAAATATTTGTTTATTTGTTTTCTGTCTTTATGTTTGTTTTGTCTTTGTCTCTCTTGCTTTTTTCTGAATTATATTTCTGCGTCACTAGCCCAAATATATGTATATGTGTGTATGGATATCTGTTTAAGTGTGCAATGATAAGCACGGTTTCACTTACCTTTATATGTAAGTATGTATTGTTGTATTACTATGCAAAAAAAAACAGGCAAGCAGATGGCTTAACTTATGTAAGTATGTATTTCTGTATAACTGTGAAAGAACGAAAAAACAAACAGTAAATCATGCGGCTTCATTTTCATTTTCTTTTAATAGTGCAAAATTAAACAAAGATAACTTATTACAAATATTTATTTTACGCGTTATCTGGGTCCATATATATTTATATTTCTTTTATATTTCTTGTTATAATTTGTGAATTATATTTATGGACTTTAACTTCGACAAACCTTGCCTGTACACGAACAAAGAGAAAGAATAAAGGATGGGCAGTTCAATATCAGATTTCACAGACACAATTCTGTTCCACCTTTATTATATTCCTGCTATGGTTTCATCGCACTCACACCACATTATCATTGTAGATTTTATTCATTTACGTGAAATCAGGACAATCCAAAGGGCAAAACAATATGGGGGAAGCCTAGTCATGCATTAACTGTATGAGCCACACCAAATATTCATAGCAAGAATGCTATGTATCTGGTGGGATCAGGTAGGAGTAATCTTGTATGAGCTGATCTACCCAAACGAAACCAGTAAAGATCAAACGCCTCTAATATGTCGAAAGACACAGTTACTTAAAAAAGCCTCAAGACTTATTTGTACACCTATTATGTTTTATATAAACTCAATAGAGATACGTTCAATTTTACACTTCAAAACTTTTATGTTATTATAATAATTATTTAATTTTATTCTTCTTAATTTTACTTTCTGTGCAACGTTGGAGCAGCTACGTTACTAGACTGAAAGAAAATGCGCCCCAAGGTACTGCGCTAATATTTGACAATCCATATTTGCCACGTGTGTACGATGATGATTTGGGTAAGAATGGTGTCTTCTCCCTAACATTAGTTTACAATAATGGTACATTTGAGATATCGCCGAATATTGCTGAGCGCAAAGCAACATTTTCAATTCGGGTGCGTGATAACTTTCTCCTAGACTTTGAAGAGCGGCATACTGTGAATTTCCAAATAATTGCGCAGGAGCTTGACGCAAAAACTAATCTTACGGCCAGCGTCAACGTAACTGTTTACATAGACGATGTCAATGACAATCCACCAGTATTTGAAAAAGCAGTATACAGAGCTACTTTTCCAGAGAATGTTACTATGGGAACAAAAGTGATTCAGGTTTTCGCAACTGATTTAGACTCTAACAGTGGAAACATACACTACACGGGAATACTGGGATATCTAAATACCTCGCTTAAAATTGACCTACTATCAGGTATAATTATAGTGACTACAAGCAATCATGGGTTCGACTGCGAATTGATGTCCGAGTACCACATGTATGTGGAAGCCCGAGATAATGATGGCACTGGTAACATTGCACAAGTGCCACTTATCATTAATTTAGTTGATGTAAATGATGAAGCGCCAATTTTTGAAAAAGGGACTTATGAATTCCTGCTTACTCCAGACATGTTAGGATTCACTTTTGCAGCAATCATTCATGCTGTTGACAACGATGCTACAAAGCCGAACAATGAAGTACGATATGAAATCATTAACGGGAACTACGAAAAAATGTTTACATTAGATAAAGTTACAGGTGAACTCAGTGTGAGCGAACATATACATATGAATATCAAGAACCTCACGAATGTACACCGGTCTAGAAATTCCACCTCCCTGAAAATCACTAAGAGCGTGGAGTCTAATAAGAATAATATTTTTCTGTTGAGTGCGCGAGCATATGACTTGGGTGTTCCAGTACTCTTTACTACCACAACAATATGCATTTACTCGCCGGAAAGCGGAAAACGAACTGTTACGTTTATTATACCTGGTGATATGCCCGATAAAAGTAAAACCGAAAAAACGTTATCCACAATCACAGGTGGCACTGTTATCATTCACGAAATAAGACCTCTTCCACCAGAGAAATCAGAAGTACAGAATATACCCATTAAAAATCCAGTTGTAGTAGACCGGAGCTTAATAACGGCAACAGTACTTTACGACAGTTCATCGGTGGTGGATATAGCACAAATACAACAACAACTTTCACAACATAACAGTTCATTTTCTATTGGGACAAGTGAAACAAATGGAATAGATGTACGTATTCGCTTATAAGGGGACTAAAGTTTAAATACACTCCTCATTTTAAAAAAAAGAAAACACTTCACTAAAATTTAAGTAAGCAATTTTATTTCATTTCATGAAAAACTGAAAAAAAAATACCCGTAAATATTAAAAAAGGAAGAAAGAAGAAACAAAAATTTAAACACTTATGGTGTCTTCTTTGCTATTTTCTCACAATAATGTACCGTTTTATTTTTTGGTTTGTTTATGTTTTTAGTTTCCCATTGTACATTTTTTCATTAGTTGTATTTTAGTTGTTAGCCTAAATTAATGATAGTACATTATGGGTAAAGGGAAAGAAATGGAATCCAGTGCTAAAGTTCTAATTAATTAGGAGAATTGAGTAATAGGAAATTTATTTAGTGAGCCAGTTTACAGTGTACAAAGTATTGTTAAAAAATTGAATCAAAATGATTCAGTGGACGAAGCGGTCGACCAAAAAAAGATTTTGGAACAACAACCACAGCTTTCTCTGGACGTTCTTTGAATTTTCCAACGATACCAAGCATACCGCAGGTTTGGTGAAAGAACAGCTGCTTTATTACACTCCTAGGTACCTATATAACCCTCCTAAATCACCAGACTTAACCCCTAATAAACCCTAATATAACCTGGTCAGAAATAACGACGTCTGAAACCTTGAACTTAGTTCTATCCATGCCAAATGCTTGCAAGTCTTATACTTTGTTGTAAATATAATACATTTTATTGTCTTCAGATAATTTTTCCATATGTATTTAAACGTTTGCCCAGTGAACTTGCTTCTTTTTATTGTTTAGTTTGTGATAAAGTAAATATTTGTTGTTCTCGTTTTTAGTTTTTCATGTAATAAAATAGAACTGCATACTTACAATTTTGGTGATATCTTTTCTTCTCTTTTATTTCCAAATTTCAAGGGTGTAATTAAACTTTACTTCCATGACTGTATATAAAAGATAAAAATTTGTAATAGTACTCTTTTTTTTCCCAGACTTTCTACAAATCTGAAAAAAAACTTTTATTTTGGTTACTTATATTGTTGGCAACCTTGGTTGCATTAACAATACTAACCGTGTTGCTTTGTTGTATATGTTCACGGTGTCCGTTACATAGAGCAATAACGTAAGTATATCTATTTTATATTAATAAAGATGTTCGGATGTTAACAGAAATGTAATCTCGGGTAGTTCTTCCCGAATTGCTTACACACAAATTTTTACGCAATGTATTGTAGTATACTCGTACTGGTACTTTATACTTCAAATATTAAATTCATTTTCTGTATATAAAGCAGTAATCGCTTTGAATATTACTCTAACTTAATAATCGTTCACTTATTTGTCTCTGCTGAACGCAGTGATGCTAGATTTGTAAAATTACGGTGTTAGGAAATGAGCAAATAGCCTTTTTCATTTCTGCGTTAAATATTTTGCCAACAATTAACAGATTAAGAATATAAATACATATAAACAAAAATTAAATAAATAAATATCATTACATTACATTTTCAACGAAATTGTGAATTTCGCATTCACAATGAGCGAAAAGCATCAAAAAAGGTCAAACACTCCTGCTGAACGCGCATTGATTGGTATTTGAGTGAACTATTGAGTTTATTGGTTTAGTGAAATATTTTGATTCATATTGCTTTTGAATTATGTTGTTTCGATTAATCCGAGTTTCAATTAAAATATTTCATACAATTTTTTTCTAGTTTTGATTTTGTTATTTTAAGTCGTCTTTTTCATATTATTTATCAATTTCAATATGAAAATTTTTGTTTGTTAGTTTATTAAAAAATACATCGAACCGGTACAATACAGCTTATATGGTTCTTCTGATTATAGTTTGAGCAGAAATCGTAACAGCTGTATTCGTGTTAACTGTCAAATTGAAAGGACAAATGTATTATAGAGCCGGATTCCTGCTTCCGTTTCCAGATGATGTATATAAATCCCTATAAATATATTTCATAGATGATGGAAATGAAGAATTTAATACATGCTGCATAATTTTCACAACCATAAAAATGCCCATCGTGTCGCAACTTCAAGAGAATTTTCGTTGAGAAAACAAATTAGAGTGTTTTTTCAAAAGAGTAATCGACAAAATGATACTCATGAGATTGGAATTCGTGCTGACAAACGCATGTGCGTATATCCAATATGCCAACAATAGGCGATGTGGCAATTGCTGACTTCCTTCCCCGGGGGTCCCTCAGGAATGTGGCGGAGGTAGTGATTTTGGCGTTTAACCTTGTGCTCGAACTTTCGCCAAGTTTGACACAACAAGAGTCCCTATACTCAGATCTAGGATTAACATTTTTTATCTAATGATGATTGGGCTAACCAGTCCTAGTGGATTGAATAGTTGGCATGCCAAGAGCTTTCGTCACCAATTAGAAAATCGTGATTTTAACATAGTAAAAACTTTGTATTTGTTTGCTCGTGTTGACAATTCCGCGTATTTCCTGAAGCACCCTCTGTTGGCTCAACTGTAAACTTTTTGCCTTTTTAATTAAGCACATGCCTTCGTCTCCGGCGCGGGGAGATCGGTGTCATCATTTGGCATTTTGATTCAATTAATTACAATTTTGTACCGAAAGTTAATGTAATTATTTGTGCCCAGGCGCACAGACCGGTCGAACTGCAATAATGTAGTATTTATATTCGGAAAGCGCACGAAATGTTGGATCGAAGCCTTCGCAGTATATTAGTTGACGTAGATGGACCTTGGCGAACGGATATACAGAAAGCGCACGATATAGCAGATCGAGGCCTTGACTGTATACACTTTATAGTGGCGCGAATAGTAAATTTAATACTAATTTAATGAGTAACTAGCTGCTAGGGCCTTTCACTCACGATTCTATAATAAGTGTTTAAAATACCCATGTTGGAATTTTTTACGAAATTATATATGTAGGAAATGTTTTGTGGGGAGGCAGTTGTTAAAAGATTGGATGGGACTTGGTAGCCAAAACGGGATTTCCTAGTGCTCTCCAAGTGTTGGCACACGTCAAGAGTGTAGTCCACATTGAGGTCATTCCCCCAGAGAGAGCAAGGTGGCCAGACCAATCCGTTGAGCAAGTGTTGATGTGTGTCCCGTGTGTGGCCTATACGTAGGCGGATGAAACACCCGCACTCTCGTCGTGTTGAGGTGGATTTAGGACAGATTTTTGAACATGTTGGGTTAATGGCCTAGTACCGATGGTGGAACTGGGCCCATTCGAACAATTCCTTAGTACGCAGGTGGCGGGAAACGAGGTTTTTAAGGTCTTTTGTGCTGGTGGGTGTAAAGTTGTGTTTTGGTTTGCGTTTGTTCCTGAGTATCCCCAGGTGCCTGGAAGCCCAGAACATGTAGATTTTGTACGGGATTTTGTATGGCTAGTATGGAGGATAGGCTGTCAGAGCCGATTACAAATATACCACCGTTGTTGATAGCAAATTAGTACACCTTTAATGTAGCAGTGGGTCCCTGTAGTAGGCTCCCTGGAACAATTGTATCCATATTGTCGACGACGGCGAATGCAATAGAGTTGGCAGTTTTTGAGACGTCCCTGTAGAGCCACGTTTTTGCACCGAGTTTGTGTTTCTCGTATAGAAAACGCGCCAGTTGTTCAGAGCTCCTAGTATCATTTTTAGCAGACCTGTGCAAACTGGTGCTGATGTTGTGCTGAGTCCAGGCTGGAGAAGGATTTATATACTTGAAGAATGTTGGCGGCGGTAAAGTTAGACTCTTGCAGAGGATGGCGCAGCGCCGGATAGTAGGGACAATTTTGTAAAGTCGTTTTTGTTTAAAGATCTTAGCTATCTTGGCTGATTTGTTGTCGTGTAGAGCTTGGGATGAGTTGTTTCCTAATTCCTTTCCACAATGGATGGTAACCCAGCTTCAGGAAGAATGCAGGGAGTAGGAGGTGTAGGAAAAGCGCCGATGGAAAGCCGTACAGCTGTGTGATAGAGCGATTATATATTTCTTTGATGGGATGGGCAGGCCATAATCGATTTTGGAGAGCACTAGATCTAGATCTACATTCTAATTGTTTTTTTTTTTAGTTGATACAATGTTGCTTAAAAAGTCATTACGAGGCAAAGGTTATTTCTAGTATTTTTAAGTGATCGACAACTTTTATACGTTTGCTTTCGAAATAAATGTCGGAAAAATTGCATCGGTGCTTATAGCAGATATGCAATACTTCGTTGAAGAGGGGTGCTTCGAACCATATTCTCAACGATTCCAGGTCATTTAAAATGTAGGAGAATTTATCTATTGCAGAGTCGTAATCTCTAATTTTGGTGAAGTAGACGGCATCGTCAGCATGAACCGATACATTAATATCTTTATATCTGGAGAAGATAGTGTTTACTTTTTCGAACGCTGTTACAAATAAAATCAACGAAAGTGGGGAGCCCTATGGGATCCCATTGAACAGTTTTTGGAGATTGAATGTGGTGTCAACCTGGTTATGGGAAATAAGATGTTGCCGGGATATAAACCACAATAACTTACGTGCGACAATTTTTTCAATAATTTTCGCTAGACAGGAAAGAAGAGAGATAGGGCGGAAACTATTGATATAGTGTGGAGTTTTTTTGGGCTTTGGGACATTTCCATAAGTGTGGATAGGTACCTGAATCCAGCATACAATTGTTAATATGGAGAAGTTTCTTCTTCAGGCGTAAGGGTCTGTTGTTTAGCATTGGATAAGATATCCTATCTGGGGGAGTCTTCCCTTTTGCTGTGTAAATTGCAGCTTCGATTTCTAACATAGTGAAATTGGCTTCTAAGTACCTGGCGGACACCGATAGCCGGTTAAGGTGGTATGGGTCGGATTGATATAAGTGTTTTTGTTGTAGGCATTTGGGTAGGATCTGCTTCTAACGAATACCTAGACCAAGCTTTACCAAATGCTTCAGCGATCAGATAAGAGCTGGTCAAGGGACTTGCATTGGAATTAATATATTTGATTGGAGTTTCGAGGACCCCTGCTAATCTTTGAATGTGCGACCAAACTTTTTTGTGGTAAAAATTTGATAAATACGAGAGGTGAAATGCTTGAGACAGTTCCGTTTAGCCGAAAGTACAACTTTTTTAATGCCGCTCTTGCTTTACGATACGCTATGAGGATGGTAGTGGACAGGTGCTCCTAGTATAGTTGGAAAAGGGACTGCTTCTGGTGTGGAGCCTCACAAACGACTTCAAGCATTAATGTCACCCAACATGATTAACAGACCTTTAACTTGCTGGAGAGTGTAGAGTATGTCGATAGAAGTAAAGCTTTGGCTGGGAGGGATATAAAAGTTTATGAT
The DNA here is from genome assembly GCA_035041755.1 of Cacoxenus indagator. Classification (NCBI taxonomy): domain Eukaryota; kingdom Metazoa; phylum Arthropoda; class Insecta; order Diptera; family Drosophilidae; genus Cacoxenus; species Cacoxenus indagator. Next base: position 22,312 of record JAWNKX010001065.1, read on the forward strand.
AGGGATAGTGATATTAAGATTGAGCTGTAAAGCAGAGCAGAGAAGGTTGAAGTTAATTACATTATATGTATGGGGGATGTTATACTTAATAAGCACGCCCACAACTCGATTGGATGATGTGTTGTGAGGATAGTTGTAAAAGTAGCCTGTGTATGCCTTGGGGCATATAAAATTATTAAAATTGTGCGGCAAGTGTGTTTCTTGCAAACATAAAACATCGGGTGGTCGTTTATGATTAGTAAAAGTTCGTTATAGTTGTTGAAAATGCCGTTTATATTCCACTGTAATATCTTAATAGACATTGCAAAGATATAGAAGGAATTGTTGGGTAAGAACGCACAGGTGGGAGGGCCAAACGTTTTTCTTACCATCGGCTAGATAGAGATGGAACGGGAGAGATGAGATAGAACGGCTGGCTTGACGAAACAAGAAGCACTTGAAAGACAAGCGCCAACGCGAGCAGAAGCGTCACAATTCCGAATTAAATTAACTTACATCATCAAATTGTTATTTAATTAAAGAACCTACAAAACGATTTGGCGACCGTGATAGGACGCTTCTGACTGCCGGAGGCACACGAAACGTAGAACGGATTTGATCCTAGCGAAATTCACAACAGGCGGCTGTTGAAGAGGGCTTAGGTACGCAAAAGAATCAATCCAATTTACGACGGTGAAACCATCATGTCTATTGGCAAGTACCACGGAATAAGTACAATTTCGACACATTTGTGTGAAGGTGTAGTTTTTGCAAACTAATAAATGTGAAAAGAAAGAAAACGCAACTGCAAACAATAAACATACTGGCAAACATATTTTTTTTGTCATTAAATTGTGTGCCTAAGTGACCTTGATCTCGGCGTGTTGTTTTTGTTGAAGAAACGTTATCGCAAGAAAACCGTTAGTCCTATTGCTCATTTCCTTTCACCTACTCTGTCGCTTAGTGCAACCCAACGTTGTTATAGTTTTTGTTATTTTCGGAGACCGTTGCTTGTGCCCATTTAATTTCAACAGTTTCAAATATAAAACACAGTTTGCGTACGTAAAAAAAAGCAACAAAATGCCAACAGTAAATTATGTTGAAATTGGGGGAGAGAACAATGCAAATGAATTAAACGCCCTTAAACAGCAAAGAAGTGCAAAGAAAAGAAGCATAGGAAGTTTGAATAAGAGAACTGAAAGCGATAGAAGTACGACTGATGCAACGACAATTGAATGCTGGTTAGAATTATTAGAAGCGCACTTTCAACAATATTGTATTCTTCAGACTGAAATCGAAAGGTTAAGCGCCGATGATAAGGATAGAAGCGACTTTGAGGAGTCTTACATTTCAGCCAAAGCAAAACTTCGTTCACTACTCTCGTTTGAGACTCCTAAGGCAGATCAAAGTATATTTAATGTCACATTAGATTCCGAACGTCAGAGAAATATATTACCAAAATTAAAGCTGCCTCGTTTCGACGGAAAGTATAGTGAATATAAGAGGTTTTTCGACAGTTTCAAAACACTAGTCGATGATGATGTTACTATACCGGATATTGAAAAGTTTAATTATTTACTGTTGCTTATCAGGACCTTCATTGAACGTTATTGAAGCCTTTCAAGTCACATATGATAATTATAAAAAAGCGTTAGATCGGTTACGAGACCGGTATGATAACAAGGTGCTATCACATTGACTCCTTATTGAACTTGCCAGAAATAATTAAGTCAAATTCAATTTCATTGCGTAAAATTATTGATTCAGTTGCCGCCATATACTGCTATCTGTTGTCAATTGGAAATGAACGCGATGTTTTAAATTCAATAATTTGTCGTCTAGTTAAGGCAAGGTTAGATGAAGAGACAAGGGAGTACTACGATGAACGACAAGATTGCAAGAAACTGCCTTCTTGGGCCGAATTCTTAAAGATATTAGATCGTCGGTGCTTATTTCTAGAAAGTCAGTCGAAAGCACCCGGTACCACACCGCCCAGAATTAAAAAGTGTCAGTTGTGAAATAGAAAGGTCAACAGCTTTGTTACCACAGCGTCTGCAGGTGCATATTGTAAATACACTGAACACCATATTGGAGGTTGTGCAAAATTTATTGCACTTCCAGTCTTTGAACGTTTTGACTTTGTCAAGCGTAACGCACACTGCATAAATTGTTTACGGAAAAACCATATTGTATCAAAATGTCAGTCAAAGTCTCGATGCCGCATTTGCCACGCAACAGCCAAGTGAGCCGATTAATACCACTGATTGGAATATTCCAAATTCAATTGTTTTTGCTGATCCCGAGAAGCTTTCGAATCACGACCGGACATGGTGGGCGATCTTTTGAAGAAATTTTGGGAAATCGAAGAAGGATTTCCGAAAGTTGCATCTCTGAATCCTAATGAACAGCGATGTGAGGAGTTGTTTGCCTCTCAAATCAACAGTCAACCCGATGGACATTTATGTGTGAGACTTCCTTTCTCAGAGCCAACTGATGTCGTAGGATCTTCATTCGAAATGGCTAAATGACGCTATTTGGCCATAGAACGGCGTTTGGTTAAGGAACCAAGGCTGTATACAATGTATACTGAATTCGTTCATGAATATAAAAAACTAGGACACATGTCTTTAGTAAACACAGTCGACTTCAGCAAACTATACTACGTTTTTCCTCATCACTGCGTGTTACGTCCCCAGATTAAAATTACCAAACTGCGGGTGGTATTCGACGCGTCGGCAAAGACAACATCGAATAGTTCATTAAACGATATTCTTTTAGTTGGTGCAACACTTCAACAACCATTGCTTCTAACGCTCATGAGGTTTCGTTCGCACAAGTTTGCATTGATAGCAGACATTTCGAAAATGTAAAGACAATTTTTGGTAGACAAAGTTGATCGAAGATTCCAGATGGTTCTTTGGAGATTCAATCAAAGTCAAGCAATTCAAATTTATGAGCTAAATACTGTTACGTACGGAATGGCATTTGACATTACAGAGCTTCATAACAAAAAGTATCCCGTTGGGGCAGACGGTAATTTCTTATATTCTTGGACTCCATGGAGTAAATGTTACAAAATGGCAACTGGCGAAGTTGCGATTAACTACAGCGATGACATAACAAAGGCTTTGGGCATGTCGTGGAAACCGAAATCGGACAAGTTTTGCTTCCGCTATGACTTAGGGACAGAGGATCAACCTACAAAACGATCCGTGCTGTCTGCAGTCGCTCGTATTTACAACCTGATGGGTCTTCTAAGTCCAATCATTGTTCGGATAAAATACTCATTCAGGAAATCTGCTTACATCAGCTTGCTTGGGATGACCCGCTTCCAGTCAACTTAGAGAAATTGTGGCGAACTATTACTTAGTCGTGTATGGCAATCCATTAAGCAAAAGGTTGAGACTTATTCAAGACGGATCTACTTCTGGACGGACTCAAAAATAGTTCTTCATTGGTTCAAAATGCACACTTCAACACTAAACAGTTTCGTGGCTAACAGAGTGAGTGAGCTGCAAGAAAACACATCCCAGATGGAATGGAGATATGTACCGTCGAAACAAAATCCTGCAGACATAGTATCTCGCGGATGCAGTGCCATGGAATTTCCATCTTCAATTTGGTTTCAGGGTCCAACGTTCCTGCTTGAACAGTCGAAATCTTGGCCCGTACCTGACATAGTTCAAACATCGTCATTCAAAACCAAGAGGCACGTCGGCCCACTACTTTGACATGCACAGCATGGCGCTCATGGAAAATATTATCGGCGCTAATTCATCGTATTGGCGGGTTTTGTGCATCATTTCATATATATATAGCATGTTTAACAGAGAACCAATTCAGAGATCGCTCACAGCAGAGCGAATTCTGGACCTACCGGCAAAGGAATTGGAAGCCACCTTTACTCGAATCGTTGCAGCCATCCAACATACATATTTCATCAATGAGCTGCACTGCATTCACTCAGGCAAGTCAATTCAAACCAGTTTACTCCATTCATAGATAAGGTCGGGGTTGGCAACAAAGTGGCAGAAGTCATTAGAGTAGGTGGCCGTCTTATTAATGCTAATATCTCATATGAAGCTGGTTTTCCTTACTTACTACCCAAAGGACATGGGTTTACTCAGCTATACTTAGAGAACCTACATCGCATATATCTTCATGATGCACCAAAGGTTTTACTGGCACTCTTACGTCAAAAGATTTGGGTAATCAACCAAATGATCATCGAGAGGTGGTCCGCAAGGTTGTTCGGAGTTGAGTCCGTTGTTTTCATTACAAGCTTCGTCTGATGGGTCAACTGATGGGAAATCTTCCATCCATCTTGAAATTGTGTCCGATCTCTACACAAATAATTTTTATTGTGTCTTAAAAGGTTTGTGAGTCGACGCGGATTGCCCTAGCACATCTTCTGCGACAACGCAACGAATTTTGCGGGCGCCAACAACAAGATGAAGGATTTTAGAGACGCCTTCTTATAGCGACATGCACTCGAGGGAGTAGTAACTTACTGTAGCCAGGTCGGATTCGACTTTAATTTCATTCCGCTTCGCGCTCGAAACTTCGGCGGCTTGTAGGAGGCGGCAGTGAAGTCCGCTAAATTACTGTTGGTGAAGAATACTGCACAGGCCAACCTATCCTACGAGGAGCTACAAACACTTGTGGCGGAGGTTGAAGAGATCCTTATTTCGCGCCTCATCACTGCACTTAAAGAAGACCCTAACAATGGGGATGCATTGACGCCAGCACATCTGTTAATTGGCGATGCACTAAAGGCGGTACCCGACGAAGTTTTAGAGGGCCGCAGTATTTCCTCACTAACTAGAATAAAAATATATAATAAAAAATAATATATAAAAAAAATATAAATAAATATATCGACCGGGTCGTTTCGATGGCCATCACACAAGAACGCGACTTTACCCTCAAACGATACTGATTGAAAGTTGCTGCTTTCAACGGGGCAGTATGTTGGGCAAGAACACACAGGTGGGCAGGCCAAACGTATTTCTCACCATCGGCTAGATAGAGATGGAACGGGAGAGATGAGATAGAACGGCTGGCTTGACGAAACAAGAGCCAACGCGAGCAGAAGCGTCACAATTCCGAATTAAATTAACTTACATCATAAAATTGTTATTTAAGTAAAGAACCTACAAAACAGGGATGTTTTATGTTTGCGAGAGGAATAAATGCAATGGAAGGGGACTTGACTACAAGTCAAGTTTTCCCATTGATTCATCAAAATGAGGAGATTGTAAAGAAGTAGATGAAAATGAGTCATATGAAAATATTGAGTAGTTTGGTTGCGTAAAGTCGTTTGGTTGTTTTTGTTCAGTTTGTTTTGAAAGTAAATCTCCTACTGTAGCAACAGAAGTTTTTTTCAGTGTTGTAATTTTTCTGTTAGGTGTTATTGGAGCGAATGTTGGATTAGAAGTGTCGGAAGGGCTGACGGGGATATCATGAGAAGGGGGTATTCAATTGATTGTCTGTGCTGGTGTGTACTTTGGAAATTAATTGTTTCTTATAAGAAATAATAATTTTTGTTGTTACTGGTTTTTGCCGATAATTATGAATTTGAGGTTATTTTGCGCAACTTCTGGAAATCCAGGGAAATCATATGGAAGCTTTTAAAAGGGTCTCCTCTTTTTTACTTTGGAGCTAACGTTAAGACTAGCAAAGCGATTTTCTCCTAGATTAGGTGGCCCAGGGGCATTAATTGCAGAAGGTATTAAAACGCACGTAAAAGTGTTAGCACCGGCATTCGGAAAAAAAACTAAGCAAGAAATAAACTAAAAATTAAAGGCACTAACCGACGATAAGACTCACTGACGTCCATACTCGAAGAGAGATAGTCGGTGACTGAGCGGCGCGTAACTAGTTGCAATTGTATTGAAAGCGCACGATATAGCGGATGGAGACCTTGACTGTATATATGTGTATGTGTATGAACTAGCACGGCACGTTACGGGTTCCACTTATATACATAACGCATACAATGTAGCGGATCGAAACCTTGACTGTCTATAAGTTGGCGCGGAACGTACCGGGTTGCAATTATACACAGAAAGCGCACGATATAACGGATCGAGACCTTAACTATAAATATTTTGTAGCGTAGCGTAATTGGTTACAATTATAGACAGAAAGCGTACGATATAACGGATCGAGACTTTGACTATATATATTGGCACTTGATGAAGAAATGAGGGGGAGAGAGACATACGATAGTGACTGAAAAAGTTAAGTGGAGAGTATGAGCGGAGTATGTGAGTGGGATTGAAGTTCAGCCAAGCTTACAGAAATCATGTGCTGTATGCGACAAATTTTGAATGCACAGCTTGGCGACCGCTCGACGGGTTGTACCAGTGCTCGTTCGCAGAACGGCTACTCTAGTGACGCTACCTCTATCATGTGTTATCTAAATTACTCTTACCCTTTACCTTAACGAGAGCTATCGCATTTGTCTTCAAGCACGGCTGTGAGTTGCGCCACTTGCTGCAACAGGGCGAGTTACTCCTTGTTCCATCGTTTCCATTGTTTCCTCAGCCACGTATGAACATGGTTTACATTGAGGTCGGTGGTATCAGGTTTGTACGTGGATGCGATTGAAGAAATGTATTTGGAACCTGGAGTGTCCACGTAAGAAGACGAGTTGATCACGGTAAAACACGCAAAGGAAGACTAGGCTCGGACCAGCCTTTACAGAAGTTGTATAAGAGTGGCAGGACATTTGGGCAGGTTGATAATATCACTATCTCGCCACGTGGAGCTCTTTTATATAGCATATCAGTGGGAGCAAAGTTTGATTCCATATTGTTGGTGAGTTGCGGAGCGGCGCCAAATCAAGGCCTCGAATGCCGCAGTCTCGTCGGGACGATCTCGCCGTTGCATGAAAGAACGTAGACACAAGCACCGTATACCTCAGGGCTAGCATCGCAAAAGGCGTGTACTTCATATGATGTGGAAATATGGACTGCCGCACGTCACTGAAGTCACATCAAAGATTTTCCAAAGTTGTTTTTCACCAGACTTTCGTCCAAAGCAAGGTGCTCCCTCCACAGTTTCTGTAAAACGATTTATTCTTTAGTAATTACCGAATTTATAATTCGAAGAGCATAATAGAGATGTGCGATTACCGACAACACAATGCGTCTGCAATTTTTGGGCGGAAGCGTCTGCCGAATGAAGGAGAACAAAAGGTTGTCAGTGAAAGGATCCGTGACAAGTCCAAGAATTTTTGTCTCATCGCCAAATTTAAAAAATGTTCATGATCCGCATCGGGAATTTGTGACAGCACGGCTGGGCTGTTGGTACATAATTTTCTGAGGCTGAATTTGCCTTTAGGGTGCGCGCACACGGAAGCTGATTGTTCAACATATTGCTGAGCTTTAAGTTTGCTGAAAAAACAAACACATTACAACCATTCAAGCGCATACACCAAAAGGTCAGCGGAGCGTATGATTAACATAAAGCCAACTAGTAAGTTAATTAAAAAATTAACATAAAGTTTTGCGAATGGTAAGGAGCTTTTTTCGTCTTGTTTTCACATTACTTCTTTCCGAAATTAGCAATTAATGCACACGTTTTGACACCATCCTGCTTGCGATCAAAGAACTAATAAAATTTAACAACGGTTATTTTCAGGAAGCTTTTGTCGATAGTCAATTGATGCGCTCTTAGGAATAAGAATGACGCCGACTTTGTGCCATATCTAACCGTGTCTAACTTGTAAATATAAATGTCCTTTTCTGGAGAAGCGTGCCACACGGTTCACTGTCTGCTGGCGATACAAAGATGCAACGATATATCTTCCAAATATCTCCTTTGAGGACCACCAGGAATATTCGGAATCGAACTAAAATGTTGAATAAGTTTTGTTAAATAATGGGTCCTACCTTAACCAGGTTCTTTGTGAGTATCGAGAATGAATGGAGGATGTCTCCATGTGCGAAAAGTGCTTGAGATCGATATACTCCTTAATGAATTTAGGATACTAAGCCTTGAGCTTCGGATTAGGCGACAATTTGCGTTCGAGATTTCAAAAACGGTACAAAGCCTCATGACTGCAATTGCAAGTAGCACATGAGTTTCTTGCGAGGACAGATTAACGGAAATTAGGGTACTTGGTTGAGGCTGGGACAAAGATCCGAATAGCTGGTGCTCTATGCCCGTTACCTATTCGTGAGAAAACTACTTCAGACATTTAAATACAACTATGTGTCATGTTTAGAATGAAAAGTTCTGTACTGACTAGATTTGCATGAACGTATTCGATGACACTTTTTCAATTTAAGCATAGATCTAGTCTTTTCCCTCGCGCGCATGAGTTGTGAGCCGTAATCCCTACGCAATTCATCTTTCGATTGGTTCATCGTGCTCTTACAAATCGTTTGGAGCCGCATCGAAAGAAGCTTACGGAGACAACTTTTTGTATCCAGAATTGCAGTTGGTTGTCCATTGATATTTGCGGCGAGCCCAAATTTTCCTTGTAGTATTTATGTATTATTTCACCGCTTTACTGTTTGCGCAGAAGACTTTGTGCACATATGTACCGCTCCACACAAAAGAAGGTGTTGCAAAAACAAAAGATATAGATAAAATGGATCTTATGTATAGTTGACTGCTTATATGCTTGCGCGGACGTCGTTATGTATATATGTACCACTAAGCCAAGAAAAAATGCAGCGAAAGCCAGTTGCCTTTTTATATGAATATGGGGATGCGGTCATGTATGATTGTACATCAGTAAATTTCGCAACAATGCGCTTACGCAGATCGGCAAATAAATTTAGGAATCACCTCGTGGTCACAACAATTTTGAGAGGACACCAAGCATTTTTGCTGACCGCTTAATTGCCACACTGAACGAGACAATTGTAGCGCGTCGAATTGAGTGCACGACGATTGTCAATTTAGAAGCGAATAATAGCGAAACGAATATTAGTCATATACTAAGCTATACAAGAAAAATGAAAAGATTAGCAGAAAGATAAGAAGGTGCACAAGGCACGAACGCATTGGAGCACAGTGCTGCGGGTTTGAATTTTGTTGGCGATTCAAATCTAGATGGAACTTCATTGATTTTTACCAGCATAGTTTCGGATCACTTAAAAAGCACTGAAAATACTAAAATCGCTGCTGCTTAACATTTTTGGTTAATAAACAAATATGGCACATCACTAAATATAAATATTATACAACAACAAAAACAATGAGAAGAACCACAGAAATAATGAGCCAAAAAAAAGCGTTTTATACAAAAAGCCATGGGGACAGCTAAACAGAACACAGGAATACCAAGAACAGCAAATACCCATTGTGCAAGGCGTTTTGAGACTTACTGGCAAGACGTACGTTACCTACATTTACGAACCATACGCGTTAACCCAATTCTGACGCTGCATGATTTAGAACATTTTGAAAGACCTACCAAGCGGCTTTATTTGCAACAAACTTTAAATCTATTCATCAAAAACCTACGAGTTTATTAACATAAACTCTTCAATTAGTAGCCCGAGAAAAATAAAAAAAAAGGTTGTGTTTTACGTCAAATAAGTGAAGAAATATAAAAATAAATTAAAAACTATTGAAATTTCTTCTTTTTCTTAAAACAACTACTATTCGTGTTCAACTTTGTGCAAATCTTAAGATAACGGCGTTATTTAGAACAAGCATCACAATGAACCATAATCAAAAGGCTATCAAGCTTCAACAAATTCGAAAATGCCTCGTATACAAAGCAAACCAACTAGGAAAACTATAACTAATATAAAAATTATTTTCGTCCACTGCAAACCTTGGATGACAATGATAATGACGAAGAAACAATTGGCGTCTCATCGGTTGATGATAGTATACGCAACAACAAAAATATAATTGCGCCTATAACTGTTCTTAAAAAGGATGCTAAATATATTCAAGACATGCTGAATTCAATGCTTATTGCTGATTACTCAATCAAAAAGATATCAATCGTTATAAACATTTTCCTAAATTCTGTTATTTGAAACTTTGTAATGAATTGAAATCTCGTAATTGCAAATTTTATTCATACGAGACTAAACATACTACACCATATAAAGCTGTGCTCTCTGGCTTGGACTACCATAGCAATGAAGAAGTTGAGCATTTCTTAACTCAATTAGGTTTGAAGTGTATTCAGGTCACTTACTGTTGTATACAGCATACTTTGAAAATAGATCCGTGACTCTCAAGCAACTGAGACAAAACTTTAATTAGATCAATCATATGAGCGTCGGATGGGAAAATAATAACTAAAACCATCAACAAGCTTACTCAATGTTACAATTGTCAACTATTTGGACATGGCGCTAGTCACTGCTGTGTCAAAACTTACTGTGCCAATTGTTCTGGTTCATATCACACGTCTGTCTATGCAGCGACTACCACAATGCTTTGTGATAACTGTAATGGTGATCACCGTTCTACAGATCCTGTTTGACCATACTACTCTTCGTATCGCACTCTTATTCGGGGAAGGATGTTTAGCAATCACCACACCATTAAACATCATAATAACTCCAAAAACAACGTTGAGGGATATACAATCGCTAACTAGAGTTCTGATTTTCCAACATTAAGCAAAAATGTGTCCCGTCAGATCTGGGTAGAAACTCAAAACGTTCCTGCTCGAATTCTCTGCGACAACACTCCAGAGTGAAAAATTCAACATCATCAGCCAGTTAGATGTTAAGTATTTATTATTAATTAACAATTTGTGCTAGGTGGTGACCTCAATTGTAGAAACAGACTGTGGAACTGCAGTAGAGCTAATTCGCAAATCTGCATTTTTTTTCGCGCCGAACCTCCTACGTTTAATTCCATGGATAATATTGTCTCGTATCAACAGCACTTGAAATTTCGGTACCAACGAAACTATGCACAAGCCTCTATAATAAATAATCAAACTATATAATTGAGTTGATTAAAAATAGGAATACTATCAACAGGTAATGCTTAACCATGTGAGTCACTTAATAAGGTCTCAAATATTTACTCACAAAAACATCACTTGGAATAACAATTTAGCAAGCCTAAATAAGCAATCCAAACAATTTTGGAAAATAACAAAGTTAACTAGAAACAGAAATCAATTTTTACAAGCTTCTCATAAAATGGTTTTACTTACACCACACGGCAAGAAAAAGCAAATATATTAGGACAACTTTTCCAAAACAAACCTAAACTAGCACAAAATTGTTCGGGCAGTGTTACGAATGATATAATCAAACGATACGTGTATTGACTGATCTGCGCAACTCAGATGTACATCTGTTGATTACTGATGCAGTTGCGTCCATAGTTCGAGTACTTAAAACAAAAAAATTACCAGTCACTGACAGTCTTCCCAAAATATGCATTAAAAATCTGCCAACTAGTTTCCTTCTTTATGTCGCTACCTTATTTAATGACTGTCTTCGAATCGGTTAGTTCCCTTAAGTCTGGAAAGTTGCCAAAATCATCGCTATTTCTAAACCTGGTAAATCTCCGGAGTCACTAGACAACTATCGTCCTATTATCTTATTGTGTTGCTTTGCTAGAGCTTTGAAAAAATTTTAAAGCAGTGACAGCCTTTATTTAGATACTCACTGTATTATACCATCTACGCAATTTCGCTTCAGGCCTCACATGAGCTGCATAGACCTGCTTATCAAACTTAAGCAGTACGTCAAGAATAATATGCAAAATAATACCTAGATATACAGGTGGCTTTTGATACAGTATGGCATGATAAATTATTATTACACAAACTGATCACTACAAACACTCCAGTTTACTTTATTCAAATTATACAGAGCTTCCTTATCAACGGCAAATTCTTTATTGACCTGCAAGGTGTTCAATCGAGTGAGTATCACTGTTGGTGTACCTCAAGGTTAGGTATTGGTCCCCATTTTGAATAATTTATATACTCATGATCTGCCTGTACTGGATAACCGTAACACATTCGTCTTTGCTGATGATACGGCTCTTTATTGCATTGGTAACAACTTTTCTGATATATATAATACACTTCAACGTTCATTGTTCCACCTTGAAGTACATTACAAAGAGTGGAAATTAAACTGAACGCTGAAAAGCTATTTCTGCTATTTTCTTCACTAGGAGAAGAAAGAATATTCATTTACCTAATGTTACTCTGAGAGTTATTATTAGGGACATACCCTGGACCAATAATCTTAGATATCTTGGGCTGCACTTAGACAGCAAACATACATTCAAAATTCACATTGACAAAACCCTTGACAAAATCAACAAAATCATTTGTATCCTCTATCCTTTGAATAACCGGAAGTCACAGTTGTCAATACATAACAAATTGATTATTTTCAAATCAATATACAATTTAAATGAAGTTATTCTAATAATAACAATTAGATAGCTTCTAGCATCAAACAAGTGAAGTAAAGTTATGAAGGAAAAAAAAAAATAAATAAATAAATATATTTTCACAACTTTGTTTAATAAATTATAAAAAAGAAATATTTTAATTCCACCAAATATTTTGAAAGCATTATTTGTTGTTTCCTCCGATCTGCACTGCTGGCCGCTCTGACAGCGATTCTGACATGGAGCTTTCCTCTTGATGAAGTGTGTACCAATTAGAGCGAAACACCTTCTCTGGAAACTATTAACGCCAATGAAACCGCTGCTTCGACCAGTCGGCCTGAGACCACTACTCATACTCCTATTATAAATAATCGAGCTGATTCAAGGATTATTAAAAAATCTCCGAAGCCACCATCTATTTACATTGTCGGCATCACAAACATTAATGGTTTGTTAGCCAACCTTGACCTTGTGACTGAGCCCGAATCATACATGCTGAATGCATCTCCTAAAGAGGGTATGAGAATCCTGCACTCCACCAGTGAAGCCTATCGTACGCCATCTTGAGCTGCTGCTTCGTATAAGTTAAAAGATGGAAGGGCATACAGGATTGTTATTTGCGGCCGTCACCACTCAACCCTCGTCGAGAACATTAAACGAGAAGTTGCCGACAAAGGTCATTTTGTACGCAACGTGCACAACCCAAAAAGCAGAGCGGTTGGTCGTCAGCTCAACCTATTTCTTGTGGACCTTGAGGCTAATGCCAGCAACAAAGGGGTTGATGATATAACGAGGCTTTGCCGTCAAATAGTTTAAATCGAGCCGCCTCATCCGTTCAAAGATATACCTCAGTGCCATCGCTGCCAGGAGTTCTCGCATACTAAGGGGTACTGCCGCAAACAATGGCGTGCCAGCAAGTGCATCAAGCAACAGCCTCACAGACATGCTCCAATCATTTGCTAATGAGTTGGAGAGCCGCTTCACGCGTTTTAGCCTGGCTGAACCTGGAGACGTTGAGGAAACAGCTGAAATCCTATCGAGGTGTATCTTAGACCACAGGCAAACTAAACATGTCACCCCTGAAGTGGTTGTGACTCAAATACAGAGACTGAAACCTGAGAAGGGCCCCGGACATGACCACATTGACAACAAGGTGGTGAAAGCCCTTCTTTTAAAGAGAGTGTTGTTACTAGCGTTGCTGTTCAACAGCATGCTGCGGATCTGCCATTTTCCCACACAGTGGAAGTGTGCAACGATACCCATGATACCTAAACCTGGTACTCCGAAGAACCTTGTCACATCATATAGGCCCATAAGCCTGCTTCCAACTTTTTCCAAAATTTTTGAAAAATATATTTGAGTAGATTGGTGGCAGTACGGGGTGTTTAAGAAGCCATTCCTGATCACCAATTTGGATTTAGATCACAGCATGGCACTCCCGAACAACTGCATCGAGTCGTTAATCACATACTTACTGCGTTTGAGACGAAAGAGTATTCCTCTGCAGTCTTCCTAGATGTCAAACAAGCATTCGATAGGGTATGGATCGATGAACTTCTGCATAAATTAAAAGTACTACTGCCTGGCAAACAGTTTTTACTAATGCGAAGATTTATTCAAACCTAGGAAGGCGGTAAGAGACGAAATTTCCACCATCAGGCACATGAGAGCCGGTGTCCCGCAGGGGAGTGTCTTAGCTCCCGTCCTCTACTCCTTATATACGTCTGATGCGACTACAACTAGAGATGAGCATTCGATTATTGCTACTTACGCGGACGATACGGCAGTTATATATATAGCCAGAATATAGCCATAAACTCTGAGAAATCAGCTCACTGCACCTTCATATTAAGACAAAGCCTCTGTCCGGTTGTGACTTACAACACAAGCATCATTCCGCAAATGGAGCAAATCCGGTATCTCCGTCTGATCTTGGATAAACGTCTTACCTGGCGTGCACACATTAAGGTAGTTACAGCGCGCTGCTACCAAAAGCTCAAGAAACTGGAGGGTCTCCTCCGCCCATCGAATAAGTTATCTTTAACTAATATAAGGCTCATTTATCTGCAAGTTGTGGCACCTGCTAAGCGCTACGCCATACAAATTTGGGGCACTACTGATGCCTACAACATCAGAAGAGTGCAGGCGGGTCAGCGCAAGGCTCTCAGAAGATTTACGGGCGCCCCTTGGTACGTCGGCATCACCACGCTGCACAGGGATCTTGCCGTGCCAACTGTTATGGAGGTGATTAATTTCCACAGCTATCGCTATCACTACAGACTTTTATCTCACCCAAATCCGCTGCCGGATTTAAGAGAAGATTGTAGAAAGTATCGATTGGCCTGTTTTGGCCTGATATGCCTTATTACACGCGGCCGGTTGCACATGTCTACTTCCGTTCTAACTGCCAGCGCCACCATCGCGTTAACTAACTCGCGCAGACTACTATTTTATTAAGATTAATAAATATAACGCATCAAATTATACAAAACTGGGGACGAGAATGGGATCTAAGTGATTTAATATTTCTTTATTTGTCTCGTTGTATCGGCTGGTATTGCTAAGCAAACGCTTCAACATCACATTAGCGTTGATGACCGTGGAACATTATTGTTGACGGCAGACTTGAGTGTTGGGTAAGCTTCGTCTGGTAGATACGGCTTATTTTTGTAATCTCCTCTGTCACTGTTGGAATATTAAGATCACGATGCAGATCATCGTTAGTTATATACCACCCAGCCTTGGTGACCATACGAATGATTTATGATTGTTGTCTTTTTATTATGTCTGTATTTGATTTTTTGGCCGTTCCCCAAATTTGTGCTTCGTACGTCCAGATTGGTCTTATAATGGCTTTGTAGATCAGTATTTTGTTTTCTAATGTTAATGTTGATTTGAGCAGCCAATATAATTGACTAATCCTTAGCTTGATTTGATCCAGTTTTTAAGTATGTGGTGTCTCCAGTTGAGTTTGTTGTCAATATATAATCCTATTTGGCTTTATTTTCAATTTATACGTTAGCTCCGTCAATCGTTATACGGAGTGGTGTGAATTTAGATTTAGTTGTATATATAACATGTACTGTTTTGATATTGTTTACTTTTATTTTCCACTTTCCACTGTTGTTGCAGTATGGTTGTTGCTGTGTTTACTTGGCTGTGTGCGCTTAGTATTAAAGTGTCATCAGCAAACGTGGCTATTATTGGGGCGTCATCATTTGGTGATGGTATGTCCGATGTAAAGATAGTGTATAATAACGGTCCTAGTACAATTCCTTGTGGTACGCCTGTTTTGATTTTTTTAATGTGGAATATTAGTACTTAGGGAAAAATGTCTTTCCATGATATACCATATTAAAATCTGTAGTACGATATGCGGGAATATATTGCTCAATTTTCTGATTAGTTTAGAATTTTATGAGTCACACGTTAAATTTGTTGTATGGTTAAGTGAATTTGTCGAAAGCCAAATTGGTGTTTAAGTATTATGTGTTTGCGTTCTATGATAGGTAACAGTCGTTTTTCGCAGGAACACCTCGAATATTTTTGACAGCACTGAAAGTAAGCGAATTGGACTATATGATGCTGGATTGTATACGTCTTTACCAGGCTTTGGAATTGCAATGACTTCAGATACTTTCCACATTTTAGGAAAGTAATTTAGTCTAATTATCCCGTTGAAAATATTACGTTGTTGTTTCGTTGAGTGTTTCATCAGCAAATATTTGCTCATAATAATTCGCTAGCACTGTTCCTTGTCTACATTCGTTACTGCCCATGATCCATTGTCCATTTTTATAAGTGTCTGATGTGTTGTTTTATTTGCCAGTTTGTTGTAACTTTCCACAGGGAGTAGTCGGTACAGCTTGTCGGTGTTAGCCTCTGTAAATACTTCGTGATTTCGTAATGTTTCTGATTTTGGAGGTATTGTCTAATTTCTTTAGTTGCCCTGTTATATTTTTTTTTTGTCAATAGTACTGTTATGATGTTCATCATATTACTCATTTCTCGCGCTAGTTGTTGTATAATATCTTTTATTTCCGCCAAATCGTTTGAGAATTCAGTCTTATCTCCTGCGTTTTACTGGTCTCGTTTTTGTTAGTTTTGTTTTTGTTAGTTTCGTTATTGTTGTGTTCCTCATCTTTTATGGTTATGGTTGTACCTGATTTGTTGGATTTTTTGATTACTTGCTGCTGTTTTGGCGTACGTTAATCCAATTTTAACTTGGTTTCATGTCTGTTCTACTACTTGATGGTCATCCTTTTTAATGTTTTTCTCTCTAAGGGAAATTTTGGAATTTTTAGGTGTTATAAACTGCGCAACCCTTGTAGTTGGCTGTGTGTGAGCTACCACAAATAGCCCATTTAATTTTATCAGCACTTATTAGTTTACAGTCAATAGTCTTGTGCTTTCCGGCGCATTTGACACAATTCCTTAGAGAACTTATTCATATAGAGTTTACATTTGTCTCGTAAAAAAATGGCCGGAGAGACTTATAAGAAGCGATTGGCTTATGTTAAATTTTCAGCAGTTGTGCAGATTTCTTGTCTGTTCAACTTATGTATCTTAAAATATTCTGTTGGTTTGCTTAAGTTAAACAAGCAAATGGACGGACTGTCGTAAAAGGTGAAAATATTGAATGATAAGAAAATTATAAACAAACAAGAAAGACATAATAAAAGTAAAACTCAGAGACACTGTCTTCTTTCTTTGATTTTTTTGTTCAAAATTTTGTAATTGTAATTCTTTAATTTTACACTAGAAACGAAATCCATCCCATATCGGCAAGGGCTGGCTTTGCATTCATTTATATGAATTAAATTAAAATACCAGGCGGCCAGGAAAAAAAAGGAGGCATGAACACAAAGCAAAATTGTAAAAAATATTCCGAGTGATACACACAATACGAAACCTATACAATCTCATACACGCACTATATCTACTCAACAAAGTCAATAATAGCACATTTCGCACGCAAGGGAGACAAAAAAAAAACCAACACAATCTCATACATGCACTATACCTACACAACACACTCAATCATTGGCTCGCTTTTGATTTTTGATTTCAACTTCTTGTCGAGTCCAGCCAAATTAATTTATACTCCCGCATGCACCCCACTTCACATCGTAGCCAACAAGTCAATTTTTGATTGTCGTACCAAATAAATCAGAGGTCGGGTCCCGAGCGCGTGTTTTGTTGTTGAGTTCAATTTGTGTGCACGCAAAAAGTAGACATATATTTTTTCTTTGCCTTCCCTTACGTTTGGTAAATAAGAAAAAAAACAAAAGTCGCACGCTTTGTTGTTGCGTTTTTTAAAACTATTTTTAATTAATTTTAGTTATTTATTAATTTATATTACAGAAAAAAATGTTTACTAATTAAATCACCCTCTTTTTTTTTGGATGCGCCAAGGAGGTAGGAATCCTCATAGAAACTAGCAGCCCATACTGTTAGCCTGCACGATTCGCCGGCTAAGTAGCCCAACAAAAACTCTGCCAGCATAGAGTTCTTGCTTGAAGAGCATACGTACTAAATCTACCCCCTTCCATTGAGCAGGATCATAATTTTCTAGAAGGCGACCATTCAAAATTCTTTCAGTTGTAATCACTGTTTCTCTACTGTCCTTCAGTTGCTCGTCTAGTTTCTTAATTTTCTCATTTAATTTTTCAATTTCCGTTGGGTACTCGAAACATCGTTTTTTTTTTTTTTTCGGCAGAACATTTCGCCATTCGGATAAACAACCTCTGTCGTCCTCGTCTCACCGAAAACTACGGTAGTATCAACCACTAAGTCAATATCACTCATCTCACTCACCTGTTGAGCATTGTTTTGTGTTTTCGTTTATGTTGTTGACATCGTTATGGGGTGGGCGCCTTTTATCAAAAACTTTGTATTTATTATATCAGATGAGTGAAAGTGCTTGTTGCATATACATAAAAACATGTTGTACTTTTTTACGTATTCTTCGATGCCGCAACTCTGAGCCAAATTCTTTCTTGTGTCTGTGTCTTTTGGGAATCCATACATTACATTGGGCGGCCTTGTTGGATTACACCCCGGGACGCAGCAATTTCTAATATTTTTTGTCAGTAAGCTCAAGGGAGGTGAAAGGTCTGTGTCATGCACCGGGCCATCATTATGAGGCCATTGACGGTGCGGATTACAGCTACTCTCGCAACGCCATCACTGCCACATATGACGTCTTTGACACGACCTAACGGTCACTTTCGCAGAGGATTGTTTTCGTCTTTTATGAGGACGACATCGCCCGGCTGGGTGTTTGGGGCACTCTGATGCCATTTGCCCCTTTGCTGAAGCAGGTTCAAATAAGGGGTGCTCCACCGTTTCCAGAATACTTGTTGCATTTGGCAAATACGCTGCCAACGTTCCAAACAGCTAAACTTGATATGGGAAACGTCAGCCTCTGCTATACTGGTTAGTGGGCATCCAACTAGAAAATGCAGCAAAGTGGACGTGAATTCAATATAGCGGAAATGTTGCAAACGAGAGTTCGCAGCTCATCGAATGTTAAGACTGAAGACCCGACAGTGCGGGTAAAGTGGAATTCCGCAGCCTTCACGGCTGCCTCCCACAATCCACCAAAATGAGGAGATATAGGGGCAATGAACTTCCAGTCGATTCCGTCGTTGATGCAGCTCCCAATGACTGCTTGATTGTGTGTTTGGTCCAGAAACCGTCTCTTTAAAGCCGCCAACTCATTCTTGGCGCCTACAAAATTGGTTTCGTTGTCTGACCAAATGGTGTGTGGTTTGCCCCTCAGGCTAATGAAGCGTTTGAGAGCAGCTATAAACGCTGACGTGGATAAATCCGCAACCACCTCCAAGTGCGAGGCCTTGGTAGCGAAGTAAATGAATACAGATATAAAACATTTTATCACTGGTTTATTGCGAGTGTCCGCCTTGTAATAAAATGGTCGGCAGTAGTCGACGCCAGTTGTGGAACAGGCTCTGGAAGCCTTCACGCGTGCCTAGGGCAAAGGACACATGATGTGCCCTACAAGCTTCGCCTTCATATGATAGCATCTCACGCACTTGTTTATTACGCTGGATACAGTTTTACGTCTACCAATGGGCCAGAATTTCTGTCGCAACAGCGCCAACAAGGCCCTAGCCCCACCATGTATGTGCTTTGGATAATTGTACTCAATTATTGATCTTGTTACTGGATAATCCTTTGGTAGCAGGAGCGGATGATTCGCTTCATAGCTCAACTCTGAATTTTGCAGCCGGCCCCCAAATTGAAGCAAGCCAGAGGAGTCTATCCACGGGTTAAGTGAACCTAGTTTGCTATTGGCAGGAAGGGCATCTTTAATTTTCACAAGTTTGTATTCCATAAAGTTCACCTGCTGAATTTGTATAATTAAAATTTGAGTTCCCATTTGAATATGGTTTACCGTCAACTCATGCACTGAGGAGGATAATCCATTATTTGAATACGCAAACTTGAAGATGTATTTTGGTGATGAGTGACAGGTCGACTTTAACTGAGTTAGAGATTAGAACTTTGTTTCGCCTTTCGGGTAGCTCCATGACAAGGTTCACGATTTTTGGCCAGCAGAATCGATCTTGATGCAAAAATGATGGTCCATGTTTCCAGAGACGGGAGTCGAGCAGTTTCCTCGCTTTACATCCTCGCAAGAGTATGTCTGCCGCGTTCATTGTAGTGTGGATATGTTGCCAACTCATAGTAGAAGTAAGCGCTTGGATCTGTGCAATTCTATTGGAGACGAAGAAATTGAACTTAACAGGTGATTCACGCAGCCATGATAATACTATCGTCGAATCCGATCTGCAATAAAATTTGAAGGTCAGTTGGATGTGTTCACGTATTTATGAGATGAGTTGACCCAACAGCAAGGCAGCAGACAACTCCAGTTTAGGTACCGTTAGGGACTTCAGAGGTGCCATTCTAGATTGGAACAAAGCAGACGTGATGTGCAATCACCGTTCAATTCAGCTGGTGCATATACGCATGCACCGTAAGCTTCCAAGCTTGCGTCGTAGAAAGATTGTATCTCATATGGTGCTCGAGGTAACAATACAAAACGTGGGAACTTGAGGCTGGCTACGGCGTACATTTCATCGTTCAGCTTTGACCACCCAAAGAGTAGCGACTGTGGTAAGCTCTCATCCCATTGAAGTTTTTCTCTCCATAAAATGTGCAAGAAAATTTTTAATTTACTAACGACTGCTGAAATTAGACCAAGGGTATCGTAGACACGCGCGACAACTCAGAGAATTGAGCGTTTCGTAACTGAGCCTTCAGTTTTGAATGGTAAAAAGCTGAATAGAAAGCTGTCCGAGCTGGTGTCCCACGCTAATCCAAGCGCCTTTGTAACATTCGCGCCATCATGAAACTTCATGTATTGCTCGCAATCTGCTTCAACCTCTCCACTTAGTGCAGCCTCTTTATTCGAGCACCACTTGCGTATTGGAAATTTGCCACTTTGTAATAAAGTTATGACTTTATTTCGTATTTCCAAGACTTCGCTGATTGTACCACCGCCAGAATTCACGTCATTCACGTAAAAGTCTCGAAAGGTGATGGCTGATCCAAGAGGGAAATAACTCTCTTCATCAATAGCTAGCTTATGCATGGCTCTCATCGCTAGGAAGCCCGCCGATTTAGTGCGCTATGTTACGGTTTCTAGCTTGTAAACCTTGATTTCCTCCTCTTGATTTTCTCGCAACAGGATTCACTGTAAATATCCATAAGGATCCGCAATACGCACACAGCGATACATTATGCAAATATCTCCGCATAGTGCAATTGCAAGTAATCCGAAGCGAAGAAGGTAATCGGCGATTATGTTTTTGAGAACGTACCTGAATTCAAATACTTGGGCTTCACGTTATCGGAAAATAAAGACTCAACAATTGCTATCGACGAGAGAATAAAGTCTGCGAACAGGGCGTACTACGCGAACATTAAGCGGTCAAAAAATCGATCAAGAGCACAGAAAATGAAAATGTATAAAACACTAATACGACTAGTGCTTACGTACGGTGCAGAAATATGGACATTAAAAACAAATGATACCAATCAATTATTGACTTTCGAAAGAAACGTGTTAAGGAAAATATATGACCCAGTGCGTCTAGAAGAGGGAACGTATCGAATCCGTTACAACATTGAACTCAAAAATATTATCGGCGGCCAAAATGTTGTACGTTTCATAAAGGCAAAACGTATTAGGTGGATTGGTCACGTAATGAGAATGCCAGCAGAAAGAATGCGTCCAATTGGAGGAAGAAAACGTGGGCGCCCAAGGAAAAGATGGATAGACGACGTCGAAGTTGACCTTAACAAGCTGAGTGTTGGAGACTGGAGAGCTCTGACTAGAGATAGAGCGGAATGGAGGAAAATTGTTGATGAAGCTATGGTCCACACCGGACTGTGAAAGCTAAGAAGAGGAAGATGATTTGCAATTCGGATTTGGCCAACGCATATGAGGTCGAAGAATAAGCCAGGGCCAATCAGCAGGTCTATGCACTGCGATTATGTGAAATGTGAATCTGCCAATATTATGTTTTCTGGTATGTTCCAGGTTAAAACGTAGAAATCACAGTTAGACTGGTAGTCGGTTATGCTTGGTGTGATTATAGCCGGGGCAACAGAGCGAAATTCCATCTTGCGATTCTCTCATGATGTTGACGCACTTGTTAACAGCGCACTTGTTTGACTCTCCTATGCCAGAGACTGTTATGTGGGTACAGCTCGAAGCTGCAGCTGACCAGCGGGTCGAGAGGTTATAAAATTCAGCTGAGATGCTGAGTCCATTATTGCGCAGCAAGGAATTAACATACCAGCTCTGTTATTTATGCGAATGATCGCTGTGGCAAGTAACACAAAACTAGGCGAGACTTTGTGTGGACATTTAGATTGGACTGAGGACACAAGCGTTGATGCTTGGTGCGTTAGAATTTAAATGCAATAACGAGTGATGCTTACTCTGGCAATGTTTGCAGCAGCTCGATTTACAGCGCTGCACCATATAGCCTTTGCGCAATAAATTAAAACAAAGGTGCAATTTCTTTGCTTCTTGGCAGTTTATAGCGGGGGTTTAATTTTCAAAACGAGAGCATCTGTTGATAAGATGCTCCTTAGAGTCACAAAAACTGCAAGAAGCTATTTGTGATGTACTGGTGGACGCAACAAGAACAATTGATTTAGGTTTGTTTCGACCCACCTGTTGGCTAGGTGTTTGCGATACCTTAGCATTTTCTAAATTCTCCATCATCCTCCACCTTTTCTCAAGATAAGCAGCCATATCAGTCCAAGGCGTAAAGTCCTTTACAGACAAGCCTTCCTCCCACTTTTCCTGCGTTCGTACATCCAATTTCCGCAATACCAGATAAACGAGCAATCCGTCGAGGATTTGGTGAAGACTGGCTAAAGCGTTCAAAGCCCGAAGATGCGCGTTGACCTTGTCACTCAATTCGCGCAAGCCGCTCGCTGACACCCTTTAGTCCGAAGATCGCCTTTATGTGTGTCTAAAAATACAAAAGCTTATTATCGAATCGATTGATTAGTAAACTCAAAGCCTCATCGTAGTTTTCGTCACTCGGTTCGAGTAAGCGAATTTTATTGAGGGATGCGCCAGATAGACCGGAACGTAGATGCTGTATTTTCTCCAGCTTGCACATATATGGATCCTTGTCAGCCGCTGCAAGAAATGTTGCTTAGAACGGAGGCCAGTCGGCGTAATCTCCAGTGAACGTGGGTAGCTTGAGTTCAGGCAGCCTAGATTGGCGACTTGGGTGCTAGTTGTCTCATCAAACGCAAAATGATTAACCGTAGACGAATGATTAGTGCCTTGCAACTGTCGCGACTTCAACTCACGCGTTATTTTGGCCTTAATAGTGAGGTAAATTTATGAGAATTCAAACTGATCGGTAGTTCTCCAAATTCGACTCCAAATTTCATCGAAATTTGTCATCAGACGATCGACGTAATCCATCAGTACCGAAAGCTCAGCCTCATCAAGTTTTACAAGTTGATCAAAGGTTAAAAATTCATTTAACGCGGTTATATGGCGGCTGATCGAGTTGCACTTTTCGACGTAAAGTGCAATGTTCGAATTTGATTTCGGTTTGTGTGGCATTTCGTTTGAGAAGCGGTACTTTCACAAAAACGGTGTGTATGTACGCGAACTAAAACAGTGAACTGTGCTTCAGCAAGTGCCGTTGCTATGTGCAACTGTTTGCATGTATGTGCTTATGTGTGTACAGCCTGGGCTGAGAGAAACGGTGTCTCCTTATCGTCTGTTTGGTATGCCACATCTCCTTGTCTTACTCCTTGACGCACATCAAAGGAGTCGGAAAGCGGTCCGTTTTGCAAAACGATACACCTTGCATTGTTGTAAGACTCTTTAATAACAGCGATAATTTTCTCGGGGATACCTCTCGCAATAAGCGATTTCCAGATGCATTCACGATTAACCCGATCAAACGCCTTCTTAAAATCTACGAACATGAGGTACAGCGGTGATTGGTACTCAGATGATTGTTCAATTGTCTGCTTCAGGGTCTGCTTTTAGGAATTCAGCGGGAATACCGTCAAGTCCAGCTGCTTTATTTTTCTTTAGAAGATGGATCGCATTTTTAATCTCTGTACTTGTTGTGGGACTGGTGTCAATATCCTTAGGAGATATGTGCACGTTGTTCAATTGAGGATTCAATTCTACATTGTGGTCGTCATTTAGCAGTGCACAAAATGCTCCTTCCATCGTTGTAGCTGATCTTCTATCGTCACTAAAAATTGCCTTTCAAATCTAACACGGGATGGATAGTGTTAGTGCTGCTACGGTGACTGACAATGTCCTTAGCGATTTTACACAGTTTTCTTGCGTCTCCTCTTCCTGCAGCATATTCCGCATTCTCCGCAAGTTTATCCACCCTTTCCCTCTTATCACGTCTCACACACCGGTGCACTGTCTTATGAGATGCTCTATACTCGTTCCTTAGAATCGATTTACGCTGAGCATCATTCTCTGAATTTATCCTTACTTTAAGTGATCTGCTATATGTGATTTTGTCCTAGGTGTCTTGGGATACCCAGGAATCCCTCGCTCTTGACTATTTTGGTACTGTTTCAGTTCCAGCTTCCATGAAAGCGCTCTTAAGTTGACCCCACTTGGCATCTATCGATAACCCAGCGTTTTGTAAGTTTGACGTTTTGACGCCGAGTGTGTTGTTGAAATTACCACGTATATTGGGGTCATTTAGAATGTTTGTGTTGAATCTTGGTTTCCTTGCTATACAAGGAAATGCTGTACAACTGTTCGTAAGAAAAGCAAACCAAGTAGTAAGTCATTGTCACTACCTGCGTCAGCCTTTCTTTCGTTGCGAACGAAATGACTTGTGACTTCCTCAATTTCTTATGTATAATGAAATTATCGATTCGATTTTTAGTTCGACCATCAGGAGATTCCCAGGTGATTTTGTGGCAGGTCTTGTGCGGAAATTGAGAACCCCCAATTACAAGTTGATGAGCGTTCCAGAAGTCGACAAGCATATTACCATTTTCGTTACGCTGACCTAAGCCATGCTTTCCCATAACGCGTCGAAAACCTAAGTTATCAGAGCCAATTTTGGCATTAAAATCCCCCAGGATGATAATGATGTCGCTCCCTGGAACATTGTTGTATACTGAATTCAGATAAGTATAAGAAGATATCTTTTCGTCCGCTGATTCGTAATTCGTTGAAGCGTACCATTAAATAATGGTGACTTTTCGGATTTTAGAGCTAATCCTCGCCATAAGAAGCCTCGCCGAAACCGGTTTCCAGGACATTATACTTTTGGTAGCTTCCTTGGTCAGCATGATGCCTACACCATTGAGTCTCGGACTTCTATCTGCCTCCTCCTCGCCAGAGTACAATATTCTCGTAAGTCTCGATTCTGCAGTATATTCAACTCTTCCTCTCCATTTGGTTTCACTCACTTCCAGAATGCTGATATTATGCTGAAGCATTTTACGTTCTACCTGCTCGTACCTTCCTGGTGCGTACAGAGAGCAAACGTTCCATGCTCCAATTTTCGTTCATGTTTTATAGATAAAAAGCCGTTTTATTGAATCTGAAGGATTTCTTGATCATGTTGCTGATTCGTTATTTGTGATGTCTCGATCATCATTTGAACATGAAATTTGCATCACCCCCAAATCCGATGTGGGGTTTACTACAGCCGGGTCGTACGAGGATTCACCAAAGAATGGTTACCCTTTGTTGAATTATTTCCGTTCGTTATCATTTTTCATGTAAAAAATATATTTTAGATCCGTCGCTTGGTGTTTTCCTGGATAAGGTAAATAACACACTTAAGCCAAGAGTTAGACATGTTAGTCAGAGTTAGACCACCAGCCCTTTTGACGGTCGAACACATACAAAGAAACAAGGCTGCCCATTGTGGGAAAACAGACGGCTTCTGTGGCCGCCCAATATGGGTACAGACACTACTTGATGCTACCGTTAACCTTATTTAAATAGGCTCATCCGCCACCAGACTTCCATGCCGTTGGCCACAACCTGCAGTTCTTCCGCCTTTAAGGAGATTTTCTGCAACCCAAGGACAAGTCCGTGCCCTGATCAACAATGCTGGTTTATTTGCTCAAACCGGCAGCCTTTCGGTCCCCTTGTGCGTTAGCGTTACCCACGAGGAGGTGCACATATGGGTTTTCCTTTCATAGCGCCTCGGATCACCGGGGTGGCATTTCCTAGAGCTCTCCAGTACTGCAGAGAGCAATGTACGTAAATAAAATTCAAATGTAAATGGTTTTAATTTTTAACAATTTGATAAAAGGTCTTTATTTCACTTGTTTACACAATGAATGCTGACAAAGAATAACCCTTTTTCGCCCTAAAAAATATGGAAGTGGGAGGTAGATATTACAAGAACAAAAGTCATGTTCCTTATTCATTAAAAATCGCGCCAAAAACAATAGAAGTGGAAGGCGGACATTTCTAGATCAAATATAATGTTCCTCATTCATTAAAAGTCCCGCCAAATCCAATACTAATGGGTGGTGGGAATTGTATTAATAAAAATCATGTTCCTCATTCTTTAAAAAATTGTGTCAATACAACACATGTTACTTTTTCGCTATCAATACCAATACAATCAAAATACAAATGGGTGACAACCAAAACAAGGTTGATAGACATAAATTCATTTTCACGTTAATTCGGGCCAACTACACAAAATTGAGCAAGACACAGCAAGACGGGGAACAGAACTTGCTCCGATTTCGCAACAGGCACCCGTATTTAAATTTCTGTACAAATTTGTTGTTAAGTAAGGCATATTGATGAATAAAACAAAGAACGATCATTTCAAAGGGGACAATAAAAAATGCGCGAGTTAGCAGAATGATGTTGCTACACAGCCTGCGCTGCTACTTCGATGTTAATAGCAGACAAATAGCAAAAGCCAGTGCCTTAATATTATTTGAAGAAAACTCAAAAAGATCGTGAGAGAATTGTAACCTCTATATATTTCATACTCTTTGGTTAGAGCACTGAGCTACCGTGCGTTTGTGGTGTGGTGGCTCAAAGATATGATATTATAGATTTCTCTATTATTCGCTTAATTCTTAAGTTCGTCAAGTTCAGTGGCGTGGTGATTATTCCTAAGTACTACCTTGAATCACCGCTCCTCTTTGGGCTTAACGGTGTAGTATTTAGTTTTGTTCTCCCTGAGCATCTTAACCACCACCGAGTTTACGTGGTCCTTATTGTGATGAGTGAGATAGCAGCTGATGTCTGCGTTGTGTCTGTTGTTGTTGGTGGAAAAGATGAGAGTGGTGTCGTTGGTAAAGCGCATTGTGTATGAGCACTCTGGCCATGGGACAGCTGACAGTTAGTTGAGCGGTAGAGCGAGAGGTTGTGTTGGTTTGGATTGATGATGCGTTATTGTTTTCACTTTGTGGGTGTGCAACTGTTTGATATATTGCGGGAGACCATGAACGCGCTCTCCCGATATTAGCGGGAAGTGAAGCTTGGTGAGAGTTACTGATGTTGATGCTGTTTGAATAGTTTGCTAATGTGCTAAGGTATGCGTTGTTGTTGTTTATGCGGACAGCTGTTTAAGCGTGGGGTACGCTCATGCTTTTTTTTGATGGCTGATTTTTTTGCGTGCTGCGCGTAGTCGAGGACCGCGTTCGACAGGCATCTTCCAGAACAATTGTTTATTTTGTCACTTGTTTTACTTTTTGTATTGTTAAGTTCGGAGAGCGAAAGTAGACAACTAGTCGACTTGACACCTCACTTGCGAATAATCTATCATATACTTGATATTTAGTACCTCCGCTATCTCCTGGCATCTTCCGTGCCGGTCTTGCTCCATGGGTTGAAAAATTTCATCGACTTTTTTAGTGACTGGCCGACCAGTGCGTGGTGAATCTTTTACATCCATATTTCTCGAACGGAACCTAGCAAACCGCTCCTGGGTCTGGCGGTCGTTCACAGCATTCCCACCGTAAACCTCACAAATTTTTCGGCATGTTTTTGCAGCTTTTTTCCCATTTTTTATAGTAAAAAGGCATCACATACGGAGGTGTCACAGAAAACCCTAGAGTTTGGGTAGAGAGTCGGGATTTATGTAAAACTCGCGGCAAAACCGTAAATGTCACAGAACTTCGAGAGTTTTCGGTTGTTCGAAACATTTTTCATTGGTTTTCTATGCAAAAGTCATTTACTTCAATATACAAAACAATTTATTGATCTATTCGATAAAACCAAATCTTCGAAAAATTTTGCATTCAGTATAAAACGCGTTTCCATCTCTATGCCCGATTAGGTTTGACTATTAAAGACGGTTTTCGAGACACTTTGTAAAATGGTAAACTAATTAAATAACGAAATTATTTGTTAAAAAAAAATTATGCAGATTTATTTGAAAAAGGATAATCTATCCATTCGTGTCATTTGTTTTACTGAAAAAAATTTTCCTATAGGTAAAAATAACCAATTATCCCAACAAAATCGCGGAGGTTTTGATTTCTACCGAGACAGTTTTCTGTGACACCTAAAATCGGTATTCGGGCGGAATTGAGGAAAAAGAGTTTTCTGTGACACCTCTGATAGCGTAATTCTTCAGATATTTCACTCATATTCAAATCAGTAGAACTTTTAACAACGAAAAAAACACAGCTGTGTTCACAATAATGTAGCCAGAAACGTCACCTTTCTAACACATGACATCAGATTAGTGTTGCCAGATTTATGGAGACCAACACCATCTCGTGTGCAAAAATCGCAGAGGCTTTTTATATGACCTTATATATTGTCGGTTGTCTTTGTACCTAATTAAAAACTCAACCAAACTGAGCGACTAATTGGCTCGCGCATTAATTACATTATATCACCCTGTATTAGTGGCCTTTCTTCTCTAAGTTACTATATTCCATTTCTTCGCTACAGTCTCTCTACTCACTATTCTTTTCTATGTAATAACAGCTAAGAGAGTTGTCAAAATCAAAATCATGTTGTTAACACCTGTGTCAAAGAGGACACAAAACGCGATCCTAAAAAATTCTTCAATTTCATTATTACTAAGCGCAGGGTCGAGTCATTTCCCACCTGTATGAAACTGAAGGGTGATGAAGGTTGCAATGATGTAGAAATTTCGAATCTTTTTGCAAAATTTTTTCAAACCACATGTACTAATTTTAATAAAAACTTCAATAAACACTATGCATATTCTTTAATTTTAACCAATTAAATATGCCGGTAATCGAATATGATACAGTTTTAAATTACCTAAAAGCCTTAAAACTAAAGGCTTTACCGGGTCCGGATTGTGCACCTGATATTTCAAATTACAGAGGAATCGTTAAACTGTGTGCGACTCCGAAGTTATTTGAACATTTAATTACCGATCAGATTCCGCATTTCGTTCTTCCTTCGTTGAGTACTTTTCAACATGGGTTTACTAAAAAGCGGTTAACTACGATTAAGTGTTTGTCACTTAATCATTGTCATTGTCATTCCTTACTTCTTCATAAACTGGATGCCTTTGGTATTCCACCCAACCTGGTCAGTTGGATTACTTCCTACCTAACGTCCACAACTCATAATGTTTTGTTTAAAACAGTCACGTCCAAGACTATTTGTGTAACCTCCGGTGTCCCTCAGCGCAGTCACCTTGGTCCGTTGTTATTCAATATTTTTATAAACGATTTGCCAATTGCCATTAAACATTCTGACATGTTGATGTACGCTAACGATGTGAAACTATGCATGTCTATTTTATCTCATGTCCATTTAAAGTTTCTTCAAGATGACCTTGACTCTTTATATCGTTGTTGCTCTACAAACTTTCTTTCACTTAATTGTGAAAAATGTAAGTCGTTCTATCGTAAAAATGTGATTGTAAATAATTATCGTATCAACTATCACTTACTAGAACGTGTTTCACAATTTAGTGATCTAGGGGTATTGATTGACCCAAAGCTCCATTTCGGATGCCACATTCACTCCGTCAATAAGGATAAGGGTGTGTTAGGGTACATTAAACGGTGGTCTAAGGAATTTAATGATCCTTATACCACTAAATTGCTGTAGACATCCTTAGTTAGACCTACTTTGGTGTGATGTTTCTACATAATGTAATTGTTGCTAGTGTCTATTCTTTTTTGCTTGGTAGCATAACTTTAACGTTCCTTCTCGGGTTACTAGAGGTTATATTCCAATTTCTATTGGTTTCTGTAGAACTACTTATCTGCTGCATGATCCATTTCGCGTATTATGTGAATTATACATTTTGTACTATAACCTAATATCCATCTCGAAATCATCCGATAATTTAAAATCTGTTCTATTATCTTATCTCAACCCATAATAAGTAATGTTCTCTTCAATGAACTCATAGTTCTCACACATGTAACGTCGTCTTTATAAGTGCCGTTCAATTAATGCTAGCTTTATTTGTTTAATCTTTGTTATGGTATGTAATGAACTATAAGTTGAATCTTAACTTTAGTTCATCTTGCATGCTTATTTGTTAGAGGCTGATGATGTTCTTATCTGTAGTCAAATACGTAGTTTGTAGACATTAGCTTTGGTATCTCATGTTCACCAAAGAAATTAGCAATTAAGACCAGCTGAACCCAGTCTACTATGTAACTGGGTGAATTTTGATTCCACTTGGGCTTGCCCCATGTGAGATCAGTGTGTGGTCATTGCGTACCTGCTAAGTCAATGAAAAAAAAAGATGTTTGGGAATATTAAAAACTTGTTTGTGACATAAAATATTGGAATTTCATAAATCGTTCAATAGGATAATAAACATAAATTTGTAGTCGAATAAGGATACTATGTAAGACAAAATAATAACTCTTCTCATTCAGCTGACCAAGAATATATGTGCATATACGAGATTTGTTGACAAAGTAAGAAGACTTTTTATTTTTCCCGAAAAGTATTTATTTATTCATCAATTTCTATTTTGCCCCATTCGAAGAAATCCCCATCGGCTTTATTTCCTCAATCACTTTAAATGTCCTTTCTTTCAAAGTATATTTTAATTTTAGCCAAAAATAACTTTGTGAACGGCTTTCAAATGCGTCAGATAGTATTAATCTTTCACTGAGTGCAGTTTATTTAAAATTAAAAAAAATAGTGTTCTCAAGCTTTGTCTGCATGTTCTATAATGCATGCTGTCGCAGCTGTATACTTATTATTTTTACTGATTGTTGGGTCAATGAGCTTTTTTGTTGGCACTTAAGTTACATGCACTTTCACTGTCTTTAAATTGGGTTTATTGTAACAAGTCAGAATTACAATTTGTATAGAAAAGAAGGAAATAGGATCAATTTCACTTCTTCCAGCAGACGAGCAAACAGAACTCGTACAGGTCACAATGGTAAGTTAACTTTATATACGCAAATGTTCACTTCTTCAAGCAGGCGAATATGCAGAATTCGTGCTGGTCACAACGACGTATTTTTCTGACTTCTTTGACGATGATTAACAGACTGAGACTGATTTGATAAGTTAACTAGCTTATCTAGGTAACAATTTGACGAGAGAGTACACAGAGTGGACAAGAGAAAACAGTAGAATGCTAAGAACGGTTAATGCTACTACAGCGTGTTACAATACAACATTAAATCTAGTGAGCTGAACACTGATTATACAATAAAGAAGAGAAAATAGAATAGAGAGTAAAAATAGCAACGAAAAACAAAACTAAATAAATAATGAGGCAGTAGTGATAAGGAAATGCCAATCAGACGCCTCCGCCCCGAAAGGCAAGGGATCATCGACCCGGCGAATTCGCGCAGTCTCAAACGGTGACCAAAGAGCATATAAGATACAGAGGTTCTATTTCTCTCTTACAAATTTTTTGAATTTTTTATCCTCAACGTCGAGATGGCGTAATTTTACATTTCTTTTATTAACATCGAATTGACAGCAAATTGACATTAGGTCACTTTGAAGTAACAATCTAATGCTGAATACTGAACGAACGCTGTATTTCTTTTATATTTATATATATATATTTATATAATTTTTATATTTATATATATATATTTCTTCTTTTTTTCTAATCATTGAATGACATATTATTCTATTATTATTTTTAAAACAGGAATTATAATTTTTTTACCTTTAAAATTAACAAATAATACTAGGAATAATTAATTATGATAAATAGTAATTAATTACAATAATTAATTAAAATTAATTAATTAGTTAATTTATTAATCACAATTTTTGCGCAAGGTAAGGCTGAGAACACATCGAATCAGACAAAATGTTTTTGAAAAAACGTTCCGAAACTCACCAACCGAAGCATAATTTACCAAAATAAAACGTTTCGTTTTCCTGTGTCAGTTGTATTGCGGTAAAACAACACAAAATTTGCAACTTGCTTTTTAGTACAAATAATTACAATAGCTGCCTGCTCTTTGCATAATATGATTCGGGAACGTCAAAAGTTTGCTACAAAAAAATATATATGTTAAGCGCGAAGCTATGGAAGAAATACAAGTAGAAACGATTGAAAGTACTCAACACGTAAGGCCATTAGTTTGTTTCGTAATTTAACTCCGATACTGGCTCGGTTCCTTGGCAATGGAAGTATGCAAAATAGTTTTTATATATGCTTCTTAGACACATGTAAATACATACATATATATGTAGTCATTTATAATAAAGAAAATACAATAAACTTACCTTGACAATTCATTTCGTTTGCTATTTCTAACTACAGTCTATATATTGTTAATTTATTGGCATGATCTTTATCCTTATAATTATAAATTGAGTTTTTACCTCTACTAAGAACAATAATTTTTCCGCACCAATGGAAATTTCATGTAGAATCTAAAGAACGCGAAGAGAACCTGAAGAGAACGGAAAGAAAGAAGAAGAAAAACTAACGAATCAAAATGTTGTTTTCCAAAAACAATTGGCCGACTATCGACAACGAAACATGTTTTACTGTGTTGCTTGCGGCCGAACCTATCGTTGATTCTTCTTTGGTGTCGCGACAGTTGCAAATTTTGTGCATACTCGAGTAGACCGAACCTCATGTGTCATGACTCATGAGCTATTCGCAAAGAAGCAAACAGTTTGATCATTCATGTTCTTTGCTTGCTTTTAAGCAAAAACGTAATGGCGCGTGCGATTGTTGTTATTATATTTACGTTTGCCGCATTCTCTCCTTGCCAATAACTGCGAGCACAGCACAGCTTTTCTCTGTTTTTCGTTTTCTTTCCTCTTTTTCTTTCTTTCTATCGCTGAGCAGCGCACACACAAAAAAAAATTTTTACGTCTTCTCTGTTTCTGTTACTCTCTTCGCAAAGAACCGCCAAATCACCGAACCAACGAAACTGCGAAAGTAGATTGCAGATTCGTAAATAGTGAAAATGCCTCATACGACCACGCTAGACGCACCCGCCGGCGATCCATCCGATGCTTACGCCAGGCTACCAGTTATGCCTATGACCAGTGCGAATAATGAAGCATGGTTTACGACGATGGAATGCTGGTTTGAGGCTTCTGGCATAACCCTCGACTCTGTCGACCTTCCTGCACCAATTGGTCAAGCCCCTTTATACAGGTTTCGTAAGAAGGACGGCACGTGGAGACCATGCGAAATCGCATGCGGACAAATGCACAAATAGTGACGGATCGCTATCCTTTGCCGCATTTTACCAGCAACCTTCACGGAACAGTAATATTTTCGAAGATCTACCTACTCAATTCTTTTTACCAAGTGCCTATTTGCGAGGAAGACATTCTGAAAAAAGCCATCACAACACCTTTCAGATTGTTCGAATTTAAATTCTTAATATTTGGTCTCTGCAATGCTGCGGAAACGTTTCAGAGAATAATTAAAGAAGTTCTGCGAGGTTTAAATTTTGCCTTTCCATTAATCGACGACATTTGCATAGCGTTTGTCTCGCCTGAACAGCATCACCATGATCTTCGAGAAGTATTTAAACGACTATCGGACAACCACCTCATAATCAATTTGGCTCACTGCGAATACGGTAAAAGCGAGACCAAGCTTCTTGGACACCTGGTAAACGCTCACGGTATCCAGCCTCTACCGGAGAGACAAGATATCATTAGAAATTTTCCTAAGCCTAAGTTGGTGAAAGATCTCAAACGCTTTCTAGCGATGACCAATTTTTTCCGCAAATTTCACAAAGCGCAATTTCGTACCAGCTTACTCTTCTGCACATAATTCTAGGCAACAAAAAGAAAGACTGTACGTCTCTAAGCTGGGATGCAGAACAAGCCCTCAGTCACCGGCCAGATACCAACCGCCCGACGAACGTTTTTTGCACGTCAACATCGACATCTTTGGTCCATTTTCCCCTACCATCCGCAATCTAATGGACTTATCGAGAGATGGCACCGCACTTTTAAAGCAGCAATCCTGTGCTACGACGTCAGCAGTTGGACTTATTTCCTGCCCACTATCCTGCTTGGTCTGCGAGTTGCTTTTAAACCGGATATTAAAATTTCACCGCCAAGCTTAATATGTCAGGCGAATTCTTCTCTACTCCAAAGGCCTCAGAACCGTCTAGCCAAACTGTAGCTGATTTTGCCATGCACAAATTACGTCCGACCGATACCGATGTCTACCCGGTATATATATTATATTATATATTATATTATATATATATATATTATATACCGGGTAGACATATATATTATTTTATATAGAGTTTAGCTATACAATGTGGCTTTCTTCTGAATTACATCTATCCTTATCATTATTACAATTTCATAGGATCATAAATTTAAATTTAGCAAGGAAAATTGGGAGGAGAAAAAAAATCTTAGAGTAATGATAAACTTAAACTAAACTAAACCGACCGAATCTTAATTGTATTAACCAGTGGTTAAGGCTTAAAGAATCGATCGGACACATGTAAGTGCGCAATATTTAGTTTTGTATAATAAAGTTCCTTTGGGCAAGAGCTAATTTGACGTGAATATGTTTAGCGTTTGCTAATTCGTGCAGACGAACTGTAGAGAAATATAATGGTAGATTTAGGATCATCTTAAGAATTTTATTTTGGGCTCCAAAGCTTATCCAAGCTCCAAAAGCTTGTTTGTGTGACACTTGGCACAGTCACCCCACACTACGGACCCATACAGCATTATCGGAAGGAAAATTGTTTTGTAGATGGTCATTTTATTTCGGATAGCTAGTGCAGATTTACGATTGATAAAGGGTAGTTTTATTAATTTTGTATACTCTTTTGGCTACGTGTATATTAAATTTTAGCTTCGTGTCTAAGTGTAAACCAAGGTATTTTACCTCATTTTCCCATGGAACGCTATTTGAGTCAACTAAAAGGTTAGAGCTTGGCAGAAAACAATCCTTACGCATGTTTGTAAAATATATTGCCTTCGTTTTAGAGGCATCTAATTTGATAATCCAACTACTGAAATAATTGGATAAATTATTAAGAGCAATTTGTAAATTATTTTTAACAGTGCTGAATTCAGCATCTGAGGAGTATATCGCTGTGTAAGCAAATATTAAAGTGACACAATGTGCGGAGATATGTATATCATGGATGCAGATATTATAGAGAATGGGGCCTAGAACAGAGCCCTGGGGCACTCCAGCAGCAATTTGTCTGTTGATTGATTTTGTTCCGTCCATGAAGACATAAAAGTTCCTCTCAGAGAGAAAGCTATTGATGACTTTGAGGAGGTATAAAGGGAAGTGGGAGCATTTCATTTTATGTATTAAGCCCTCATACCACACCGAATCGAAAGCAGCCTGCATATCTAACGCCACCATACCAACGGATTTTTTGAGTAATAACTCCTGGTTGACGAACGCTTTAAGTCTGTTTAGTGGTTGGATACAACTAAGTTTTGTCCTGAAGCCATATTGTGCTTGCGGAAGTTTGCTTCTATGTGCGAATTTAATATAGCCTTAATAATTCGTTCTAAAATTTTTGAGAAGCCGCACAGTAAACTACTAGGACGATAGCTATTAGGAGTATCAGGAGGCTTACCGGGCTTGGGAATAGCTATAACTTAACAATTTTCAATTTGCGTGGGAAATACCCAATACGGACAGAGTAGTTGAATATGACAGAGAGATATTCGATTGGATTTTTGGCAAGTTTTTAGTGCACACATTTAGTATAGAGTCTTGTCCTGGAGCTTTCTTATTTTTAAGGGAGCGAATTATGTCCTGAATTTCAAGAGGGGAAAAGCTGGGAGTATTACAGTCTTGATTATTTCCTAGCTCATCGTGTGAGGCGTCTGCGAGACTAACAATGTTTGAGTTAGAAAGTAAATCAGTTTTTTTCCCAAATTTCGCTAAGTATATTCACTTTTTCGTCCCTCGTAGAGTACACCTGATTATTATGATAGAAGCTTGGGACGAAATGTTTTTTATTTTTGATTGCTTTAATAATGTTCCAGAATGGTTTAGAATTATGATCAAGCATGGATAGTTTATGATTCCAACTTCTGTTGTTAAATTCAAGAACTTTAGCTTTGATAAAGCGGTTTAGGGCCTTGAGAATTGGAAGCCTGTATCTAGTCCACTGTCTTTGATTGGTATTCCTATTGGTGATAAGGGCTGTAATAAAAGTTGATAATCTTTGGCATTATTGTTTACTCGACTTCCTAGACAAGGTATGCTCAATCGTATCAATAATAGTGGAGATCATTTATCAAACATACTATCAATTATTTCAATAGTGGGTTGTATATCAAAAGTTGGCCTGTCTCTAAAAGCTGCGTTTAAACATCAAATATCTCACAATCCTGGTGATTTTCCGTACTTCACAAGCTAACACTTAAGCTCTCTTTATCAAGTACCGACCCTTACTTTTAATCTTAGTTTTACCTAGTTTTTCCCCATTTTCCTTACGAAAACATGATATTACTTAAATATTATACAATTATCCACAATTCAAGCCTTAGTTGTAAAGTTAGAAAATGTAACTATAACTCTATATAAACATAATGTAAACAAGCTGTAACAAGATTTTATGGGTTAATAATAATAAATATTGTAATAATGAATACTAAATATAAATAAATACTAAAATAATAATAAATACTATATAATAATACATACTAAAGAATATTAAATAATAAATAGTAATAAATACTAAATAACAATAATAAAAAAAAATAATAATAATGAAAATAATAATAATAAAATAAAAAAAAAATAATAATAATAATAATAAATAATAATAATAATAAAAATAATTAGTAATATTAATAAATAATAATAATAAATGATAATAATAAATAATAATAATAAATAATATTAATAATAAATAATAATAATAAATAATAATAATAAATAATAGTAATAAATAATAATAATAATAAATAATAATAAATAAATAATAATAAATAATAATAATAAATA
This sequence comes from Cacoxenus indagator, assembly GCA_035041755.1. NCBI lineage: Eukaryota > Metazoa > Arthropoda > Insecta > Diptera > Drosophilidae > Cacoxenus > Cacoxenus indagator. The sequence goes on from JAWNKX010001065.1 coordinate 59,547, forward strand.
ATAATAATAAATAATAATGATAAATAATAATAATAAATAATAATAATATATATTAATAAATAATAATGAATAATAATAAATAATAATAAATAATAATAAATGATAATAAATAATAATAAATTATAATATATGATAATAAATAATAATAATATATATGAGTAAATTAGTTCTCTCTCATTGCAACGCATTTTCTCAGCCCAGAACCAACGTTACTCACCTGAACGATTTCGAAGCTTATAAAGAACTGTTTGCCATAGTCAAGACCCGGAAGGTCCAAACTTATCAAGGTCATTAACCGATGCAACTATGAGTTACCTAAAAATCTTAAATAGGAATTGAAGCATTGCTACCAATCGTTTTCGGGGCATTCCCTAACATATAATTGATATCTACGCTGATGTCTATTCAATGTCACTCAATGACCGTAAGTACGTTACATTAATTTCATGAGGTAATTCTATTCCTTTTACAATGATATAGGGGTAAAGAATAATTCTTTGCTATTTTTTTTTAATTACAACTTAAGGAATATAACCGAAGCACCTCTTAGTGCTATAAAATCGCCCAATAAATGTATGCAGATTCACAAGAAGTAATGTCCAATTGGGTTTGTTCTTTATATAATTCCACAATGTTACTCCGATCGGGGTGAATATACATATAAAATTAAGCATCGACTATACGATTAACCGGGATTATTTCAATTATCCGGGAAAGCCGAAATAATGGAGAAGCCCTTGTTACAATGTTCTTTGTCTGGTGGTTCAGGTACGTTTGAAATTTAAGCAGTCCGGATTGTTGGTGTGCAATTATATAACATTAGTAAATTAAAAGTACATTAGTAGGTTAAAAGTACAATATTCAAGAAACATATAATTTAATCAAGAATAATTTCTACTTTTCTTTCTAAAACCCTTGCACTATTATAACGCTTGTCTACCATTTATCGGTGTCGTCCAAAATTGATCGATCTACCTACCTTGTCTAGTCGTAGAACTGTCATGGGTGTGACTTCTATGTATGACCTCAGTTATGGTATTAGCTCTCCATTCTTACTTAGTATGATTAATGTTAGTGTACCTGCTTGTCCAACTAGACACTACATTCCTATTAGCTTACACACAACTTCTTATTTACAACATGATCCATTGTATGTCTTAAGCAAAGTTTTTAACACTCACTTTGCTTTGGCTTCTTCTCCCACCTGTTCTTATGTTATTCAGACTAAATTATTAGGGTCGTTGAGTTAATGCTAGCTTATTTGCGTAATTTACTTTCTAAACTTCTAACCTATATTTTATCTCCTTGTTTTAATCTTTATTTTCATTGTTTTTATAAACTCTAAGTGGAATTTTAGCTTTAGTTTAATTTTGCATGCTTGTTTGTTAGAAGCTGATGATGGTTTTGTCTGTAACCAATCATGTAGTAAGTAGACGTAACTCTCGTATCGCATGTTCACCAAAGAAATTAGCAACTATGACCGTTGCGGATTGGAGTGTGTCGTGTCTAAAATCTGTGGATCATTGGAAAATGTATTTTTTTGTTGTAATTTTCTAACACCGTTGCTTTGGATAGATTTCTTGTTGCTCATAATTAGTGATGACAAAAAAAAAATTGATCGGTTAATTACTATATGATAATCGAAAGAAACGATTATTAATTGCAATTAATTGCAAATAATTAACCAATTAACCGGTACTTTAGATTAAATTTATTTTTAATTTTTAACGTATAAATGTCATTATAATTTGATTTTTAAAAAACGTGCCGCAGTTTCTTTTAATTGTGATCGCGAGTGGTAGACTGACAGCAATAACACGAAAACTCCAGTATCGGTGTGGAACCCTCCCAGCCGCCTCAGAAGATCGACTGAAGGTCGCATCATATTTCCAGCAGTTTGGGGCTCAGCCAATGTAGGACGCAGCGGTAGCTAACACAACTTTTGGTGCCTCCTGTGATTAACTTTCATGTCGACAACTGGAATTGAGGTTAACAGTTCATCTACCTAACCTCAAACGTGAGTGCATTTGAACATTAATTAGTAGTGGGTGCAAAATGGCCGTAAATGTTACTTATCTAATTTCCGATAAGTCTGCTTGGCTCAATTCGGTAAAAAGATCTATACAAAAGTGGAAGGGTGATTCTAAATTGCAAACCGAAAAGCCTTTGACGGCGAGACTTGAGTCTGTGGCCGATATACATGCTGAATTCAAACAAAATCACCATAAGCTTGTCAGTGCGAGTAATAACGAACAGGAAAGCATTATATATCAACACAGACATTAGTGATGAATTTGAGGAGATCTACATCGAAGGGGTGACTGGTTTGAGATACGAGCTTCACGTGCAGCAACACGGAAGAAACCGAGACTCATCAACGCCACTCAATGATTCTCCTACGATTCACACCGTGCTGCCAGTACAAGAAGAAGTGAAGCTTCCAATTTCTCAACTACCAATTTTCAGTGGAAAATTTGTGGACTGGCCAGCATTCAAAGAGGTGTTCCTAGCTCGTGTGCATAATTGTACGGGGCTTACGCACTTGCATCGTTTGCACTATTTGAAGGATTCCCTGGCAGAGGATGCATCGCGAGACATCCAACACCTAACTCTTATCGAATCAAATTATGAAGTAGAATGGAAAGTGCTGGAAAATATATACGATAACAAGCGGGTGTTGTTTCAACATTACATGGATGTTGGCAATGGTTAGTTCAACGCGTCGACTCAAATTCACTGAAATGTTTTGTTCAAACTTGTCGTTCATGTATTAATTCCTTGCACATCGTTGGAGTTCATCTCGAACAGCAAACTCAGATTTTAGTTTACTATATGCTTAAGAAACTACCTGCTACTTTACGAGTGGAATGGGAAAAAACGCTCTCTTCGATGCAAGATTTACCGATTTTCGACGAGCTCTGTACATTTCTTGATGTCCAATACAGAACTATAATTACGTCCTCTAACGGTGATTCTCCAGTGACATCGACAAACGGGAGTGCACTGCAAAGCAAGATGGATCAGAGTCACGTTGCAATCGGAAAGGTGCATATACCGCCCAACAAGAGGGTGCGTATGTGATATGTGGCAATGGAAATCATCCTGTGCGCAATTGTAAGGTTTTCAACGAGATGTGCGTGCCGGATCGGAGAGTAGTAGTGTCCAAGCATCGATTTTATTTAAATTGTTTGGGACAAAATCACCAGGCGGGGACGTGCAGCAGTCGACGCAATTGTATGAAATGTGCTGAACGTCATCACACCCTCATCCACCTGGATGAACGGCGTGATCCTACGAAAACGCCCAGGGACGCCCCATCGGGACAGGACACGGGTACTCTGCAATTATCAACAAAGGTGATTAGTGGGTCACATGCAACCTTGTCTATAATAAAGTGCAAAGTTTTGTTGCCCACGGCAATAATTACAATCCAATCAGCTAACCGACTGCCATTGTAGTTTCGAGCCTTCTTTGACCAAGGCTCTCAAGGCTCATTCATCACGGAGTGCGCAGCAGAACAACTGCGGCTTCCAAAGCAAAAAATTTTTATTAAAATCAATGGCTTGGTCAATGCAAGGATCACGGAAGTATCGAGAGCAGTGGACTTATGTTTTTGTTATGTATACCACAATAAGGTAAAATAAAATGTTAATGCATACATTTTGCCTATGGTGAGTCACAGAATGCCAGATAAGCACATCTCAACATCAAGATGGCCTCATTTAAAGCATTTATGTCTAGCAGATCCGAATTATTATATGCCACAAATTTTGATGTGTTGCTTGGAAGCGACATTTATGCCGAACTTTTTTTTTACTCACCTTTTTTTACTCACCGGAATTCAGCGAGGTTCAAAAGATTCTCCAATTGCTCAAAATACAAAACTGGGATATATCATTTCCGGCAAGGTTGAGCAAGTTCCCACGCATACAGTCAAAATAAAACGCGACGTTGACTCTGAGGAACTTAAAAGTCTCTTATATAAATTTGGGAAACTAGATTAGTTCAGCGAGGGATCCGCAGATTTTACACACGAAAAAAAACGGTGCGAGAACTTCTTCGTGAACACACATCGTCAATTATCGTCAGGCAAATAATATTGTAGTGCTTCCTGTGCTCACGCATTTGAACCCAACATTGGTTATTGGATCATCGATTCGATCCTCAGTAAAACGATTGATACACTTAGACCGACATTTAAAATTAGACAGTGATTTGAATGACGTTTACACGCAAACCATTAACAAGTATTTACGTTTAGGTCAAATGAAAGCTGTAAGGCCAGAATGTATGAAAGGTGCAACCAAGGGAGCAGTGGGGAGAGTCACGCACAGCTACTTACCCCAGCATACAGGTAACGATGAATCTTCATCTACAACCAAAGTCCGAGTGGTGTTTTACGGGTCAATGAAAACCAGCAACGGGCGTTCATTGAACGACATTTTAGCCACCGGACCAAAGCTTCACATGCAATTACCTGCTGTACTATCCAACTGGCGTTCATTGAAATATGCATTTATGACGGATATTCAAATGATGTACAGATGTATTGATGTCGATGAGGAAGACGGAAATTATTACCGCATATTGTGGCGAAGTAAGCAGAAGGAGCACATAGATGAGTTCTATTGTTCAACTATAATGTTTGGCACTAGCTCTGCACCGTCTCTGGCAATTAGAGTCATGCAGCAATTGGCAGCAGATGAGGAGCAAAGGTTCCCTCTGCTGCAGATATGGTCAAACACCAAATGTACGTTGAGGACATATTATCTGGAGCTGATAATCTTGCGCAAACAGAAGCAGTAAAAAATCAAGTGATTTGAATGCTGCGCAGTGGCACATTCGAGTTACGTAAATAGGCAAGAAATGTTCAGCAATTACTTTACAAGATACCTTCGGAACATTTGGAAACAAAAGGAGTGTCGGATTTGCAAACGAGCGATACTATACGTACCTTGAGAATTTACTGGACTCCGCAGGACGATTCGTTTTTTTTCCGTGTAAATTTTGATATTTCAACTGGCAGGCCTACAAAACGATTAATTCTTTCTACAATACAACGTCTCTGTGACCCTTTGGGATGGTTGAGTCCGATCATGGTTACTGCGAAGGTCTTAATGCAAATCTTGTGTAAAACAAAATTGAACTGTGACGAATAGGTGCCAACGGTTGTGCGAAACGATTGGGCAAAATTCATCAAAAACTGACATATATCTATGAAATTCGAATACCCCGATAGGTTGCAGAATGTTTATCGATAGTTGCTGGACAAATACATATCTCCTGTGATGCGTCTGCCCGAGCCTATGGTGTGGCGGCGTATCTGCGTGTACCGATAAGAGATGGCTAATATAGTGTTGAGTTGCTGTTTGCGAAATGTAAAGACACGCCTCTTAAACCACAGCTGACCATACCTCGAGCAGAACTATGCGCATCCGTAGTAGCTGCCAAAATCTATAATTATTGCAAAATTCATTTTGCAAATTTTTTGCAAAGCCCTGAGGTCTGCGTTTCTCGCTATCTTCGCCTCAAGGCACTTCAACGCCAGCGGATACGAGTCCGATTGTGAGTTACATACCGTTTGCGTTACGTCTTCTCTCCATTTCAGACAAAGATCTTCTTCTGGACCGTCTAGTTTCAATTCAGTTGCCAAAGCACCTTCCATAAGTGTAAATGCCATGAAGCGTAATTGGAACATAGCAAAACAACGTCTTCATAGCTTCTTTACGGTGGAACATCACAGCATTCACGTCGGTTTTGGCAGACCGACCGCTATCGTTTCATTAAGATGTCTGGCTGGAGCTTCTGTCCGTAGAAATTGCATGCAGTAAAACATTGTGCATTGCCTTGCATCCGTCAACGCCACAACGTTTCTTAACGTTGCACCTACGTAGAACATGTTCCTTGAAGCAGCAGAATCAAACCCGTTTTTCCTTCAAAATCTGCCACCGCTGGTTAGTGCTCAACGCTTTAAACTCCTCGCAGTCCGGCAGGCCGTGTTCACCATCACATCTCAGGCATGAGGGCTTCTCTGGCCCCTGTCGGCATAGCTCAGGCTTGACCAGTTTCGTAGCAAAGTAGGCACAGAGTTCTCAATCAAATTTAATAGCATCTTTTAAACTCTTTTAATTTAAAATCAATCTGTTCTGTGTTGTGATGCATATTGTAAGTAACTTATAACCTTTTTGTTTACAGTAACGCTTTGTCATTCCCCATTCACTAACCCTGTTTTAAATGTAATAAAGAAAGATCAAAAAATTGTTTATCGAAAATATTAATCGAACATTAACATGGAACATTAACCCTGTTCTGACATTGGAAGAACTTCAATTGGAAATGCACGATTGCATAGACATAAAAATGAAATCACAAGAACAACATATGGATATGAATAGAAGAGCAACTTCCCGAATGGCCCAATTGCATTTGGAATTATCTTCGTTTCATAGAATTGCGTTCGATTATGATCCAGAAATTGCATACAGCGCTCATTTAAAAGTTGTTATCGGGAATATGGATCAAGAATGTAATTATTGTCATGTACTTAAATTCAAAAATAAAACATCTGGAATATGTTGCTCCTTAGGAAAGGTGGTTTTCCCTACATTAAATTTACCTCCACAATCACTTAAATCTTTAATGTCAGGTGAAAGTGAAGACTCCAAATTGTTCTTGAAACAAATTAGAAAATTGAACTGCTGTTTCCAAATGACATATTTCGGTGCCAATATTATTAAGAAAATGGATTCACGGGGACGCAGTTTTGATTCTACTTCCAAAATCCAAGGCCAAGTGTATTATCAGATTGGTTCTTTGATGTCAATACGAATGACCAAAATTTCTGCAAATATATTTGATGAGTGATGAAGAGCATCAAGTGGAAATACGCTATGATAATAATCACATTGCAGTTTTTCAGCAACCATCGGTACACAATCAACTGTAAAATTACTAAAAAATCTATCAATTCGAAAAACACATAAAATGTTTTTTTTTGAGGTCAAATAAAAAAGTGAGTTTTATGAATTTCTATTCTTAAACAGGCAGAGCCATCCCAAACTTCAAATATATATAGCAAAATAAGGGGAGAAATATTGAATTGAAAATAATCAGTTTGTGATGTAGTGACAACTGTGACTTCCGGTTAATCAAAGTATGGAGGATAAAAGCGGTTTTTTAATGCTGCTATTGTGCGAAGTTGTTAACTATTATAATGTAATAATTAATTTTATTAAAATCGTAAATCTTTGCTGTAAAGCGACTATTTTTTAAAAAAGTATTGATTAGTAATTAAGTGCGATTATGACCGACCTACCCAAGCTAACTGAACCCACGACGACTCCACAATCAATCAAATGTATGCTGGGTGTTTGTATATGAAATATGAACTCGTCATTTTTTTAATTTATTACTATATGTATTTACGGCATGTTGCTGTTATTAACTCTCAGATTAGCATTAGGTAAATGAATATTCTTTCTTCTCCTAGTGAAAAAAATAGCAAAGAATTTTTCAGTGTTCAGTTTAATTTTCCACTTTTACAAGGAATGAGGCATTGATGGATTGATTGGTTGATTTATAATATTATCAATAGTTTTAGAAGTAAGCCGATTTCTTTATTAATTTATTAAAATACAGGCTAAAAAAATATGCTCTATGACGCTGCAGTACTTGCGGGTATAGACAGCATTCTATGGGCGAAGAGAGGGAAGGCAGTGATTTGTCCATTGCACTTCAGTAAATTTTTGCTCTTTTCGCAATATACAAGGTACAGGATGGTCCCCACAATCCTTCTTTCATCAGTAAAGAGTGTCCAAACAGCACTTTTACCACTTCTCTGCGACAGTTGATAAACACCCTCATCGATATTTTTTATACATAATTCCTAGCTTATCTTCCATTGTTGATGCCCTTAGACGCAATAATGGGAACTGCTTACCGACACCACTGTTCCCTAGCAAGCCTTGTCAGAATTGATTTAACGCATGTAGTTCGTAAATTTAGGTAACGTACGTCAATCATATCCATTCATTCCGTTAAGTAAGTAACTGATAAAGCGCTCACTCAATAAGCCACTCAAACGTTCATTTACTCAATTGCAATTTACTACATTAAAAAGCTGGAGTACCATCCATACCTTTTGAAACTTAAGACCTTACCACTATATACATGCTTTACACAGCGCCAACTCAAGAAACCCAATGACAGAATTCGGTCGAACCATTCAAATGACATAAACTTTTCTACTATGTTCGCTTACACAAACAAAATCTACTCCCTACCCCAACACAAAATGCACCCACATCCTCAGCGAATTAAAAACCGCACTATGAAAATTAAAAGGTAAAACTCCAGGTCTGGACAGAATCTCTTACCCCATGCTAAATAATCACCCAGCAGTCACATCAAGCCTCCTCGACCTTCAAAAATTCCTACCACAACACTAAAAACTGAGTAAAATCACCCCCATAAATGATCCTCACTCCGACAAAACTAAAGTCAATAGCTACCGATCCATTACGCTAAACTCTTGCTGAGCCAAAAGTCTAGACAAAATAATTGTTAACGGACTATGGTGGTTCGAGTCCCAAAAAAATTGATCAAGAGTCGGCAAACCGGATTCAATAGGGGCAACTCGGTGTATGATAAACCAGTGGCGCTATATTTTCTGATCGCATCAGCCTTTTCCCCCAGAAATTAACTCTCGATCATCTCACTCGATTTAACTCATCTATGACGGAGTTATAGAGTTACATTCGTGGAAAATTGGCCCTAAAATCATCAACCATGTCACTAGCTTCATGCCTAATAGAGAAATGGTTGTATATGCCAACAACCACTTTTCTTTAGTTCTCCCTTAATTCAACGCCATCGCGCAAGGCACTCCCCTTTCCATCATCCTATTCCTGATCGCGTACAACAAACTAAATACAGCCACTCTTAAACTGACTATAAATGTGTATGGTCACTATCATTTAAAGCTCCGCTGCATTGCAAATACACATCGCCCTCTGTCCACGAGTTCGCTCTTAAACTCTCATTCAGTTTTTCTACCGTAACCGTAAACAAGCAAAGCAAAACAGAAAAGTTTTACCGTTTTACGATCCACCCGATCGCCAACGAAGCAACAGCATGGATCTGTCAGGCCGAAGCCGCAACTCCCTACACAAGCAAACAGGCAGTAAATGTATAATAATTTCCCTAAACGACGAGAACGAAAAATAATTTAAACTATCGCCATTCGTCATCAAGAAGGTCATAGACTCCAACTGTGGCGGTGAAGTGGAGTCATGCTACGGAATGGACCTCTACTCGTAAAAATCAAAGACCTAGCCCAAACAACAAAACTAATGAAAATGAAGCACTTTAACTCTGAAATAGCAGTTACAGTTACTGAACACCCAGCAAGTGAGTCATTTACTTAAACGACTTAAGACGACTTCCCCTACCACAACCCTTCGTTCACTGTAGTAATCCTTAAATAAACCATTTCCCCCACAAAACTAAACTTTTAATTTTACCAACAACCCTCCTATCATTTTGGGTGACTTCAACAGCTGGAACTCCACCTGGGGCTCCCCACAAGAACACATAAAAAAAATGTTTTAGCAAAATATATTTAACGATCCAAACTAATCCTTCTCAACGATAATTCCCCAACCCACTATACAACCCATAATACCCTCACCCATATAGACTTATCTTTCTGCTCACCTCAACTGTACCCATACACAAAATGGGAAATATTCGAAGACCTTTGCGGGAGTGAGCATTTCCCAATTTAAAAATAGTCTTCCCCCATCCCCCTCTTTAGCCACCAATATTTTAAAATAAAAGAAGCCGACTGGAGTTTATTTCAAAAACTAACCAATGAAATTAACCACAGAATTCCAATGAGTTCGAATACAAACAAAGAAGCCGGCAACCTAAACAAAATAAATTTCCGAAACAATCCATTACACAACCACAAACACTGGACAAGCATTAGAAAACGATATAACACTAATCGAACTAAACTCGGCTCTACAATCACTTAATGTGTCAACCCCAAGACTTAGCAAAATCTCATAACCAATGATCAAAAACAGCTCACAATCGACAAAAACAAGAATAATTCAGTCTTCAACCAAATTTTCAACAATACCATACCTCTATCGTATAAAACCATCATTCCCACATTAAAACTATAAGCAAACAAAACGGCCATAGCCTCATACCGATCCTTAAACTGCTGTTTAGCGAAAACATTAGACAAAATCATATCCAAAAGAGTATGGTGGTTCTTAACCAAAAACAGTATGCTTCATCCCAACCAATTCGGATTTAAATGTGGCAAATCGGTTGCAGAAAGTCTCCTTTTGGAAGATTGAGCCAAAAATTATTAACTACATACATAACCTTATGTCAAACAGGAAAATCCCAGTTCAAGTTGGGAATCAATCCTCCAAGACCTACCCGCTTGAAAACGGCATCAAACAGGGATCACCAATATCCGTTTACTATTTCTTGTAGCCTATAACGAATTAGCTACTCTAATTAGCTTACACATAGAAATCCACTTCAGTGGGTTTGCAGACGACTTCGTTCTAATTATAAATTTCAATAGAAATGAGAATATCAACTAGAACTTAGACACCCTTTTCCAAAACATACAAAGCTGGTGCACCTACTCGGGTGCATCCATATCATTGCAAAAATGCGAACATCTACATATATGCCACAAACACAATTGCATGTGCAACATCTCATGCAATAACATGCAAATCCCGACAACCTCCGCAGCGAAAAGCTTCGTCCTAACCATTAACATCTAATAAAATGCTTGGCCAGCAAGAAATTCAACTGCACTCTTAAACATAACCAAAGCCACATTAATCCCAAAAATTTATTCATTCATATATGGGCACACGCCAAAATCTACCCTTAATAAACTAAAACCCCACATAATGTTATGTTAAACCTAAATGTAAAACCCAGACACAACCGTGGTTTTCACGCGATCTTATTCAATTAAAAAACTTAAAAAACAAACTATTTAAAAAATTCAAAAAATCTGGCTCTTCCGTTGTATACGCTACCTACGCAATATCTCGTTATAATTTTTAACACCTTAATAATCTTTGTTACTCGTCATATCTTACCTGTGTCAAAGAAGACATAAAACGCCATCCTAAAAAATTCTTCAATTTCATTAAAGGTAATTTTCGAAATTTAGAAATTTTTGCAACATTTTTCCAAAGCACATATACTAAGTTTAATAAAAACTTCAATAATCACTATCCATATTCTTTAAGTAATTTTAACCAATTTGGTCCGTTGTTATTCAATATTTTTATATACGATTTGCCAGTTGCCATTAAAAATTCTCAAGTGTTGATGTACGCTGACGATGTGAAATTATGCATGTATATTTTATCTCATGTCCATTTGAAGTTTCTTCAAGATGACCTTGACTCTTTATATCGTTGTTGCTCTACAAACTTTCTTTCATTTAATTGTGAGAAATGTAAGTCGTTCTATCGTAAAAATGTGATTGTAAATAATTATCGTATCAACTATCACTTACTAGAACGTGTTTCACAATTTAATGATCTAGGGGTATTGATGGACCCAAAGCTCCATTTCGGATGTACATTAAACGGTGGTCTAAGGAATTTAATGATCCTTATACTACTAAATTGCTGAAGACATCCTTAGTTAGACCTACTTTGGTGTGATGTTTCTACATAATGTAATTGTTGCTAGTGTCTATTCTCCTTTTTTGCTTGGCAGCATAACTTTAACGTTCCTTCTCGGGTTACTAGAGGTTATATTCCAATTTCTATTGGTTTCTGTAGAACTACTTATCTGCTGCATGATCCATTTCGCGTGTTATGTGAATCATACAATTTTTACTATAACCTAATATCCATCTCTAAATCTTCTGATAATTTAAAATCTATCCTATTATCTTACCTCAAAACATAGTAAAGAATGTTCTATTCAATAAACTCACAGTTCGCAGATATGTAATGGTCTTAATTAGCGCCGTTGAATTAATGCTAGCTTTATTTTTTTAAATCTTTTTTATGGTATATAATGCACTCTAAGTTGAATCTTAACTTTAGTGCATCTTGCATGCCCGTTTGTTAGAGGCTGATGATGTTCTTATCTGTAGCCAAATACGTAGTTTGTGGATATTAAGTTTGGTATCGCATGTTCACCAAAGAAATTAGCAATTAAGACCAGTTGAGTGAATTTTGATTTCACTTGGGTTTGCCACAAGTGTGATCAGTGTGTGGTCAGCGTACCTGCTACCTGAAAAAAAAGAAATCGGCAATTTGGATTTTTTTAGGAGCATTTCGCTTCACACCCATCGACAACATGCTATACAAAACTAACACTACTCCAATCGAAACAAGTAGAGACTACAACCTATCTAAAATGTACAAAACAGTTTTAAGTTCCACAGACACCCCGATTAACAAATACATAAAACATCACTCGTCACATAAAACTCCTAAACTCACAACGGCCATAGCAAGAATAATAAATATTTGCAAGCACAACAACATACCAAGGACCATTGGACAAAAAACCCGCCCCCGATTCCCCAATAAACACCCCTCTGCGAATATACCAAGAAACTATTAGCCCCAAGAATTAAAATTCTATGGGTCCCAGACCACTCTAATATAAAAGGACAAAACAGCCAATGCCACCCTAAACATGCCTCTTATCCTAACCTGGAACACCAACCCAATGGACATTAAATGTCTAAGAAAAAATTTATTAGGCAACCTCAAAAACAACATTACCAAATGCAATAAATGGTAATAAGGCATCAACACAGACTCCCTACATACAGATGACTACTTAAAGAGACTAACACAAATAAAAGTTAACCGAAACGACCAAATCAAAATCATTAGACTCAGATTAGGACACACCAAACTCACTCACCTACACTCCACCGACCCAAATAAAACACCTTATTTCCCTAACTCCCACTCAACCACAAACACCGACTTAGACCACATACTAACATCATGCCCGGCAACCACAAGAACCCAAAATAAAATCTTCCAAAATAACAACGCCCGCAAATCGCACTCACAGATCCCACAGAAGAAAACTTAAAGGAAATAAACAGAAATTTAAGCCAAATGACATGTACATATGTAAATTATAATATTGTACCATACTAAAAAAGTTACCCCTAGTTGTAAAACACACATAATTTATATTAATAATGTATTGTAATAACCCTACACTACGGGATGAAAACCGCAGCAGCCAGCCACCCCCCCCCCCCTTTATAAATATATATCTATATATATATATATATATATATATATTTATATTAAATAAAATAAGTGATATATTAACCATCTATAAAATTTAATGCTTACTTTTCGTTCTCGAAGTAAGGCGGAGAATTAGTAGGTTCGGGTAGAAAAAGTGCCAATTGTACTGTGGAAGCCATGGATGGTGGTTCGTCACGACCAACTTTGACCTCTTCTGAAATTACAGTGAGTAACACTGGATCGCCAATATGTGTTATAGTTGTAATATCGTCAAGGGGCCTCATCAGAAAAATGTCACCTATAAAATATAATGATAAAATAACATAATTGTAAAATTCTATTTTAGAGATAAAATAATTTAAAAATGGTTCTACATTGTTTTCTCTTAGCTGGTACCCGATGTGTTGCTGTCTCACAAAAAATAATTGTGGAAATATATTTTGAATAATGGTAGACAATAATGTTTAATAGAGTAGCATTCCATGAACGAGTGCTATATTTTGGTGTTTCTATGTACAATATAATCATGTTCTTCACATACCCCAAAAAATTGCTGTAAGTGTTGTGTGCCCTGATCCATCAAGAACATTACATGCATTTACTTTTTCAAGATGAACGCTCAGTACACATAATCAGAAATTTTTTGGAACCTAAATAAATAAAAATTGACAGGGGCTTGTTTAATTTACCTGCAATAAGCCTTCGATACTGGTTGGTTGAAAGGTTTAATACTCAAATTGTTACAATACAAACTTCCTATTCATCTGGTCAATTTTTATTTATTCTCTTAAATAACTTTAAAACTATTTATTTTAAAATTATAATTACAAATATATGTATTTGAGACCCTTGCAACAAAGAAGTCGGACAGACAAACACGTAAGTGATAAGTTTTTCATTTAAACGTATAGAATTCCAATGATATGGACAACGTTATATAATGGGGGCGTAGCACAGTTGGTATAGCGCATTTGCGAAGGGATGCGTTCGATGCCCGGCGTTCCAAACAGTCTGTCTGCGCAGATTAGAACTTATACAATACTATCGACATCATTATACCCTTCACTGACAATCTAGTAATATAGCAGAACGACATGACAATACAAAATATAAACACTAAAGGCCAAACCTCACACCATGTTTTTCAGATGTCAAAGTTGGATACAAGCAATCATATGAGGAAAACTCCAAAGCCTGAGTACGAAACCCGAAAGTAGCTGTTGAGTTTTGAACTTTTAAATGTTGATGAAGGAATTCTGTTTCGAAGCTTCAACTACCGAAAATTTGCTTACAAAATTTTGCTTATCGCTAATATTATGGACTTGTTTGTTGAGTTTGAAATGTTGTATGTGCATAAAAAAGCTGAAGACTTAAGTAATTTCAATATATATACGGAATGTGGCTTATCACAAATATTATGGCCTTGTGTGTAGTGCAGTGCATCGAGATGGTAAATTTTACCGAACAGTTTAAAAACACAAATTCATTTGTGACCAAAGCAGCTAACAGCTAACATACCACAACAGAAAATGCTGAATCCGTTAGAGAGGCTTTATGTGTTCCCAGTAAGTAAATTTGCATAAGTATATTTTAGGGTTCAAAATGGTGTTGCGAAAAACACACCCGAGACCCTTTATATGATTGATTTACCCAACCAAAAATGCCTTTTCATTGTTATGCTCTTAGTATGCATAATTTCCACATGCTAAATAAAAATCGGCTTAATTGAGAAATTTCATTCGCAAGTGCA
>JAWNKX010001067.1:0-30449 GCA_035041755.1 Cacoxenus indagator
GCGACTCAAGCGGTGTAAGCGGTTTAGGCCATTTATGCAACTCTAGGCAACTCAGTCGATTTTGTCGATTTAGGCGATTCAGTGTACTTAGGCTACTCAGGCTACTACAGGAGATTTAGAAGCTTACGGCGATTTATGCGACTCAGGTTACTCAGGTAATTAAGCTATATTGGTTACTTAGGCTACTCAGGCGACTTTGGTGTCTCAGGCGACTCAGGCGACTCAGGCGATTAGGCGACTCAGGCTACTCAGGCGATATAGGCGATTTAGTACGACTCATGGCTACTCAGGCTACTCAGGGTATCAGGCATTTTAGGCGAATCAGGGTACTCATGCTACTAGAGAGATTTAGAAGCTTACGGCGATTTATGCGACTAGGTTACTCAGGCAATTAAGCTATCTTGGTCTTAGGCTACTCAGGCTGATCAGGCGTTGTGTACATAAGAGACTCAGGGGACTCAAGCGATTAGGCGACTCAGGCGATGTAGGCGAATTAGACGACTCTGGTTACTCAGGCTACTCAGGGTGATTAGGCGATTTAGTCGCTCATGCTACTTAGGCTGCTGAGGCTGATCAGGCTGATGAGGCTGCCCAGGCGAGTGTAGGCGATTTGGACGACTTTAGGCGACTTGGTTGCAACTCAAGCGGTGGTAGCGGTTTAGGCCATTTATGCAACTCAGGCAACTCAGTCGATTTTGGTGATTTAGGCGATTTATGCGATGAGGTGTTTTAGGCTGACTTAGGCGTACTTAGGCTACTAGGAGATTTAGATGCTTACGGCGATTTATGCGACTCAGGTTACTCAGGCAATTAGGCTATCTTGGTCTTACGCTACTGAGGTAACGCAGTGGATTTAGGCGATTTAGTCTACTCAGGCCACTAAGGCGAATTATGCTATTTAGTCAACTTAGGCGACTCAGGCTAGTCTCAGGCTACTCAGGCTGCTCAGGCTGATCAGGCTTTGTGTACATTATCAGAGACTCAGGGGACTCAGGCGATTAGGCGACTCAGGCGATTTAGGCGATGTAGGCGATTTAGACGACTCTGGCTACTCAGGTTACTCAGGCGATTTAGACGATTTAGTCTACTCAGGCAACTCAGGCGATAAGTTAATTGTAGGCACTCAGGCTACTTAGGCTACTCAGGCTGATAGGCGTTGTGCACACAGGCGAGTTAGCTCACTTCAGGCGATTTAGGCGATTTAGGCGACTTTCGCTACTCAGGCGAACTAAGGTGGTTTAGGCTATTTATTGGACTTAGGCGACTCAGGCTAGTCTCAGGCTACTCAGGCTGACTCAGGCTGATTTAGCGGCTTAGGCACATTTAGGCGACTCAGGCATGCTCAGGCGACTCAGGCGATTTAGGCGACTTTAGGCGATGAAGGCGATTTAGGCGACTCAGGTTACTCAGGTTACTCAGGCGACTTAGGCGATTTACTCAGGAGATTTAGAAGCTTACGGCGATTTAGGCGACTTAGGTTACTCAGGCAATTAGGCTATCTTGGTTACTTAGGCTACTCAGGCGACTTTGGTGTATCAGGCGACTCAGGCGATTTAGGCTACTTAGGCGACTCCGGCGATTCAGGTTACTCAGGTGATATAGGCTACATAGGCGACTCAGGCTACTCAGGTTACGCAGGGATTAGGCGATTTAGGCACTCAGGCTAGACTTAGGCGACTCAGGCTTGAGGCTGGTGAGCTGTCATGGCGATGTTAGGCGATTTAACGATTTGGGCAATTAGGCGACTTTCGCTACTCAGGCGAAATTAGGTGGTTTAGGCTATTATATTGCGAACTTAGGACGACTCAGGCTTAGTCTCTAGAGCTAATCAGACGAATCAGGCTGCACTCAAGCGGTGTTAGCGGTTTAGGACATTTATGCAACTCAGGCAACTTAGTCGATTTTGGCGATTTAGGCGAATCAGGGTATTTAGGCTACACAGGCTACTAAGGAGATTTAGAAGCTTACGGCGATTTATGCGACTCAGGTTACTTAGGTAATTAAGCTATCTTGGTCTCAGGCTACCAGGCGACTTTGGTGTCTCAGGCGACTCAGGTGATTTAGGCTACTCAGGTTACTCAGAAGATTAGACAATTTAGTAACTCATGCTACTTAGGCTACTCAGGCTGATCAGGCTGATGAGGCTGCCCAGGCGAGTTAGGCGCTTTAGGCGATTTGGACATTTAGGCGACTTTCGCTACTCAGGCGTATTAGGTGGTTTAGGCTATTTATTGGACTTAGGCGACTCAGGCTAGTCTCAAGCTACTCAGAAGATCAGGCGACTCTAGCTATGTTAGCGGTTTAGGCCATTTATGTAACTTAGGCATCTCAGTCGATTATGGCGATTTAGGCGATTTATGCTATGAGGTGATTTAGGCGACACAGGGTACTTACGCTACTCAGCCTACTCAGGAAATTTAGTAGCTACGGCGATTTAGGCGACTTAGGTTACTTAGGCAATTAGGCTATCCTGGTTACTTAGGCTACTCAAGCGACTTTGTTGTATCAGGCGACTCAGGCGATTTAGGCTACTTAGGCGACTCCGGCGATTCAGGTTACTCAGGTGATATAGTCTACATAGGCGACTCAGGCTACTCAGGTTACGCAGTGGATTTAGCCGATTTAGTCTACTCAGGCCACTGAGGCGAATTATGGAATTAATCGACTTAGGCGACTCAGGCTTATCTTAGGCTACTCAGGCTGCCCAGGTTGATAGGCGTTGTGTACATAGGCGACTCATAGGACTCAGGCGATGTAGGCGATTTAGACGACTCTGGCTACTCGGTTACTCAGGGGATTAGACAATTTAGTCACTCAGGCTACTTAGGCTACGCAGGCTGATCAGGCTGATGAGTCTGCCAGGCGAGTTAGGCGCTTTAGGCGATTTGGGCATTTATTCGACTTTCACTACTCAGACGAATTAGGTGGTTTAGGCTAGGTATTGGACTTAGCCGACTCAGGTTAGTCTCAAGCTAATCAGAAGAATTAGGCGACTCAAGCGGTGTAAGCGGTTTAGGCCATTTATGCAACTCAGGCAACTCAGTCGATTTTGTCGATTTAGGCGATTTATGCGTGGAGGTTATTTAGGCCACTCAGGGTACTTAGGCTACTCAGGCTACTAGGAGATTTAGAAGCTTACGGTTTATGCGACTCAGGTTACTCAGGCAATTAGGCTATCTTGGTCTTACGCTACTGAGGTAACGCAGTGGATTTAGGCGATTTAGTCTACTCAGGCCACTAAGGCGAATTATGCTATTTAATCAACTTAGGCGACTCAGGCTAGTCTCAGGCTACTCAGGCTGCTCAGGCTGATTTGCCTTATGTACATTTGCGACTCAGGATGCTCAGGGGCCTCAGGCGATTAGACGACTCAGGCGATGAAGGCGATTTAGGCGATTTAGGCGACTTAGGTTACTCAGGTTACCCAGGCGATTTAGACGATTTAGTCTACTCAGGCAACTCAGGCGAATAAGGTTATTTATTTGAATTAGGCAACTCAGGCTACTCAGGCTGCTCAGGCTGATAGGCGTTGTGTACATAGGCGACTCAGCTCACTCAGGCTATTCAGGCGATATAGCCGATTTCGTCTACTCAGGCCACTAAGGCGAATTATGCTATTTAATCAACTTAGGCGACTCAGGCTACTCTCAGGCTACTCAGGCTGCTCAGGCTGATTTGCCTTATGTACATTTGCGACTCAGGATGCTCAGGGGACTCAGGCAATTAGACGACTCTGGCGATGAAGGCGATTTAGGCGACTTAGGTTACTCAGGTTACTCAGGCGATTTAGACGATTTACTCAGGAGATTTAGAAGCTACGGCGATTTAGACGACTTAGGTTACTCAGGCAATTAGGCTATCTTCGTTACTTAGGCTACTCAGGCGACTTTGGTGTATCAGGCGACTCAGGCGATTTAGGCTACTTAGCGACTCCGGCGATTCAGGTTACTCATGTGATATAGGCTACATAGGCGACTCAGGCTACTCAGGTTACGCAGTGGATATAGGCGATTTAGTCTACTCAGGCCACTCAGGCGAATTATTCTATTTAATCGACTTAGGCGACTCAGGCTTGTCTCAGGCTACTCAGGCTGAATTGCCTTTTGTACATTGGCGACTCAGGAGTTTACTCAGGCGATTTAGACGATTTAGTCTACTCAGGCCACTCAGGCGAATTAAGTTATTTATTTGAATTAGGCGACTCAGGCTTATCTTAGGCTACTCAGGCTGCTCAGGCTGATCAGGCTTTGTGTACATAAGAGACTCAGGGGACTCAGGCGATTAGGCGACTCAGGCGATGTAGGCGATTTAGACGACTCTGGCTACTCAGGTTTCTCAGGGTATTACACAATTTAGTCACTCAGGCTACTTAGGCTACTCAGGCTGATGAGCTGCCAAGGCGAGTTAGGCGCTTTATTCGATTTGGGCATTTAGGCGACTTTCGCTACTCAGGCGAATTAGGTGGTTTAGGCTATTTATTGGACTTAGGCGACTCAGGCTTGTCTCAAGCTAATCAGACGACTCAAGCGGTGTTAGCGGTTTAGGACATTTATGCAACTCAGGCAACTTAGTCGATTTTGGCGATTTAGGCGAATCAGGGTATTTAGGCTACACAGGCTACTAAGGAGATTTAGAAGCTTACGGCGATTTATGCGACTCAGGTTACTTAGGTAATTAAGCTATCTTGGTCTCAGGCTACCAGGCGACTTTGGTGTCTCAGGCGACTCAGGTGATTTAGGCTACTCAGGTTACTCAGAAGATTAGACAATTTAGTAACTCATGCTACTTAGGCTACTCAGGCTGATCAGGCTGATGAGGCTGCCCAGGCGAGTTAGGCGCTTTAGGCGATTTGGTCATTTAGGCGACTTTCGCTACTCAGGCGTATTAGGTGGTTTAGGCTATTTATTGGACTTAGGCGACTCAGGCTAGTCTCAAGCTACTCAGAAGATCAGGCGACTCTAGCTATGTTAGCGGTTTAGGCCATTTATGTAACTTAGGCATCTCAGTCGATTATGGCGATTTAGGCGATTTATGCTATGAGGTGATTTAGGCGACACAGGGTACTTACGCTACTCAGCCTACTCAGGAAATTTAGTAGCTACGGCGATTTAGGCGACTTAGGTTACTTAGGCAATTAGGCTATCCTGGTTACTTAGGCTACTCAAGCGACTTTGTTGTATCAGGCGACTCAAGCGATTTAGGCTACTTAGGCGACTCCGGCGATTCAGGTTACTCAGGTGATATAGTCTACATAGGCGACTCAGGCTACTCAGGTTACGCAGTGGATTTAGCCGATTTAGTCTACTCAGGCCACTGAGGCGAATTATGGAATTAATCGACTTAGGCGACTCAGGCTTATCTTAGGCTACTCAGGCTGCCCAGGTTGATAGGCGTTGTGTACATAGGCGACTCATAGGACTCAGGCGATGTAGGCGATTTAGACGACTCTGGCTACTCGGTTACTCAGGGGATTAGACAATTTAGTCACTCAGGCTACTTAGGCTACGCAGGCTGATCAGGCTGATGAGTCTGCCAGGCGAGTTAGGCGCTTTAGGCGATTTGGGCATTTATTCGACTTTCACTACTCAGACGAATTAGGTGGTTTAGGCTAGGTATTGGACTTTAGCCGACTCAGGTTAGTCTCAAGCTAATCAGAAGAATTAGGCGACTCAAGCGGTGTAAGCGGTTTAGGCCATTTATGCAACTCAGGCAACTCAGTCGATTTTGTCGATTTAGGCGATTTATGCGTGGAGGTTATTTAGGCCACTCAGGGTACTTAGGCTACTCAGGCTACTAGGAGATTTAGAAGCTTACGGTTTATGCGACTCAGGTTACTCAGGCAATTAGGCTATCTTGGTCTTACGCTACTGAGGTAACGCAGTGGATTTAGGCGATTTAGTCTACTCAGGCCACTAAGGCGAATTATGCTATTTAATCAACTTAGGCGACTCAGGCTAGTCTCAGGCTACTCAGGCTGCTCAGGCTGATTTGCCTTATGTACATTTGCGACTCAGGATGCTCAGGGGCCTCAGGCGATTAGACGACTCAGGCGATGAAGGCGATTTAGGCGATTTAGGCGACTTAGGTTACTCAGGTTACCCAGGCGATTTAGACGATTTAGTCTACTCAGGCAACTCAGGCGAATAAGGTTATTTATTTGAATTAGGCAACTCAGGCTACTCAGGCTGCTCAGGCTGATAGGCGTTGTTACATAGGCGACTCAGCTCACTCAGGCTATTCAGGCGATATAGGCGATTTCGTCTACTCAGGCCACTAAGGCGAATTATGCTATTTAATCAACTTAGGCGACTCAGGCTACTCTCAGGCTACTCAGGCTGCTCAGGCTGATTTGCCTTATGTACATTTGCGACTCAGGATGCTCAGGGGACTCAGGCAATTAGACGACTCTGGCGATGAAGGCGATTTAGGCGACTTAGGTTACTCAGGTTACTCAGGCGATTTAGACGATTTACTCAGGAGATTTAGAAGCTACGGCGATTTAGACGACTTAGGTTACTCAGGCAATTAGGCTATCTTCGTTACTTAGGCTACTCAGGCGACTTTGGTGTATCAGGCGACTCAGGCGATTTAGGCTACTTAGCGACTCCGGCGATTCAGGTTACTCATGTGATATAGGCTACATAGGCGACTCAGGCTACTCAGGTTACGCAGTGGATATAGGCGATTTAGTCTACTCAGGCCACTCAGGCGAATTATTCTATTTAATCGACTTAGGCGACTCAGGCTTGTCTCAGGCTACTCAGGCTGAATTGCCTTTTGTACATTGGCGACTCAGGAGTTTACTCAGGCGATTTAGACGATTTAGTCTACTCAGGCCACTCAGGCGAATTAAGTTATTTATGAATTAGGCGACCAGGCTTATCTTAGGCTACTCAGGCTGCTCAGGCTGATCAGGCTTTGTGTACATAAGAGACTCAGGGGACTCAGGCGATTAGGCGACTCAGGCGATGTAGGCGATTTAGACGACTCTGGCTACTCAGGTTTCTCAGGGTATTACACAATTTAGTCACTCAGGCTACTTAGGCTACTCAGGCTGATGAGCTGCCAAGGCGAGTTAGGCGCTTTATTCGATTTGGGCATTTAGGCGACTTTCGCTACTCAGGCGAATTAGGTGGTTTAGGCTATTTATTGGACTTAGGCGACTCAGGCTTGTCTCAAGCTAATCAGACGACTCAAGCGGTGTTAGCGGTTTAGGACATTTATGCAACTCAGGCAACTTAGTCGATTTTGGCGATTTAGGCGAATCAGGGTATTTAGGCTACACAGGCTACTAAGGAGATTTAGAAGCTTACGGCGATTTATGCGACTCAGGTTACTTAGGTAATTAAGCTATCTTGGTCTCAGGCTACCAGGCGACTTTGGTGTCTCAGGCGACTCAGGTGATTTAGGCTACTCAGGTTACTCAGAAGATTAGACAATTTAGTAACTCATGCTACTTAGGCTACTCAGGCTGATCAGGCTGATGAGGCTGCCCAGGCGAGTTAGGCGCTTTAGGCGATTTGGACATTTAGGCGACTTTCGCTACTCAGGCATATTAGGTGGTTTAGGGTATTTTTTGGACTTAGGCGACTCAGGCTAGTCTCAAACTACTCAGAAGATCAGGCGACTCAACCGGTGTAAGAGGTTTAGGCCATTTATGTAACTCAGGCAACTCAGTCGATTTTGGCGATTTAGGCGATTTATGCGTGGAAGTTATTTAGGCGACTCAGGGTACTTAGGCTACTCAGCCTACTCAGGAGATTTAGTAGCTACGGCTATTTAGGCGACTTAGGTTACTTAGGCGATTTAGGCGATTTAGTCTACTCAGGCCACTCAGGCGAATTAGGTTATTTATTCGAATTAGGCAACTCAGGCTTATCTTAGGCTACTCAGGCTGATTAGGCTACTCAGTCGAGTTAGGCGCTTTAGGCGATTTGTGATTTAGGCGATTTGGGCATTTAGGCGACTTTCGATTCTCAGACGAATTAGGTGGTTTAGGCTATTTATTGGAATCAGGCGACTCAGGCTAGTCTCAAGCTAATCAAAAGAATCAGGCGACTCAAGCGGTGTAAGCGGTTTAGGCCATTTATGCAACTCAGGCAACTCAGTCGATTTTGTCGATTTAGGCGATTTATGCGTGGAGGTTATTTAGGCGACTCAGGGTACTTAGGCTACTCAGGCTACTAGGAGATTTAGAAGCTTGCGGCGATTTATGCGACTCAGGTTACTCAGGCAATTAGGCTATCTTGGTTACTTAGGCTACTCAGGCGACTTTGGGGTCTCAGGCGATTTAGGCTACTCAGGCGACTCCGGCGACAAAGGTTACTCAGGTGATATAGGCTACATAGACAACTCAGGCTACTCAGGTTACTCCGGTGATATAGTCTACATAGGCGACTCAGGCTACTCAGGTTACGCAGTGGATTTAGGCGATTTAGTCTACTCAGGCCACTCAGGCGAATTATGGAATTAATCGACTTAGGCGACTCAGGCTTATCTTAGGCTACTCAGGCTGCCCAGGTTGATAGGCGTTGTGTACGTAGGCGACTAATAGGACTCAGGCGATGTAGGCGATTTAGACGACTCTGGCTACTCGGTTACTCAGGGGATTAGACAATTTAGTCACTCATGCTACTTAGGCTACTCAGGTTGATCAGGCTGATGGGCTGCCCAGGCGAGTTAGGCGCTTTAGGCGATTTGGGCATTTAGACGACTTTCAATACTGAGACAAATTAGGTGGTTTAGGCAAGGTATTGGACTTAGGCGACTCAGGCTAGTCTCAAGCTAATCAGAAGAATTAGGCGACTCAAGCGGTGTAAGCGGTTTAGGCCATTTATGCACCTCAGGCTACTCAGGCGATGTAGGCGATTTAGACGACTCAGTCTACTAAAACGAATTAGGCAATTCAAGCGATTTAGGCTGCCTATTCGGCTACTCAGGAGATTTAGAAGCTTACGGCGATTTATGCGACTCAGGTTACTCAGGATTAGGCTATCTTGGTCTTAGGCTACTAAGGCGACTTTGGTGTCTCAGGCGACTCAGGTGTTTTAGGCTACTATTCGACTCCGGCGACACAGGTTACTCAGGTGATACATAATCGACTTAGGTTACTCAGGCGATTTAGACGATTTAGTCTACTCATGCCACTCAGGCGAATTATGCTATTTAATCGAATTAGGCGACTCAGGCTAGTGCAGGCTACTCAGGCTGCTCAGGCTGATTTGCCTTATAAGCGACTGCCGATGCTCAGGGGACTCAGGCGACTCAGGGGATTAGACGACTCAGGCGATGAAGGCGATTAGGCGACTTAGGTTACTCAGGCGATTTAGACGATTTAGTCTACTCAGGCCACTCAGGCGAATTAGGTTATTTATTCGAATTAGGCAACTCATGCTTATCTTAGGCTACTCAGGCTGATTAGGCTACTCAGTCGAGTTAGGCGCTTTAGCCGATTTGTGATTTGGGCGATTTGGGCATTTAGGCGACTTTCGCTTCTCAGACGAATTAGGTGGTTTAGGCTATTTATTGGAATCAGGCGACTCAGGCTAGTCTCAAGCTAATCAAAAGAATCAGTCGACTCAAGCGGTGTAAGCGGTTTAGGCCATTTATGCAACTTAGGCAACTCAGTCGATTTTGTCGATTTAGGCGATTTATGCGTGGAGGTTATTTAGGCGACTCAGGGTACTTAGGCTAAGCAAGCTACTAGGAGATTTAGAAGCTTACGGCGATTTATGAGACTCAGGTTACTCAGGCAATTAGGCTATCTTGGTCTTAGGCTACTGAGGTTACGCAGTGGCTTTAGGCGATTTGGGCATTTAGGCGACTTTCGCTACTCAAGCGAATTAAGTGGTTTAGGCTATTTATTGGACTTGGGCGACTCAGGCTAGTCTCAAGCTAATCAGAGGAATAGGCGACGCACGCGGTGTAAGCGGTTTAGTCCATATATGCAACTCGGGCAACTCATTCGATTTTGGCGATTTAGGCGATTTATGCGATGAGGTGATTTAGGCGATTCAGGGTACTCAGGAGACTTAGAAGCTTACGGCGATTTATGCGACTCAGGTTACTCAGGCAATTAGGTTATCTTGGTTACTTAGGCTACTCAGGCGACTTTAGTGTCTCAGGCAATTTAGGCTAATCAGGCGACTCCGGCGACTCAGGTTACTCAGGTGATATAGGCTACATAGGCGGCTGAGCTTACGCAGTGGATTTAGGGGATTTAGTCCACTCAGGCCACTCAGGCGAATTATGCTATTTAATCGACTTAAACGACTCAGGCTAGTCTCAGGCTACTCAGGCTGCTCAGGCTGATTTGCCTTGTGTACATTAGTGACTCAGGATGCTCAGGGTATGTAGGCGATTTAGACGACTCTGGCTACTCAGGGAATTACACAATTTAGTCACTCAGGCTACTTAGGCTACTCAGGCTGATCAGGCTGATGAGGCTGCCTAGGCGTGTTAGGCGCATTAGGCAATTTGGGCATTTAGGCGACTTTCGCTACTCAGTCGAATTAGGTGGTTTAGGCATTTATTCGACTTAGTGCGACTCAAACTAGTATCAAAGTACTCAGAAGAATCAGGCGACACAAGCGGTGTAAACGGTTTAGGCCATTTATGCAACTCAGGCAACTCAGTCGATTTTGGCGATTTAGGCGATTTATGCGTTGAGGTGATTTAGGCGACTCATGGTACTTAGGCTACTCAGGAGATTTAGAAGCTTAAGGCGATTTAGGCGACTTAGGTTACTCAGGCAATTAGGCTGCGTAGGCTACTCAGGCGACTCAGGCTACTCAGGCGATATAGGCTCTGCAAGAAGATACTCAGACGAATTAGGCGATGTATACTCTCCCTCACCCCTCTCCCTCTCTCCCTCTCCCACCCCCTCACCCTCACACTCGCCCTCTCTCCCTCTCTCCCACTCTCCCTCTCCCCCTCTCCACCACCCCCTCACCTCTCCCCCTCACCCTCTCACCCTCTCTCCCTCTCCTCCTCTCTCACCTCTCTCCCTCTCACCCCTCTCCCTCACCCCTCTCCCCCTCTCAGGTTATCCAGGGGATTTAGTCGATTTAGACGCTCAGGCTACTTAGGCTAATGAGAAGGTCAGGCTGATCAGGCTGCCCAGGCGAGTTAGGCGCATTAGGCAATTTGGGCATTTAGGCGACTTTCGCTACTCAGGCGAATTAGGTGGTTTAGGCATTTATTCGACTTAGGCGACTCAAGCTAGTCTCAAGGTACTCAGAAGAATCAGGCGACACAAGCGGTGTAAACGGTTTAGGCCATTTATGCAACTCAGGCAACTCAGTCGATTTTGGCGATTTAGGCGATTTATGCGTTGAGGTGATTTAGGCGACTCAGGGTACTTAGGCTACTCAGGAGATTTAGAAGCTTACGGCGATTTAGGCGACTTAGGTTACTCAGGTGATATAGGCTACATAGGCGAAGAAGGATATTCAGACGAATTAGGCGATGTATACTCTCCCCCCCTCTCCCCTCACCCTCTGTCCACATCACCCTCTCTCCCTCTCAACCCCTCTGTCACTTACACTCTCTCCCACTCACCTTCTCTCCCTCTCTCCCCCTCTCCAACTCACCATCTCCCATCCCCCTTAAACCCCCTCCTCCACTCACCCTCTCGCCATCTCCACCACTCCCCCTCTCAGGTTATCCAGGGGATTAAGTCGATTTAGACGCTCAGGCTACCTAGGCTAATGAGGCAGGTCAGGCTGATCAGGCTGCCCAGGCGAGTTAGGCGCATTAGGCAATTTGGGCATTTAGGCGACTTTCGCTACTCAGGCGAATTAGGTGGTTTAGGCATTTATTCGACTTAGGCGACTCAAGCTAGTCTCAAGGTACTCAGAAGAATCAGGCGACACAAGCGGTGTAAGCGGTTTAGGCCATTTATGCAACTCAGGCAACTAACTCAGTCGATTTTGGCGATTTAGGCGATTTATGCGATGAGGTGATTTAGGCGACTCATGGTACTTAGGCTACTCAGGAGATTTAGAAGCTTACGGCGATTTAGGCGACTTAGGTTACTCAGGCAATTAGGCTATCTTGGTCTTAGGCTACTGAGGTTATGCAGTGGCTTTAGGCGATTTAGTCTACTCAGGCCACTCAGGAGAATTATGCTATCTAATCAACTTAGGCGACTCAGGCTAGTCTCAGGCGTACTCAGGCTACTCAGGCTACTCAGGAGATTTAGAAGCTTATGGCGATTTATGCGACTTAGGTTACTCAGGTTACTCAGGCGAAATATATTATTTATTCGAATTAGGCGACTTAGGCTTATCTTAGGCTACTCAGGCTGATAGGCGTTGTGTACATAGGCGACTCAAGCGATTAGGAGACTCAGGCTACTCAGGCGATATAGTCGTTTAGACGACTCTGGCTACTCAGGTTACTCAGGGGATTAGATAATTAGTCACTCAGGCAACTTAGGCTACTCAGGCTGATCAGGCTGATGAGGCTGCCCAGGCGAGTTAGGCACTTTTGGCGATTTGGGCATTTAGGCGACTTTCGCTACTCAGGCGAATTAGGTGGTTTAGGCTATTTATTGGCGCTTACAGGCGACTCAAGCGGTGTAAGCGGTTAAGCCATATATGCAACTCGGGGAACTCATTCGATTTTGGCGATTTAGGCGATTTATGCGATGAGGTAATTTAGCCGACTCAGGGTACTTAGGCTACTCAGGCTACTAGGAGATTTAGAAGCTTACGGCGATTTATGCGACTCAGGTTACTCACGCAATTAGGCTATCTTGGTTACTTAGGCTACTCAAGCGACTTTGGTGTATCAGGCGACTCAGGCGATTTAGGCTACTTAGGCGACTCCGGCGATTCAGGTTACTCAGGTGATAAAGGCTACATAATCGACCTACTCAGGCGATTTAGACGATATAGTCTACTCATGCCACTCAGGCGAATTAAGTTATTTATTCGAATTAGGCGACTCAGGCTTATCTTAGGCTACTCAGGCTGCTAAGGCTGATCACGCGTTGTGTACATAGGCGACTCAGGGGACTCAGGCGAATAGGCGACTCAGGCTATTCAGGCGATGTAGGCGATTTAGACGACTCTGGCTACTCAGGTTACTCAGTGGATTGGACAATTTAGTCATTCAGGCCACTTAGGCTACTCAGGTTGATGAGGCTGCCCAGGCGAGTAAGGCTCTCTAGGCAATTTGGGCATTTTGGCGACTTTCGCTACTCAGGTGAATGAGGTGGTTTAGGCTATTTATTGGACTTAGGCGACTCAGGCTAGTCTCAAGCTAATCCGAAGAATCAGGCGACTCAAGCGGTGTAACCGGTTTATGACATTTATGCAACTCAGGCAACACAGTCGATTTTGTCGATTTAGGCGATTTATGCGATGAGGTAATTTAGCCGACTCAGGGTACTTAGGCTACTCAGGCTACTAGGAGATTTAGAAGCTTACGGCGATTTATGCGACTCAGGTTACTCACGCAATTAGGCTATCTTGGTTACTTAGGCTACTCAGGCGACTTTGGTGTATCAGGCGACTCAGGCGGTTTAGGCTACTCAGGCCACTCAGGCGAATTATGCTATTTAGTCGACTTAGGCGACTCAGGCTAGTCTCAGGCTGAATTGCCTTGTGTACTTTGGCGACTCAGGAGACTCTGGGGACTCTGGCGACTCAGGCGATTAGACGACTCAGGCGATTTAGGCGAATTTGGTTAAACAGGTTATTCAAGAAATTTAGACGATTTAGTCTACTCAGGCCACTAAGGCGAATTATGTTATTTATTCGAAATAGGCGACTCAGACTTATTTTAGTTTACTCAGGCTGCTCAGGCTGATAGGCGTTGTGTACATAGGCGACTCAGGGGACTCAGGCGATTAGGCGACTCAGGCTACTCAGGCGATATATTCGTTTAGACGACTCTGGCTACTCAGGTTACTCGAGGGATTAGACAATTTAGTCACTCAGGCAACTTAGGCTACTCAGACTGATCAGGCTGATGAGGTTGCCCAGGCGAGTTGGCGCTTTGGCGATTTGGGCATTTAGGCGACTTTCACTACTCAGACGAATTAGGTGGTTTAGGCTAGGTATTGGACTTAGGCGACTCAGGCTAGTCTCAAGCTAATCAGAAGAATTAGCCGACTCAAGCGGTGTAAGCGGTTTAGGCCATTTATGCAACTCAATCTACTCAGGCGATGTAGGCGATTTAGACGACTCTGGCTACTCAAACGAATTAGGCAATTCAAGCGATTTAGGCTGTCTATTCGGCTACTCAGGCTACTCAGGAGATTTAGAAGCTTACGGCGATTTATGCGACTTAGGTTACTCAGGTTACTCAGGCGAAATAGGTTATTTATTCGAATTAGGCGACTCAGGCTTATCTTAGGCTACTCAGGCTGCTCAGGCTGATAGGCGTTGTGTACATAGGCGACTCAGGGGACTCAGGCGATTAGGCGACTCAGGCTACTCAGGCGATATATTCGTTTAGACGACTCAGGCTACTCAGGCTTACTCAGGGATTAGACAATTTAGGCACTCGCTACTAGGCGACTTAGGTGGTTTAGGCGAGATTGGCCTTAGGCGACTCAGGCGACTCTCAGCTACGACAGGCTCTCAACTGAGCAGGCCATAGTTGCCCAGCGATTGCGTTTAGGCGATTTGGGATTTAGGCGACTTTACTACTCAGACGAATTAGGTGGTTTAGGCTAGGGATTGGACTTAGGCGACTCAGGCTAGTCTCAAGCTAATCAGAAGAATTAGCCGACTCAAGCGGTGTAAGCGGTTTAGGCCATTTATGCAACTCAATCTACTCAGGCGATGTAGGCGATTTAGACGACTCTGGCTACTCAAACGAATTAGGCAATTCAAGCGATTTAGGCTGTCTATTCGGCTACTCAGGCTACTCAGGAGATTTAGAAGCTTACGGCGATTTATGCGACTTAGGTTACTCAGGTTACTCAGGCGAAATATGTTATTTATTCGAATTAGGCGACTCAGGCTTATCTTAGGCTACTCAGGCTGATAGGCGTTGTGTACATAGGCGACTCAAGCGATTAGGAGACTCAGGCTACTCAGGCGATATAGCCGTTTAGACGACTCTGGCTACTCAGGTTACTCAGGGGATTAGATAATTAGTCACTCAGGCAACTTAGGCTACTCAGGCTGATCAGGCTGATGAGGCTGCCCAGGCGAGTTAGGCACTTTTGGCGATTTGTGCATTTAGGCGACTTTCGCTACTCAGGCGAATTAGGTGGTTTAGGCTATTTATTGGCGCTTACAGGCGACTCAAGCGGTGTAAGCGGTTAAGCCATATATGCAACTCGGGGAACTCATTCGATTTTGGCGATTTAGGCGATTTATGCGATGAGGTAATTTAGCCGACTCAGGGTACTTAGGCTACTCAGGCTACTAGGAGATTTAGAAGCTTACGGCGATTTATGCGACTCAGGTTACTCACGCAATTAGGCTATCTTGGTTACTTAGGCTACTCAAGCGACTTTGGTGTATCAGGCGACTCAGGCGATTTAGGCTACTTAGGCGACTCCGGCGATTCAGGTTACTCAGGTGATAAAGGCTACATAATCGACCTACTCAGGCGATTTAGACGATATAGTCTACTCATGCCACTCAGGCGAATTAAGTTATTTATTCGAATTAGGCGACTCAGGCTTATCTTAGGCTACTCAGGCTGCTAAGGCTGATCACGCGTTGTGTACATAGGCGACTCAGGGGACTCAGGCGAATAGGCGACTCAGGCTATTCAGGCGATGTAGGCGATTTAGACGACTCTGGCTACTCAGGTTACTCAGTGGATTGGACAATTTAGTCATTCAGGCCACTTAGGCTACTCAGGTTGATGAGGCTGCCCAGGCGAGTAAGGCTCTCTAGGCAATTTGGGCATTTTGGCGACTTTCGCTACTCAGGTGAATGAGGTGGTTTAGGCTATTTATTGGACTTAGGCGACTCAGGCTAGTCTCAAGCTAATCCGAAGAATCAGGCGACTCAAGCGGTGTAACCGGTTTATGACATTTATGCAACTCAGGCAACACAGTCGATTTTGTCGATTTAGGCGATTTATGCGATGAGGTAATTTAGCCGACTCAGGGTACTTAGGCTACTCAGGCTACTAGGAGATTGAGAAGCTTACGGCGATTTATGCGACTCAGGTTACTCACGCAATTAGGCTATCTGGGTTACTTAGGCTACTCAGGCGACTTTGGTGTATCAGGCGACTCAGGCGATTTAGGCTACTCAGGCCACTCAGGCGAATTATGCTATTTAGTCGACTTAGGCGACTCAGGCTAGTCTCAGGCTGAATTGCCTTGTGTACTTTGGCGACTCAGGAGACTCTGGGGACTCTGGCGACTCAGGCGATTAGACGACTCAGACGATTTAGGCGAATTTGGTTAAACAGGTTATTCAAGAAATTTAGACGATTTAGTCTACTCAGGCCACTAAGGCGAATTATGTTATTTATTCGAAATAGGCGACTCAGACTTATTTTAGTTTACTCAGGCTGCTCAGGCTGATAGGCGTTGTGTACATAGGCGACTCAGGGGACTCAGGCGATTAGGCGACTCAGGCTACTCAGGCGATATATTCGTTTAGAAGACTCTGGCTACTCAGGTTACTCGAGGGATTAGACAATTTAGTCACTCAGGCAACTTAGGCTACTCAGACTGATCAGGCTGATGAGGTTGCCCAGGCGAGGTTGGCGCTTTAGGCGATTTGGGCATTTAGGCGACTTTCACTACTCAGACGAATTAGGTGGTTTAGGCTAGGTATTGGACTTAGGCGACTCAGGCTAGTCTCAAGCTAATCAGAAGAATTAGCCGACTCAAGCGGTGTAAGCGGTTTAGGCCATTTATGCAACTCAATCTACTCAGGCGATGTAGGCGATTTAGACGACTCTGGCTACTCAAACGAATTAGGCAATTCAAGCGATTTAGGCTGTCTATTCGGCTACTCAGGCTACTCAGGAGATTTAGAAGCTTACGGCGATTTATGCGACTTAGGTTACTCAGGTTACTCAGGCGAAATAGGTTATTTATTCGAATTAGGCGACTCAGGCTTATCTTAGGCTACTCAGGCTGCTCAGGCTGATAGGCGTTGTGTACATAGGCGACTCAGGCTACTCAGGCGATGTAAGCGATTTAGAAGACTCTGGCTACTCAGGTTACTCAGGGGATTGCACAATTTAGTCACTCAGGCTACTTAGACTACTCAGGCTGAATAGGCTGCCCAGGCCAGTTAGTCTCTTTAGGCGATTTGGGCATTTAGGCGACTTTCGCTACTACGGCGAATTAGGTGGTTTAGGCTATTTATTGAACTTAGGCGACTCAGGCTAGTCTCAAGCTACTCAATAGATCAGGCGTCTCAATCGGTGTAAGCGGTTTAGGCCATTTATGTAACTAAGGCAACTCAGTCGATTTTGTCGATTTAGGCGATTTATGTTATGAGGTGATTTAGGCGACTCAAGGTTATTAGGCTACTCAGGCTACTCAGGAGATTTAGAAGCTTACGGCGATTTAGGCGACTTAGTTTACTCAGGTTACTCAGGCGAAATAGGTTATTTATTCGAATTAGGCGACTCAGGCTTATCTTAGGCTACTCAGGCTGCTCAGGCTGATAGGCGTTGTGTACATAGGCGACTCAGGGGACTCAGGCGATTAGGCGACTCAGGCTACTGTTTAGACGACTCTGGCTACTCAGGTTACTCAGGGGATTAGACAATTTAGTCACTCAGGCAACTTAGGCTACTCAGGCTGATCAGGCTGATGAGGCTGCCCAGGCGAGTTAGGCGCTTTAGGCGATTTGGGCATTTAGGCGACTTTCACTACTCAGACGAATTAGGTGGTTTAGGCTAGGTATTGGACTTAGGCGACTCAGGCTAGTCTCAGGCTAATCAGGCACTAGGCGATTAGAAGCTTACGGCGATTTAGGCGACTTAGGTTACTCAATTACTCAGGCGATGTAGGCGATTTAGTCGACTTGGCGACTCAAACTACTTAGGCTACTCAAGCGATTTAGGCTGTCTATTAGGCGACTCAGGCGACTTAGGAGACTTAGGCTTAGGCGATTCCGTATGCGACTTAGGTTACTCAGGTTACTCAGGCGATTAGATAATTAGTCACTCAGGCATCTTAGGCTACTCAGGCTGATAGGCTGACTGAGGCTGACTCAGGCGATTAGGCAGCTATTGGCGATTAGCGCATTTAGGCGACTCTGGCTACTCAGGCTACTCAGGGGATTAGGCTATTTCACTGGCGCTTACAGGCTGATCAGGCGATGAGGGCGGTTACATGCGGGGAAGCCATCATAGGTGCAACTCAGGCGGAACTCAGTGCTCGATTTTGGCGATTTAGGCGATTTATGCGATGAGGTAATTTAGCCGACTCAGGGTACTTAGGCTACTCAGGCTACTAGGAGATTTAGAAGCTTACGGCGATTTATGCGACTCAGGTTACTCACGCAATTAGGCTATCTTGGTTACTTAGGCTACTCAAGCGACTTTGGTGTATCAGGCGACTCAGGCGATTTAGGCTACTTAGGCGACTCCGGCGATTCAGGTTACTCAGGTGATAAAGGCTACATAATCGACCTACTCAGGCGATTTAGACGATATAGTCTACTCATGCCACTCAGGCGAATTAAGTTATTTATTCGAATTAGGCGACTCAGGCTTATCTTAGGCTACTCAGGCTGCTAAGGCTGATCACGCGTTGTGTACATAGGCGACTCAGGGGACTCAGGCGAATAGGCGACTCAGGCTATTCAGGCGATGTAGGCGATTTAGACGACTCTGGCTACTCAGGTTACTCAGTGGATTGGACAATTTAGTCGACTTAGGCACTCAGGTAACTCAGGCTACTCAGGCTACTATTCTGGCGACTTTCGCTACTCAGGTGAATGAGGTGGTTTAGGCTATTTATTGGACTTAGGCGACTCAGGCTAGTCTCAAGCTAATCCGAAGAATCAGGCGACTCAAGCGGTGTAACCGGTTTATGACATTTATGCAACTCAGGCAACACAGTCGATTTTGTCGATTTAGGCGATTTATGCGATGAGGTAATTTAGCCGACTCAGGGTACTTAGGCTACTCAGGCTACTAGGAGATTGAGAAGCTTACGGCGATTTATGCGACTCAGGTTACTCACGCAATTAGGCTATCTGGGTTACTTAGGCTACTCAGGCGACTTTGGTGTATCAGGCGACTCAGGCGATTTAGGCTACTCAGGCCACTCAGGCGAATTATGCTATTTAGTCGACTTAGGCGACTCAGGCTAGTCTCAGGCTGAATTGCCTTGTGTACTTTGGCGACTCAGGAGACTCTGGGGACTCTGGCGACTCAGGCGATTAGACGACTCAGGCGATTTAGGCGAATTTGGTTAAACAGGTTATTCAAGAAATTTAGACGATTTAGTCTACTCAGGCCACTAAGGCGAATTATGTTATTTATTCGAAATAGGCGACTCAGACTTATTTTAGTTTACTCAGGCTGCTCAGGCTGATAGGCGTTGTGTACATAGGCGACTCAGGGGACTCAGGCGATTAGGCGACTCAGGCTACTCAGGCGATATATTCGTTTAGACGACTCTGGCTACTCAGGTTACTCGAGGGATTAGACAATTTAGTCACTCAGGCAACTTAGGCTACTCAGACTGATCAGGCTGATGAGGTTGCCCAGGCGAGGTTGGCGCTTTAGGCGATTTGGGCATTTAGGCGACTTTCACTACTCAGACGAATTAGGTGGTTTAGGCTAGGTATTGGACTTAGGCGACTCAGGCTAGTCTCAAGCTAATCAGAAGAATTAGCCGACTCAAGCGGTGTAAGCGGTTTAGGCCATTTATGCAACTCAATCTACTCAGGCGATGTAGGCGATTTAGACGACTCTGGCTACTCAAACGAATTAGGCAATTCAAGCGATTTAGGCTGTCTATTCGGCTACTCAGGCTACTCAGGAGATTTAGAAGCTTACGGCGATTTATGCGACTTAGGTTACTCAGGTTACTCAGGCGAAATAGGTTATTTATTCGAATTAGGCGACTCAGGCTTATCTTAGGCTA
The DNA here is from genome assembly GCA_035041755.1 of Cacoxenus indagator. NCBI lineage: Eukaryota > Metazoa > Arthropoda > Insecta > Diptera > Drosophilidae > Cacoxenus > Cacoxenus indagator. The sequence goes on from JAWNKX010001067.1 coordinate 20,045, forward strand.
CTCAGGCTGCTCAGGCTGATAGGCGTTGTGTACATAGGCGACTCAGGGGACTCAGGCGATTAGGCGACTCAGGCTACTCAGGCGATGTAAGCGATTTAGAAGACTCTGGCTACTCAGGTTACTCAGGGGATTGGACAATTTAGTCACTCAGGCTACTTAGACTACTCAGGCTGAATAGGCTGCCCAGGCCAGTTAGTCTCTTTAGGCGATTTGGGCATTTAGGCGACTTTCGCTACTACGGCGAATTAGGTGGTTTAGGCTATTTATTGAACTTAGGCGACTCAGGCTAGTCTCAAGCTACTCAATAGATCAGGCGTCTCAATCGGTGTAAGCGGTTTAGGCCATTTATGTAACTAAGGCAACTCAGTCGATTTTGGCGATTTAGGCGATTTATGTTATGAGGTGATTTAGGCGACTCAAGGTTATTAGGCTACTCAGGCTACTCAGGAGATTTAGAAGCTTACGGCGATTTAGGCGACTTAGTTTACTCAGGCAATTGGCTATCTTGATTACTTAGGCTACTCAGGCGACTTTGGTGTCTCAGGCGTCTCAGGCGATTTAGGCTACTCAGGCGACTCTAGCGACTGAGGTTACTCAGGGGATTAGATAATTAGTCATTCAGGCAACTTAGGCTACTCAGGCTACAAAGGAGATTTAGAAGCTTACGGCGATTTATGCGACTCAGGTTACTCAGGTAATTAAGCTATATTGGTCTTAGGCTAACAAGCGACTTTGGCGTCTCAGGCGACTCAGGCGATTTAGGCTACTCTGGTTACTCAGGGGATTAGACAATTTAGTAACTCATGCTACTTAGGCTACTCAGGCTGATCAGGCTGATGAGGCTGCCCAGGCGAGTTAGGCGTTTTAGGCGATTTGGACATTTAGGCGACTTTCGCTATTCAGACGAGTTAGGTGGTTTAGGCTAGGTATTGGACTTAGGCGACTCAGGCAAGTCTCAACCTAGTCAGAAGAATCAGGCGACTCAAGCGGTATAAGCGGTTTAGGCCATTTATGTAACTCAGGTAACTCAGTCGATTTTGGCTATTTAGGCGATTTATGCGATAAGGTGATTTAGGCTACTCAGGGTACTTAGGCTACTCAGGCTACTCAGGAGATTTAGAAGTTACGGCGATTTAGGCGACTTAGGTTACTTAGGCAATTAGGCTATCTTGGTTACTTAGGCTACTTTGTTGTATCAGGCGACTCAGGCTACTTAAGCGACTCCGGCGATTCAGGTTACTCAGGTGATATAGACTACATAGGCGACTCAGGCTACTCAGGTAACGCAATGGATTTAGGCGATTTAGTCTACTCAAGCCACTCAGGCGAATTATGGAATTAATCGACTTAGGCGACTCAGGCTTATCTTAGGCTACTCAGGCTGCCCAGGTTGATAGGCGTTGTGTACATAGGCGACTCATCGGACTCAGGCGATGTAGGCGATTTAGACGACTCTGGCTACTCGGTTACGCAGGGGATTAGACAATTTAGTTACTCAGGCTAATTAGGCTACTCAGGTTGATCAGGCTGATGAGGCTGCCCAGGCGAATTAGGCGCTTTAGGCGATTTGGGCATTTAGGCGACTTTCACTACTCAGACGAGTTGGGTGGTTTAGGCTAGGTATTGGACTTAGGCGACTCAGGCAAGTCTCAGGCTACTCAGGCTACTCAGGAGATTTAGAAGCTTACGGCGATTTATGCGACTTAGGTTACTCAGGTTACTCAGGCGAAATATATTATTTATTCGAATTAGGCGACTCAGGGTTATCTTAGGCTACTCAGGCTGATAGGCGTTGTGTACATAGGCGACTCAAGCGATTAGGAGACTCAGGCTACTCAGGCGATATAGCCGTTTAGACGACTCTGGCTACTCAGGTTACTCAGGGGATTAGATAATTAGTCACTCAGGCAACTTAGGCTACTCAGGCTGATCAGGCTGATGAGGCTGCCCAGGCGAGTTAGGCACTTTTGGCGATTTGGGCATTTAGGCGACTTTCGCTACTCAGGCGAATTAGGTGGTTTAGGCTATTTATTGGCGCTTACAGGCGACTCAAGCGGTGTAAGCGGTTAAGCCATATATGCAACTCGGGGAACTCATTCGATTTTGGCGATTTAGGCGATTTATGCGATGAGGTAATTTAGCCGACTCAGGGTACTTAGGCTACTCAGGCTACTAGGAGATTTAGAAGCTTACGGCGATTTATGCGACTCAGGTTACTCACGCAATTAGGCTATCTTGGTTACTTAGGCTACTCAAGCGACTTTGGTGTATCAGGCGACTCAGGCGATTTAGGCTACTTAGGCGACTCCGGCGATTCAGGTTACTCAGGTGATAAAGGCTACATAATCGACCTACTCAGGCGATTTAGACGATATAGTCTACTCATGCCACTCAGGCGAATTAAGTTATTTATTCGAATTAGGCGACTCAGGCTTATCTTAGGCTACTCAGGCTGCTAAGGCTGATCACGCGTTGTGTACATTGGCGACTCAGGGGACTCAGGCGAATAGGCGACTCAGGCTATTCAGGCGATGTAGGCGATTTAGACGACTCTGGCTACTCAGGTTACTCGAGGGATTAGACAATTTAGTCACTCAGGCAACTTAGGCTACTCACCCTGATCAGGCTGATGAGGTTGCCCAGGCGAGGTTGGCGCTATAGGCGATTTGGGCATTTAGGCGACTTTCACTACTCAAACGAATTAGGTGGTTTAGGCTAGGTATTGGACTTAGGCGACTCAGGCTAGTCTCAAGCTAATCAGAAGAATTAGGCGACTCAAGCGGTGTAAGCGGTTTAGGCCATTTATGCAACTCAATCTACTCAGGCGATGTAGGCGATTTAGACGACTCTGGCTACTCAAACGAATTAGGCAATTCAAGCGATTTAGGCTGTCTATTCGGCTACTCAGGCTACTCAGGAGATTTAGAAGCTTACGGCGATTTATGCGACTTAGGTTACTCAGGTTACTCAGGCGAAATAGGTTATTTATTCGAATTAGGCGACTCAGGCTTATCTTAGGCTACTCAGGCTGCTCAGGCTGATAGGCGTTGTGTACATAGGCGACTCAGGGGACTCAGGCGATTAGGCGACTCAGGCTACTTAGGCGATGTAAGCGATTTAGAAGACTCTGGCTACTCAGGTTACTCAGGGGATTGGACAATTTAATCACTCAGGCTACTTAGACTACTCAGGCTGAATAGGCTGCCCAGGCGAGTTAGTCGCTTTAGGCGATTTCGGCATTTAGGCGACTTTCGCTACTACGGCGAATTAGGTGGTTTAGGCTATTTATTGGACTTAGGCGACTCAGGCTAGTCTCAAGCTACTCAATAGATCAGGCGTCTCAATCGGTGTAAGCGGTTTAGGCCATTTATGTAACTAAGGCAACTCAGTCGATTTTGTCGATTTAGGCGATTTATGTTATGAGGTGATTTAGGCGACTCAAGGTTATTAGGCTACTCAGGCTACTCAGGAGATTTAGAAGCTTACGGCGATTTAGGCGACTTAGTTTAATCAGGCAATTGGCTATCTTGATTACTTAGGCTACTCAGGCGACTTTGGTGTCTCAGGCGTCTCAGGCGATTTAGGCTACTCAGGCGACTCCAGCGACTGAGGTTACTCAGGGGATTAGATAATTAGTCATTCAGGCAACTTAGGCTACTCAGGCTACAAAGGAGATTTAGAAGCTTACGGCGATTTATGCGACTCAGGTTACTCAGGTAATTAAGCTATATTGGTCTTAGGCTAACAGGCGACTTTGGTGTCTCAGGCGACTCAGGCGATTTAGGCTACTCTGGTTACTCAGGGGATTAGACAATTTAGTAATTCAGGCTACTTAGGCTACTCAGGTTGATCAGGCTGATGAGGCTGCCCAGGCGATTTAGGCGCTTTAGGCGATTTGGGCATTTAGGCGACTTTCACTACTCAGACGAGTTGGGTGGTTTAGGCTAGGTATTGGACTTAGGCGACTCAGGCTAGTCTCAAGCTAATCAGAAGAATTAGGCGACTCAAGCGGTATAAGCGGTTTAGGCCATTTATGTAACTCAGGTAACTCAGTCGATTAGACAATTTAATCACTCATGCTACTTAGGCTACTCAGGCTGATGAGGCTGCCCAGGCGAGTTAGTCGCTTTAGGCGATTTAGGCATTTAGGCGACTTTCGCTACTCAGGCGAATTAGGTGGTTTAGGCTATTTATTGGACTTAGGCGACTCAGGCAAGGCTCAACCTACTCAGAAGAATCAGGCGACTCAAGCGGTATAAGCGGTTTAGGCCATTTATGTAACTCAGGTAACTCAGTCGATTTTGGCTATTTAGGCGATTTATGCGATAAGGTGATTTAGGCTACTCAGGGTACTTAGGCTACTCATGCTACTCAGGAGATTTAGAAGCTACGGCGATTTAGGCGACTTATGTTACTCAGGCAATTAGGCTATCTTCGTTACTTAGGCTACTCAGGCGACTTTGGTGTATCAGGCGACTCAGGCGATTTAGGCTACTTAGCGACTCCGGCGATTCAGGTTACTCAGGTGATATAGGCTACATAGGCGAAACAGGCTACTCAGGTTACTCAGGCGATTTAGACGATTTAGTCTACTCAGGCCACTCAGGCGAATTATGGTATTTAATCGACTTAGGCGACTCATGTTTATCTTAGGCTACTCAGGCTGCCCAGGTTGATAGGCGTTGTGTACATAGGCGACTCATAGGACTAAGGCGATATAGGCGATTTAGACGACTCTGCTTACTCGGATACTCAGGGGATTAGACAATTTAGTTACTCAGGCTACTGAGGCTACTCGGTTGATCAGGCTGATGAGGTTGCCCAGGCGAGTTAGGCGCTTTAGGTGATTTGGGCATTTAGGCGACTTTCACTATTCAGACGACTTAGGCGACTCAGGCTAGTCTCAAGCTAATCAGAAGAATTAGGCGACTCAAGCGGTGTAAGCGGTTTAGGACATTTATGCAACTCAGGCAACTTAGTCGATTTTGGCGATTTAGGCGACTCAGGGTACTTAGGCTACTCAGCCTACTCCGGAGATTTAGTAGCTACGTCGATTTAGGCGACTTAGGTTACTTAGGCAATTAGGCTATCTTGGTTACTTAGGCTACTCAAGCGACTTTGTTGTATCAGGCGACTCAGGCGATTTAGGCTACTTACGCGACTCCGGCGATTCAGGTTACTCAGTTGATATAGTCTACATAGGCGATTCAGGCTACTCAGGTTACGCAGTGGATTTAGCCGATTTAGTCTACTCAGGCCACTCAGGCAAATTATGGAATTAATCGACTTAGGCGACTCAGGCTTATCTTAGGCTACTCAGGCTGCCCAGGTTGATAGGCGTTGTGTACATAGGCGACTCATAGGACTCAGGCGATATAGGCGATTTAGACGACTCTGCCTACTCGGATACTCAGGGGATTAGACAATTTAGTTACTCATGCTACTTAGGCTACGCAGGCTGATGAAGCTGCCCAGGCGTGGTAGGCTATTTAGGCAATTTGGGCATTTTGGCTACTTTCGCTACTCAGGCGAATGAGGTGTTTAGGCTAGGTTTTGGACTTAGCCGACTCAGGCTAGTCTCAAGCTACTCAGAAGAATCAGGCGACTCAAGCGGTGTAATCGGTTTAGGCCATTTATGCTACTCAGGCGATGTAGGCGATTTAGACGATTTATGCTATGAGGTGATTTAGGCGACTCAGGGTACTTAGGCTACTCAGCCTACTCAGGAGATTTAGTAGCTACGGCGATTTAGGCGACTTAGGTTACTTAAGCAATTAGGCTATCTTGGTTACTTAGGCAACTTATTGTATCAGGCGACTCAGGCTACTTAGGCGACTCCGGCGATTCAGGTTACTCAGGTGATATAGTCTACATAGGCGACTCAGGCTACTCAGGTAACGCAATGGATTTAGGCGATTTAGTCTACTCAAGCCACTCAGGCGAATTATGGAATTAATCGACTTAGGCGACTCAGGCTTATCTTAGGCTACTCAGGCTGCCCAGGTTGATAGGCGTTGTGTACATAGGCGACTCATCGGACTCAGGCGATGTAGGCGATTTAGACGACTCTGGCTACTCGGTTACGCAGGGGATTAGACAATTTAGTTACTCAGGCTACTTAGGCTACTCAGGTTGATCAGGCTGATGAGGCTGCCCAGGCGAATTAGGCGCTTTAGGCGATTTTGGCATTTAGGCGACTTTCACTACTCAGACGAGTTGGGTGGTTTATGCTAGGTATTGGACTTAGGCGACTCAGGCAAGTCTCAAGCTAATCAGAAGAATTAGGCGACTCAAGCGGTGTAAGCGGTTTAGGCCATTTATGCAACTCTGGCAACTCAGTCGATTTTGTCGATTTAGGCGATTCAGTGTACTTAGGCTACTCAGGCTACTAAGGAGATTTAGAAGCTTACGGCGATTTATGCGACTCAGGTTACTCAGGTAATTAAGCTATATTGGTCTTAGGCTACCAGGCGACTTTGGTGTCTCAGGCGACTCAGGCGACTCAGGCGATTAGGCTACTCAGGTTACTCAGGGGATTAGATAATTTAGTAACTCATGCTACTTAGGCTACTCAGGCTGATCAGGCTGCCCAGGCGAGTTAGGCGCTTTAGGCGATTTGGACATTTAGGCGACTTTCGCTATAAGGCGTATTAGGTGGTTTTTAGGCTATTTATTGGACGAATTATGGAATTAATTGACTTAGGCGACTCAGGCTTATCTTAGGCTACTCAGGCTGCCCAGGTTGATAGGCGTTGTGTACATAGGCGACTCATAGGACTCAGGCGATGTAGGCGATTTAGACGACTCTGGCTACTCGGTTACTCAGGGGATTAGACAATTTAGTCACTCAGGCTACTTAGGCTACGAAGGCTGATGAAGCTGCCCAGGCGTGTTAGGCTATTTAGGCAATTTGGGCATTTTGGCGAGTTTCGCTACTCAGACGAATGAGGTGTTTTGGCTAGGTATTGGACTTAGCCGACTCAGGCTAGTCTCACGCTACTCAGAAGAATCAGGCGACTCAAGCGGTTTAAGCGGTTTAGGCCATTTATGTAACTTAGGCATCTCAGTCGATTATGGCGATTTAGGCGATTTATGCTATGAGGTGATTTAGGCGACTTAGGTACTTAGGCAATTAGGCTATCTTGGTCTCAGGCTACCAGGCGACTTTGGTGTCTCAGGCGACTCAGACGATTTAGGCTACTCAGGTTACTCAGAAGATTAGACAATTTAGTAACTCATGCTACTTAGGCTACTCAGGAGATTTAGAAGCTTACGGCGATTTATGCGACTTAGGTTACTCAGGTTACTCAGCCGAATTAGGTTATTTATTCAAATCCGGCAACTCAGGCTAATCTTAGGCTACTCAGGCTGCTCAGGCTGATAGGCGTTGTGTACATAGGCGACTCAGCTCACTCAGGCGATTAGGAGACTCAGGCTACTCAGGCGATATAGGCGATTTAAACGACTCTGGCTACTCAGGTTACTCAGGGTATTAGACATTTTAGGCGAATCAGGGTACTCATGCTACTAAAGAGATTTAGAAGCTTACGGCGATTTATGCGACTAGGTTACTCAGGCAATTAAGCTATCTTGGTCTTAGGCTACTCAGGCTGATCAGGCGTTGTGTACATAAGAGACTCAGGGGACTCAAGCGATTAGGCGACTCAGGCGATGTAGGCGAATTAGACGACTCTGGTTACTCAGGTTACTCAGGGGATTAGACAATTTAGTCACTCATGCTACTTAGGCTGCTGAGGCTGATCAGGCTGATGAGGCTGCCCAGGCGAGTTAGGCGATTTGGACATTTAGGCGACTTTTGCAACTCAAGCGGTGGTAGCGGTTTAGGCCATTTATGCAACTCAGGCAACTCAGTCGATTTTGGTGATTTAGGCGATTTATGCGATGAGGTGTTTTAGGCGACTTAGGGTACTTAGGCTACTAGGAGATTTAGATGCTTACGGCGATTTATGCGACTCAGGTTACTCAGGCAATTAGGCTATCTTGGTCTTAGGCTACTCAGGCTGCTCAGGCTGATCAGGCTTTGTGTACATAAGAGACTCAGGGGACTCAGGCGATTAGGCGACTCAGGCTACTTAGGCGATGTAAGCGATTTAGAAGACTCTGGCTACTCAGGTTACTCAGGGGATTGGACAATTTAATCACTCAGGCTACTTAGACTACCTAGGCTGAATAGGCTGCCCAGGCGAGTTAGTCGCTTTAGGCGATTTCGGCATTTAGGCGACTTTCGCTACTACGGCGAATTAGGTGGTTTAGGCTATTTATTGGACTTAGGCGACTCAGGCTAGTCTCAAGCTACTCAATAGATCAGGCGTCTCAATCGGTGTAAGCGGTTTAGGCCATTTATGTAACTAAGGCAACTCAGTCGATTTTGTCGATTTAGGCGATTTATGTTATGAGGTGATTTAGGCGACTCAAGGTTATTAGGCTACTCAGGCTACTCAGGAGATTTAGAAGCTTACGGCGATTTAGGCGACTTAGTTTAATCAGGCAATTGGCTATCTTGATTACTTAGGCTACTCAGGCGACTTTGGTGTCTCAGGCGTCTCAGGCGATTTAGGCTACTCAGGCGACTCCAGCGACTGAGGTTACTCAGGGGATTAGATAATTAGTCATTCAGGCAACTTAGGCTACTCAGGCTACAAAGGAGATTTAGAAGCTTACGGCGATTTATGCGACTCAGGTTACTCAAGTAATTAAGCTATATTGGTCTTAGGCTAACAGGCGACTTTGGTGTCTCAGGCGACTCAGGCGATTTAGGCTACTCTGGTTACTCAGGGGATTAGACAATTTAGTAACTCAGGCTACTTAGGCTACTCAGGTTGATCAGGCTGATGAGGCTGCCCAGGCGATTTAGGCGCTTTAGGCGATTTGGGCATTTAGGCGACTTTCACTACTCAGACGAGTTGGGTGGTTTAGGCTAGGTATTGGACTTAGGCGACTCAGGCTAGTCTCAAGCTAATCAGAAGAATTAGGCGACTCAAGCGGTATAAGCGGTTTAGGCCATTTATGTAACTCAGGTAACTCAGTCGATTAGACAATTTAATCACTCATGCTAATTAGGCTACTCAGGCTGATGAGGCTGCCCAGGCGAGTTAGTCGCTTTAGGCGATTTAGGCATTTAGGCGACTTTCGCTACTCAGGCGAATTAGGTGGTTTAGGCTATTTATTGGACTTAGGCGACTCAGGCAAGGCTCAACCTACTCAGAAGAATCAGGCGACTCAAGCGGTATAAGCGGTTTAGGCCATTTATGTAACTCAGGTAACTCAGTCGATTTTGGCTATTTAGGCGATTTATGCGATAAGGTGATTTAGGCTACTCAGGGTACTTAGGCTACTCATGCTACTCAGGAGATTTAGAAGCTACGGCGATTTAGGCGACTTATGTTACTCAGGCAATTAGGCTATCTTCGTTACTTAGGCTACTCAGGCGACTTTGGTGTATCAGGCGACTCAGGCGATTTAGGCTACTTAGCGACTCCGGCGATTCAGGTTACTCAGGTGATATAGGCTACATAGGCGAAACAGGCTACTCAGGTTACTCAGGCGATTTAGACGATTTAGTCTACTCAGGCCACTCAGGCGAATTATGGTATTTAATCGACTTAGGCGACTCATGTTTATCTTAGGCTACTCAGGCTGCCCAGGTTGATAGGCGTTGTGTACATAGGCGACTCATAGGACTAAGGCGATATAGGCGATTTAGACGACTCTGCTTACTCGGATACTCAGGGGATTAGACAATTTAGTTACTCAGGCTACTGAGGCTACTCGGTTGATCAGGCTGATGAGGTTGCCCAGGCGAGTTAGGCGCTTTAGGTGATTTGGGCATTTAGGCGACTTTCACTATTCAGACGACTTAGGCGACTCAGGCTAGTCTCAAGCTAATCAGAAGAATTAGGCGACTCAAGCGGTGTAAGCGGTTTAGGACATTTATGCAACTCAGGCAACTTCGTCGATTTTGGCGATTTAGGCGACTCAGGGTACTTAGGCTACTCAGCCTACTCCGGAGATTTAGTAGCTACGTCGATTTAGGCGACTTAGGTTACTTAGGCAATTAGGCTATCTTGGTTACTTAGGCTACTCAAGCGACTTTGTTGTATCAGGCGACTCAGGCGATTTAGGCTACTTACGCGACTCCGGCGATTCAGGTTACTCAGTTGATATAGTCTACATAGGCGATTCAGGCTACTCAGGTTACGCAGTGGATTTAGCCGATTTAGTCTACTCAGGCCACTCAGGCAAATTATGGAATTAATCGACTTAGGCGACTCAGGCTTAGCGGTTTAGGCCATTTATGCTACTCAGGCGATTTAGACGATTTATGCTATGAGGTGATTTAGGCGACTCAGAGTTATTAGGCTACTCAGGCTACTCAGGAGATTTA